>LPNX011009543.1:91041-209950 GCA_001517045.1 Pseudotsuga menziesii
ATTTAGACAGACCATGGCAAACAAGCTACTACCCAAAAACTTTATGAACTAGAAAATTAAACACACAGTTTGCAAATTTTCAGCCCTACCAAATAGGATATAGTTTCTATGAAATCCAAATTGAAAAATTCAAGCCCTGCCATATAACTATGGCCTGCTTATTTGAAAACCATATCACTAAACTACATGTTATCGAAAGCAACCCAAATTTTATAAAACAAACATTACACACAATTTGCAAACAATGATACAATATATATCAATAGTTGATACTAGGTGCTTCCCCACAATGGGTGGTATATCTTAGCAAGCAGGCTCCCATAGATAGAAGCCAACCGACACTGTGTAAACTAACATTTGGCGTGGGCAAAAAGACAACTGGCATAAACAACAGGCTAGTATTTTAACAAGGACGCAACCTTTGGAGCCCAGAAATGATGGAAATGAACGCAATAAAGATGGAAAAAACCATCGACAAAGGTGGGGAGCATTGTTTAACCCAATTGCCACAATGAAACTAATCCCCCTTCACAAATTTTCTCAGTGTCTCCATTACTGCACCTTAATGGCAACTGCTCAATCCTTTTTTACTTAACATAATTTGCAGGTCTCTTTGAATACCTCGATCTGATTTTTATGCAGATTCAAGTTACTCAGATATTCAAAGCCTTTAGCCAGGAACCTGTAACTTTCAGCCTCACCAAGTACCAGAGATACTGGCCGCCTAAACAGGTCCAGAAGGAAACATATGTCTTTACCCTTTTGGCAGGAAGGAGCCTATCACTTTTAGTCCACCAAGTCCAGTTCCACAGAACCGTTAGACAATACATGCTGCTGTTACTTACGTTGATTCAACATTTAAGGAGCATGGGCCATCGATTTTAGGAGGGAGCAGAGTGTCCAATTGAGTGAGGTCAAGGAGCTGGAACAGAATTTGGATTCCCCAAAGAGCCAACCGATAAATTGATTAAGGGAATAAACCAAAGATAGATAGCTACAATGGTTCCAGAGCGAGTATCGAGAAAAACCGTTTATATAACTATTTTAGCACTCTGGAAACGGGGTGACGTAAGGAGCCTGCACACTATTCATATAGTGTGGAGATTTTGAAACCTTATATGATACACCACTTCACTTCCCAACTTAACAATGAAAATGACGCGTAGAGCGATTTAATAATGGCATTTTATGAATGCAGATTCAAGTTACTCAGATATTCAAAGCAAGCATACACAGGTTCTTTAAAAATACATACACGAGAGAGAATTACCAACGATTTCTGCCATTTTCGCCCGCGGCAATGCAAAGTTTTGAAGCAGGGTGTTTGGGATTATCATACAACGAAATGTAGGCCCACTACGTTTTGGTAGGCAAATATTATTTGCATACCCCACCTTCTATTATCGATAAAAATATTTGCAGGGATGAATTTCTATCGCAGAGCGATACAAAATTTAAGATTTGATGTGTTTTTTCCTTTTGTCCAGAAACTAGGGCAAACATGATATGCATTGACTTCTTGAATATTAAGGTTTTTGTCTGCTAGGTTATGGTGTCGAGAGGGTATGAATTCAGTAGTTTCCAAGGAGAAATTGCGGTGCCCGATTGCTATACGAGGGGTTTTGAAACATTCTAAGCTATTTAGGGGTTTTGAATTATTCTAAGCTACGGTGCCCGATTCTTTTAATGGCATTTTTGTGGAAATTGATGAACGGTTGTAGAGGGCAGAAATTGCGATAGAAATGAAATTGCGTACCTGTGTTTTTGTAGTTCTTTGGCTCTTTGAATCAAAATTCCGGCAACTAGAAACAATGCAACTTCGTTGTGCAAACCCACAAAAAATAAATTTGACCAGTAAACGCCATTTATGTAGCAGGGAGGGGCGGTCGCCATGACAAGATGTTCAACCACCTCCAAACCAAGAATAAATGCCAAACCGAGAGAAAAACACTGGTCTTTCACAGGACGGGCTCTCCAAATATCACCCACGGCGCTCTAGAACCGTCGGACAAGTGCGGTTCTGACAAACTCAACACTCATGGCAAAGCCCATGAACAATGAAAAATGAAACTTGCAGGTGAAATGGGCGGTTTTGACAAACTCAACAGTCACGGCAAAGCCCATGAACAATGAAACTTGTAGGATAGAGCAGGGTAGTGACCGAAAACTTGCAGGACAGAGCAGGGCAGCGGAACTTTAAAACACGCAGAGGACCAGTGGATCGAGAAGAGGACACGCGGAGGACCACCGGATTGTGAAGAAGACATGCGGAGGAGCAAGTTTGGCCGAATAGACGACGAAAGGAACAGTGCTTTTCTGAACTTGTTCAGAGAAAAACGCCTTACGGCGTAAAAATAACTAAGTTTGTTTGGACTTTACTCATTTTTAATATATTAAATAATGTATTATGAGTTTATTTTAAATAAGATATTAAAAATAATGCAACTCATTTAGAATTAAAAAATATATATTTTTATTTATTTTAGAAAATATTGTGGTAAAAGTTATTGTAAAGTTTTTATGACAAAGTTGGTCAAGGATGAGTGTAATTGAATATTTTATTTATTTAAATAATTAAATGAAGAGACACCTATCCAAAGGAGACTATTGAAAGAGTGTTCACTAACCCACTAGGAGGAATGGACAGCTGCAAAAGGATAAATGGCAAGTGGAAGCACTAGCATTTCACTTTCTAGTTGTTACAGGAAGCAAAATCTCTAAAATTGTGGCTATGTTTCCTAAGAGGAAGAACTGAGCAGGTGGCTCACTCAATTACAAAACTGACCCAAAGACCTAGGAAATCTTATAAATACCATCGAATGGAGCAAGAGGCTCATTACATTCTATTCTAAGTGAATGAACCTTGTGACTACTGCAAATTGAAAAGTCAAGCACATAAGGGATTTAATGAGGGGATAGCTAAAGTGAAATGCATGGGAGTTAAGTCTGCTATTGAGTGCTAAGTTGCAGAGATCTTATGTGTGGGTTGTTAACCAACATCTTCATCCTAGTGGTTCAGTGAACATGCTTAGGGATTCTAAAGCAAATGATCTTGTCTTCTTTCAGGAGATGGTTGGGAGGAACGGTCTCCTTTGGGTATTTGTCCCCCTTCTGCAATCATCTAGGTTCTAAACTCCTTGTTTATTAGCTGTAAAATTACTTCATATTTTAATTACAAGTTTAAGAATGTTATGGATTTCTTTGAACCAAATAATCATTACTCAAGTAGGTTAGGAAAATATTATGTTATGAGTATTATTGCAAGGAATGCTACAATTTTTCCATTCCATGGATTTAATGGAAAATGGTAGAGTATAGTATAATTCTTTGTTTATAGTACATATAATATTCGTAATTTCTAAGTTTATAGTACTGAAATTCTCTTGACAGTTTCATCTTATACATTATTCGATTACTATATTCTTAGATACTACAGTATATGTAATAGTAAAACTTACAAGTTTTCTATCTAAGATTAAAGAACAGATTTACGACTAAAAGAGTTTATACCAAGGCTCATGCACAATCATGGACTCCTTTAAAGACACTTTAGATGCCACATAATACTGGAAAAACTTGGAACCTCTGACTTTAGATGAGAATTAGGGGTACTTCCCTAACGTATTTGAAGATGAAGTAAAAAGACAAAAGATAGGTAATTGAATTAGCTTCATAATATACCACATTTATGTAGAAAACATGTGTGTAAATGATTATAAAATTAGTTTACGTGAAATTGGGTTTTCAAAATTTCAACACATCATAACATATATGTTTGTGCAGGTGCAACAATATATGAGGTAAATGATGTCAATTTTGGATAAAACCTTGTAGACATGTAAAGGACATATGGGCCTAGTGCAGCACTATTTATTCATAATTTTTCGTGAACTTTTTTTTTTTTTAATTATTGAAGTTAGAAAAGCTTGAAATGAAAATGTTCTGTGTGGGTGCAAAACTTTAGAGGAAAAAATTAATGAAATGTAATGTCCCCAAAAATTTTAAAAAAATTAAAAATTATAGGCCAGTAGAAAACTGCCTAAGAGGATCATTATTACTTCTGCGGAATTATATGCGCTACTTAACTTCCGATCTCTTCAGAACTACTTGTACTATCTTGTCAATCTCCTATCCATTCAGTGATTATTAGTTTGGTTAATTCCTATGTCTTAATTATGTTGTTTAAACTATTTGTACATTTAGCTATTACTGTCAGTGAGGTAATGATTTGTATAGTTCATTGATTTACTTCTGCACCTGTGTACTATGTTTATTAAGTATAACTAACTTAACTTTGTTGATGGGGATAAAGTGGTGGAGTGGCAGGAATAGTTCTCCCATGACAATCTGAGAGGTAAGATATTACTTGGTTACGCAGGCTTCCTTAGTTCGATAGAACTAAGGCACCTTTCTATTTTTCTTACATAGTTTATTACTTGTGATGGGATTGAATGTATAGTGTATTGACAGCCTTCGTTGTTGATAACCTGCTACTAGTTATTACGTTACCTATTGAACTGATTTTTCGACTTGGTAAGTGTCGTTATCGTCAATTTAGCCATTACGGCTAAATTTCCTGTGTATTAATTATTCTCCATTATGGTTTTACTTTCATCATTATTAGATGTCATTAATATCTTGTTGTGCTATGTATAGTTTTACTATATGCTCTTTTAACATTTCCTATGTTCTTTTATTGGCAGGTTAATTAAAGGTTCGAGAGTAGACTTGAATTTGATTAAGCGAGAGACTTACATGGCATACTTTGTATGCCATGGTGCTTAAGCCTAAACACCTTAACATTTATGGTGCTAAACCTTAAGCTCTAACCTATGTACTAAATCCCATCTACAATCCTAAGCAAGGGTATTAAACTTTTGACTAGCGCATCATATGACTAAGTATTATCATAATAATAGCATAGTGCAGACCTAGCATTATGGTAACGTTGATGTTCAAAGTTTGGGGCGTTGATGTTTATATGGTATGAACCATACGATACAGGGTTTAAGAAATGATATGGAGGGTGGCATGAAACATTACTATAGAGCAAGTCATGACTATGGGAGTGGGTTTATGGAAATGATAATGGGTTCGAACCTGGTGCATTTAATGCTTATGGGAAAATGTGACAGCCTTCCCATTAGACTTGGCTCACGATGGATGCTTAATGCATTTGAAATTTGACGCAGAGGTATGGTCATGGAGGTGACCCATAGCTTGTGAAGGTAAGCCTGCTCGAACTCGTAGTTTGTACATTGGTTTGGTTTTTAGTTTGGAAGGGATGGCATACTTCTCATCCCTGTTTGGTTGTTGACTTGCAGGTGTCGAAGGGGATAGAGGGCAGCGTGGCTACAACGCAGTGGGATCACTACATTGCATTCGCTTCCACGATAAGCCTGCTCATCAAGTTTGTGGTTGTCATCCTTCGATCATGTGGCAGGGCTACATTTTGCATCGTTGTTTAGTTGGGGTTTAATACTATAGCGAATTCTATTTCACCTTCGGGCTTGAATACAGACTTAGTTTATTTTTAATGGGGAGGCGTTTATGCCATGACTTGATGTTTAGGCCATTCGGCTCTGTGCAAGGTTTATTTTGGTTATGTAACTCGTTAGTTTTGGTTTTGGGATTTTAAAAGCCATGGGCTGCACCATTGCAAGCAATGGCGCCATAGCCCATTGGCACCATATGTAAAACCTTTCTCTCGGCCTTCAATTGCGATTATCTACAAAAATTTGGGAAACTCTATGTAAATTGATATATGGTTTTGATATAATGCAATGTTTAAACTTGATATGTGATTCATGCGATTTTACTCCTGCGTTTTTATTGGGCACTATTTGTAAATGAGTCGGGGTTCTTGAAATGGATAGAGGCATACCCTTTCCAGTTACTCTGTGCGCAAATGCTATTGATTAGCTTGGTTAAAGGAATAATTTCGATGTCTTGACAGTGTGGGGAAAAGGCCATGCCGTCAATGGCATGAGCCTTCCCATGGTGTTGTGATAGCTTTTATTTAAATTGTTTGTGGTAATTTTTTTCTGTGTATTACGACATGTAGAGTATGAATTTGTAAACAGCGTGGGTATGTGCCATGCTGTCAATGGCATGTGCCTTTCCACAGGCTCAGATAGTGTAGTGTAGGGTTTAGATTGGTAGTGACTGTGTAAAGTAATTATATTATTACTTGGCCGAGGCCATGACTTATGTGAGCACTTGTGTGTTAGTGGTTTTCGTGGTAGCCAGGGTATGCAGACCCGTGATGGCATTTGTTATTATTGATATAACTTGGACTCTGTATTAATACATTTTAACGACCGAGGCCGTGTTGTACCTGGAGTCCTACGACCTCTCTGCTAGCGTAGGCATTTTAATTACTTTGTAATTATCTTTAATGGTTTTAATATTAAATCACAGCCCGCATACGAATTCGTATTAGCGTGGCCTGTGTGAGAACGATTATGGGGTTTGATTGTTGTAAGTATAAATAATGGGTATGGGTTGTTTATTTATAACATTGCCTTGGGTATTGACATCCATGGGAATCAATGTCGCGACCTCTATTGGCAACGATGTAATGTAATGTAATGTATTTTGTTTATATTACTGTTCCTATTGTGGATTTTAATTTTGTTTAAACAATGCGGTTGTAACTTGTGAGGATCGATACCACAACCTCTGTTTATTAAATAGAACCTCTGTATGTTAATACAGAGTTATAAGCAATGTTACTTGAAGAATTTTTTAGATGGATTTATGTTGTGTTAATGAGTTATGCAACTTGGTTTATGGTTATGTAAAAACAATGGATATTATATGGATTTATTTCTAAGATATAATGCATGTACTTATGGTATTTTTAATGTAGATTGTTTATATGCTTACAAACCTTAAAAGGTCTTGGATGGATTATTTAATTTTGGAAATGAATGCATAGATAGATTTTTAAAGAGATTTATACCTGATAGTTTATATATATATATAAAAGAATAACTCTGGTTGTAAGTGACACCCTAGAGTATCTATATAGTATATATACTTATTTTAAACTCATTCCTATGGTTAAATACTACTATAAATTAAAACACATGTCTCTACTGACAAATCTAATATGTTAGTAGAGATATAAGCAATAAGTGTACATTTAAAAGTAGCAGATCTAGGTTTACCTAGTCTACAATATTAACTTCTGAATATGGAATAAATGCAGAACACAAATTGTAAAGATGGAAACTTAGCTATAAATAGCCTATGATAATCTTTTCAATCATATGAATAATCAAAGGAAAATAAAGACCCTAGCAAAACCTAGGCAGCACATTAATTACCTAGGGTTAGTAAAATATATAGAAGCTTGTACATAAAGCATCATGCATTTACCCTAGAAATGAACTTTGACATACTAAGAATTCGTACCTGTAAATTATCTTCCTGAAGCTCCATTAATGCCTGAACCTGCACACTTTTCAAATAACCTGTATTATCAATTGAAGACAGATATGACCTCTAATTTTGATGACCAAATCACTTGGGAGCTACCACGTTCCTCCCAACCATGATCCGGAACCGTTCCTAGTTCTACTCCGAATCCCCTCAAGCTGGACTCCAACATGCAAGTATCTTAGAGCTCCTAAGGTAGGGTTTCCTATCTGGTATTCAGATTCTGAATTAGTCCTCTTCTTCTTTGTAGGAGAAAATTCTCCAAGAAAACAGTTGAGAGCAAAAACATGCAGAAATAATGATTCTCCAAGAGAAAAATCAAAACCCCCAAGCCTTTGCTTGGCTTGAGTCTTTATAGGTAGACTTTTCAGTCAAAGGGGCAGTTAAATCAAGAAATCATTGATTTCTTGATTTAACCCTTTTTAAATTTACTAGGGCAATTTTTAATTCTTAACCTAGGAACTTTTAACTAGTTCCTAGTTAGTCTTTCATAGATATTTCCACTATTTATAAATCCTTTAATAATAAATAGTAATTGGTGGAGCTTCTCTTCTTCGTTTATTAAATTATATAATTGATCCTAATTAATTCTTTATACATACTATGTATAAAGTACATAGTATTAAAATACTTCTTAGCATTTGTCTTCGGGCATCATGCGTCATGATCCCTAGACATAACTACACTTCTTTATGAAGGTCAAGAAGAAAGATGGCTTAGGTCTACTAGGCTAGGCAACTCTAAACATCCTTGCATACTGGATTTCCCTCGTATAACATGGTAGCTCTTCAGTACTTTGATGAGAATATAGAAATTCAAAATTTAATTTAATCACTTATAAATAAGTATGATGATGATCAATATTTTTCTCGAGTCGTTTTCACTCGGAAGTTATTAAATTCTTTTTATCAACCCCTAGCGCTTACCAGAGCCCATACTCAACGCCTATAGCAGGGAGTTACAAACATAGTGCAATTCCAAAGCTCTCGCTCAACACTAAATGCTAGGATGTACTTGTACGACACACCTAGGGATACAATGGCCAAAGATCCGATGCTCCAGAGCTTAAGCTCAACATCAACATGGAACGCTTCAGAGCTTATGCCCAACATTTCCAATTATATTTTCATGTGTTCCGGAGCTTTATGCTCAACACAATTGTAAGTACTCATGTGCTCCATAGCCTCTTGCTCAACACAAAACATATTATTGATCATGTGCTTCAGGGTCCACACCCAACACAAACATTTCATAAATCCTGTGCTTCAGGTTCCACGCCCAACACAAACATTTCGTCAATCATTTCATCAATCATGTGCTTCAGGGTCCATGCCCAACACAAACATATATATACATATATATTATCAACAATTGGCTAACGTACAATATACAAAACAAATCATCATGTTTATATGCAGTGGGGTCCTTGACCCGATATAAAATAAACCATCAATATAATCATCATGATCAATAGGCCTATCCTATAAATGGTAGGTCCAAAATTCAGGACATTACATCCCTCCCCGCTTAGTACAACACCATCCCTGGTGTTCTAGGGACTCTGAATGATATCATGAAACAAGGCGGGGTAATCCTTTCTCATGGTGGCCTCATTCTCCTAGGTAGCTTCATCTACCTCAAAGTGTTTCCACTACACCTTCAATTGGACTACAGTGCACTTCCGAAGCTGCACTTCTCTCTTGTCCAATATATGCAAAGGCTTAGGCAAAAATTCCCCCTCGGGTTCCACCTGTAATAAGGACCAATCAATGACATGCTTAGTGTCATAAACATATTTCTTTAATAAAGATGCATGGAAAACAGTATGAACTCTTACATGCACACGTAATGCTAATTGATAAGCCACTAGTCCTTTCTTGACTAAAATTTCAAAAGGTCCACAAAACCTAGGTGCCAACTTACCACACCTACCCAAGCTCAATGAGCTCCTTTTTGCTTTCACTTTCAAGTAGACATGCTCACCTACTTGATAGTCTTTATCTTTTCTTTTCTTATCCGCATAATTTTTCTGACGGTCTTGTTCCTCTTTAAGGTTTCCCTGGACCTTGGTAACTAACTGTTCCAAGTCCAATAGTAGGTCAAGCCGTAACATGAGCCAATCCACCGGACTGTCCCAAGTAACTGGGGTCCTACACTTCCGTCCATAAAGTACCTCGAAAGGACTCATCTTGGCAGAAACCTGATACCCATTGTTATATGCAAACTCTGCAAGGTGCAGAGAATCCTCCCTCTTGGTGGGGTTGTTCATGACATACATTCGAAGCATGTCTCAACAATTTGGTTCACTCTTTCAGTCTGCCCGTCCTTCTGCGGGTGATAAGCAGTGCTAAAGTTCAGTTGCATCTCTAATCTAGAGAATAAAGATCTCCAAAATTTTCCTATAAACTTAACATCTCGATCTGAGATAATCACTTTCGATATCCCATGCAACCTAAATATCTCTTTCAGGAAGATATTAGCAATGTTCACGGCCTTGTAGGTCGATTTCATGGGGATGAAGTGTGTCGCTTTTGACAACTTGTCAATGACTACGAAGATGGAATCATTTTGCTTCTTGCTTTTCGGTAATCCAATAATAAAATCCATACTAATAACCTCCCATTTCCATTCCAGAATGGGCAATGGCTGTAGCAATCCTGAAGGATGCTGGTTCTTAGCTTTAACTAGCTGTCATTCCTAACATTTCACAATAAACATTGCAATGTCGTCCTTTAACTTGGGCCAGAAAAAGTGTCTCTTGACGGCAGATATCATCTTTTGGTATCCCAGGTACCCCAAGTAGGGTGCCCTATGAAATTCTATGAGGATGATGGACCGAATGTCCCCTCTATTTGGAACATACAATCTATCCTTGGACCATAGTAGTTCGGAGTCATCCACCTTGTATTCCTTTTGTTGTTGAAACAACCGGTCCTCCTGGACCTTCTTGAGGATTTCCACATAGAATGGGTCAACCTTGTTGGCCGTTCTAATCTTCTCATGCAAATATGCATCAGTTTGACTCAGGGTCACCTCATATATCATATGAGTTTGTCGACTCAAAGCATCAGGAACTTTGTTCTCCTTACCATTAATATGTTTTAGTTCAAAGTGATACTCACTCAGGAAATCCAACCACCTGGCTTGTCTTGCATTCAAATTGTGTTAATCAAACAAATAATTTAGACTCATATTGTCAGTCTTTAGAAGAAACTTCCTTCCCATGAGGTAGTGCTTCCACATATTCAGAGCGTGGATAATGGCCGCTAGCTCAAGATCATGCGTGGGATAATTCTGCTCATGCTCTTTTAATTTCCACGATTCATAACAGATCGCATGGTCATTTTGCAAAAGGAATCCTCCAAACCCTTCCTTGCTTGCATCTGTTCATACAACGAAATCCCCATCGGGATCCACAATCTGCAACACTGGTGCGGTCATTAAAAGTTGCTTAAGCTTTTGAAAACTTTCTTCACACTTGATAGTCCATAAGAACTTGTTCGCTTTATTTTGCAAAGCCATCATGGGGCAAGTGATTCTTGAGAAGTTCTCAATGAACTTTCGATGATACCCGGCTAAACCCAAAAAATACCTAATGTCAGTGACACTAGTAAGGGTAGGCCAATCCTTTATAGCTCGAATATTTTCTGGGTCCATGGCTATTCCTGCCTCGAATATGATGTGACCTAGGTACTGTATTTGTGGTTTGTAAAAATCACATTTACTAAACTTAGCGTAGAGCTGGTGTTCTCTTAATACTCGAAGTACTATGCGAAGGTGTTCTTCGTGTTCCTCCTTACTCTTGGAATAAACCAAAATGTTGTCAATAAAGACTAGTACAAACTTATCCAGATATTTACTGAATATGTTGTTCATCATACAAATAAAGTTTGCAAGTGCATTGGTCAACCCGAATGGCATCACTACAAACTCGTAGTGCCTGTACCTCATACGAAAAGCGGTCTTGGGAATATCTTCATCTTGGATCCATACCTGATGGTATCTAGATCACAGGTCAATCTTCGAAAACATTTTGGCTCCTCCCACCTGGTCGAACAAATCATCGATCCTAGGGAGCGGGTAATGGTTCTTTATGGTAATTTTGTTCAACTAACGGTAATCAATGCACATTTGCATCGTACCTTCCTTCTTCTTTACGAACAAAATCGGTGCTCCCCAAGGGGACAAACTGGGTCGGATATACCCTTTCTCTATTAACTCCTACAACTGCAGTTTGAGTTCCACCAATTCTGGTGCACTCATGCGGTAAGGGGCTTTGGAGGTCGTAACTGATCCTGCAGTTAGTTCAATAGAAAAATCTAGGTCTCGTTTCAGAGGTAATCCGGGTATTTCCTCGGGAAACACATCCTTGAATTATTGAAGAATAGGGAAGTCTTCTCTGCATTGTTCCTTATCTAACTCTATGTCTTGGATGTTCACCGCAAATAACTTGCAGCCCTTCCTAACACACTTCTTTGCTTGTAAGGCAGATATTTGTCTTACCAAAACTTTCTTGGGGAGACCTTGAACCTTCACTTGGTTCCCTTGGATATCAGTACACAAGATAGACTTGTGTAGACAATCGAGCATGACATGGTGTTGTTCCAACCGGTCCATGCTGATAAGAATACCATATGATCCTAAAGGTAGGATGTTCAGGTTTACATTAGTAAGGAAACCATTCAGGTTTACTTCACATTCTTGAACAATTTTTGAAACCTTTTGTTTCATACCAGTGGCTAACTGTACCAGCCAAGGTTTATCATGCTTTACTTTTCCTAACTTGCATAAATCAACAATATTAGGTGCAACATAGCTTCGGCAAGCACCGTGATCAACAAGTATTGAAACAGAGGTGTTCAAGATCTTACCTTCAATCTCTACCATTGTAGCTTGATGGTCTGCCTGTCGACCATCTAATGCTGCATAGATTCGCAGGGTTCCCGCTATATCCTCAACGGTAGGTTCTTCTTGCAGGTTATCCAAGACTCCATTGTTCTTGTTCTTACAATCTCGGGCATAATGCGGCCTATTGCACTTCCAACACTTGATCGCTAAAGGTGTAGCATTGGATCCACTCGCCATTTGCTTATTACCATTTGGAGATGGTACATAAGGCTTCGTACCAGTTTTGTTGAAGTTCTTGTTCGCTTGAAAGCTGTTATTTTTCTTTCTATAAGGCTGGGGGTTTGTCCCAGGCTTGAGGTTATCCGAAAAGTTTCTAGACTTTTCTCTGTTTCGGTTCTGGTTTTCTTGCTGTAACTGCCCATGCTCATAATAGAGTCTGGCCTTGTGTAGTGTAGTATCCTGTGTCTTTGGCATGTCGAATTCAATCCTCTCTCGAAAACTGGTAGGAAGACATCCAAGGAACTGTTGGATCTTCACCTTTTCTTCTTTGATATATGGTACATAATGCAGTAGATCTAGAAATTTGTTTATAAATGCGTCCATAGTCATGGACACCATGCGCAGTTCATGGAACTCTTTTACCTTGCAGTCAAAGAACCTTTCTGAAATGTATTTTTCTTGAAAAATCTTTCGAAATTTTTCCCATCTTATTTCTCGCAGCTCATCTTTCTTGGTGTGCTTTAAATATCGCCACCATCTTGCTTCCTTACCATTCAGGTTGTAGATGGCAAGCCTATCCTACATCACACTTGAATAGTTATGAACCTGTAAATACTTACTCATTCCCATCAACCATTCTTTAGCCTTTTCTCCCGTATTTACTTCACCTTCATAGGTCGGGGCTCTTATTTTTTGAAACTCCCCCTGAAGACTATTGTCACTTCTTTACCTCTTTTTCTGTGGAGAAAGTGAGTCATCACTAGCAGCGCTATGATGATCTCCTTTAGTTGCTTCAGGTGTACCTTCTTTTTCTGCTTCTCTTGGGCTGTTGGCTCGCTCATGGTATGGTTCTCTTTTTTATTTGTTAGTGGACTGGGTAGGTTTACCTTGCGGGCTCCTTCCTGTCTTGTTACGCAATAATGCTTCATCTATAGCTTGTTGTTCCTTTGTTTCATTTAGACTGTCTTCTTTGAAACTTTTCAGTTCAGCTTGGAGACTGTGCAAATTTTTCAGCACATTAGAGTTTAGCTCGACCACCAAGTTCACCTCCAGAATGGGGGTGGTCATTTCTTCCTGCTGGCTATTTTCTCCCTCAGTATTCATAAACTGAACAGCGCTGTAAAAATTTTCTTGTAACACAAAATTTTTTAATAGTAGCAAAAATTTCTGTTAGTTACAAAATTTACTTATCATACTTTATTTTCTCTGCATGAATGTTTGCTGCGCCCATAAGTCTCTCAGTCTTGAAACTGGGCTCTGATACCACTTGTAATGTCCCCAAAAATTGAAAATTAAAAAAAAATAAAAATTATAAGCCAGTAGAAAACTACCTAAGAGGATCATTATTACTTCTGCGGAATTATATGCGCTACTTAACTTCCAATCTCTTCAGAACTACTCATACTGTCTTGTCAATCTCCTATACATTCAGTGATTATTAGTTTGCTTACTTCCTATGTCTTAATTCTGTTCTTTAAACTATTTGTACATTTAGTTATTACTGTCGGTGAGGTAATGATTTGTATATTTCATTGATTTACTTCTGCACCTATGTACTCTGTTTATTAAGTATAACTAACTTAACTTTGTTGATGGGGATAAATTGGTGGAGTGGCGCAACTAGTTCTCCCATGACGATCTGAGAGGTAAGATATTACTTGGTTACGCAGGCTTACTTAGTTCGATCGAACTAAGGCACCTTTCTCTTTCTCTTACGCAGTTCATTACTTGCGATGGGATTGGATGTATAGTGTATTGACAGCCTTGGTCGTCGATAACCTACTGCTAGTTATTACATTACCTATCGAACTGATTTTCAACTTGGTAAGTGTCATTATCGTCAATTTAGCCATTACGGCTAAATTTCCTGTGTATTAATTATTCTCCATTATGGTTTTAATTTCGTCATTATTAGATGTCATTAATATCTTGTTGTGCTATGTATATTTTTACTCTATGCTCTTTTAACATTTGTTGTGTTCTTTTATTGGCAGGTTAATTAAAGGTTCGAGAGCATACTTGAATTTGAGTAAGCGAGAGATTTACATGGCATACTTTGTATGCCATGGTGCTTAAGCCTAAACACCTTAACATTTATGGTTCTAAACCCTAAGCTCTAACCTATGTACTCAACGTCATCCACAATCCTAAGGAAGGGTATTAAACTTTTGACTCGCGCATCATATGACTAAGTATTATGATAATACTAGCATAGTGCAGACCTAGCATTATGGTAACGTTGATGTTCAAAGTTTGGGGCATTGATGTTTATATGGTATGAACCATATGATACATGGTTTAAGCAATGATATGGAGGGTGGCATGAAACATTACTATGGAGCAAGTCGTGACTATGGGAGTGGGTTTATGGAAACGATAATGGGTTCGAACCTGGTGCATTTAATGCTTGTGGGAAAATGTGACATCCTTCCCATTAGACTTGGCTCACGATGGATGCTTAATGAATTTGACATTGGAGTTTCGTTGTTTGGCTCTACATAGAGGTATGGTCATGGAGTCGACCCACAGCTTGTGAAGGTAAGCCCGCTCGAACTCATAGTCTGTACAATAGTTTGGTTTTTAGTTTGGAATATACTTCTCATCCCTGTTTGGTTGTTGACTTGCAGGTGCCGAAGGGGATAAAGGGAAGCATGAATACAACATAATGGGCTCACCACATTGCATTCATGGCCACGGTAGGCCTGCTCATCAAGCTTGTGCTTGTCCTCCTTTGATCCTGTGGCAGGGCTACGTTTTGCATCATTGTTTGGTTGGGTTTTAATACTGTAGCGAATTCTATTTCACCTTCGGGCTTGAATATAGACTTAGTTTATTTTTAATGAGGAGGTGTTTATGTCGTGACTTGATGTTTAGGCCATTCGGCTCTGTGCAAGGTTTATTTTGGTTATGTAACTTGTTAGTTTTGGTTTTGGCATTTTAAAAGCGATGGTCTGCACCATTGCAAACAATGGCGCCATAGCCCATTGGCACCCTGTGTAAAACCTTTCCCTCAGCCTTCAATTGCAATTATGTACATACATTTGGGAAACTCTGTGTAAATTGATATATGGTTTTGATATAATGCAATGTTTAAACTTGATATGTGATTCATGTGATTTTACTCCTGTGTTTTTATTGGGCACTGTTCGTAACTAAGTTGGGGTTCTTGAAATGGACAGAGGCATACCCTTGCTGGTTGCTCTGTGCGCAAATGCTATTGATTATGTTGGTTAAAGTAATAATTTCGATGTCTTGACAGCGTGGGGAAAAGGCCATGCCGTCAATGGCATGATCCTTCGCACAGTGCTGCAATAGCTTTTATTTAAATTGTTTTTTGTGTATTATGGCATGTAGAGTATGAATTTGTAGACAGCGTGGGTATGGGCCATGTCGTCAATGCCATGTGCCTTTCCACAGGCCGCGATAGTGTAGCATAGGGTTTATATTGGTAATGACTATGTAAAGTAATTATAGTATTACTTGGTTGAGGCCGTGACTTATGTGAGCACTTGTGTGTTAGTGGTTTTCGTGGTAGCTAGGGTATGCAGACCCGTGATGGCATTTGGTATTCTTGATATAACTTGGACTCTGTATTAATTCATTTAATGGCTGAGGCCATGATGTAGCTGGAGTCCCACAACCTCTCTGGTAGCATAGGCATTTTAATTACTCTGTAATTATCTTTAATGGTTTTAATATTAAACCACAGCCCGCATACGAATTCGTATTAGTGTGCCTTGTGTGAGAACAATTATGGGGTTTGATTGTTGTAAGTATAAATAATGGGTATGGGTTGTTTATTTATAACATTCTTGGGTCTTGACATCTATGGGAATCGATGTCACGACCTCTGTTGGAAACGATGTAATGTAATTTAATGTATTTTGTTTATATTATTGTTCCTATTATGGATTTTAATTTTGTTTAAACAATGGGGTTGTAACTTGTGAGGATCGATACCATTACCTTTGTTTATTAAATAGAACCTCTGTATGTTAATACAGAGTTATAAGAAATGTTACTTGAAGAAGTTTTTAAATGGATTTATGTTGTGATAATGAATTATGCGACTTGGTTTATGGTTATGTAAAAATAATGGATATTATATGGATTTCTTTCTAAGATATAATGCATGTACTTATGGTATTTTTAATGTAGATTGTTTATATGCTTACAGACCTTGAAAGGTCTTGGATGCATTATTTAATTTTGGAAATGAATACATAGATATCTTTTTAAATAGATTTATACTTGATAGTTTATATATATATAAAAGAATAACTCTGGTTGTAAGTGGCACCCTAGAGTATCTATATAGTATATATACTTCTTTTAAACTTACTCCTATGGTTAAATACTACTATAATTTAAAACACATGTCCCTACTAACAAATGTAATATGTCAGTAGAGATATAAGTAATAAGTGTACATTTAAAAGTAGTAGATCTAGGTTTACCTAGTCTACATTATTAACTTCTGAATATGGAATAAATGCAGAACACAAATTGTAAAGATGGAAACTTAGCTATAAATATCCTATGATAATATTTCCAATCATATGAATAATCAAAGGAAAATAAAGACCCTAGCAAAACCTAGGTAGCACATTAATTACCTAGGGTTAGTAAAATATATAGAAGCTTGTACATAAAGCATCCTGCATTTACCCTAGAAATGAACTTTGACATACTAAGAATTCGTACCTGTAAATTATCCTCCTGAAGCTCCTTTAATGGTTGAACCTACACACTTTTCAAATAACCTGTATTATCAATTGAAGACAGATTTGACCTCTGATTTTGATGACCAAATCACTTGGGAACTACCATGTTCCTCCCAACCATGATATGGAACCGTTCCTGGTTCTACTCAGGATCCCCCTGAGTTGGAATCCAACATGCAAGTAGCTTACAGATCCTAAGGTAGGGTTTCCTATCTGGTATTCAGATTCTGAATCAATCCTCTTTTTCTTTGCAGGAGAAAATTCTCCAAGAAAATAGTTGAGAGAAAAAACAGGTAGAAATAATGATTCTCCAAGAGAAAAATCAGAACCCCCAAGCCTTTGCTTGGCTTGAGTCTTTATAGGTAGACTTTTCATTCAAAGGGGCAATTAAATCAAGAAATCCTTGATTTCTTGATTTAACCCTTTTTAAATTTACTGGTGTAATTTTTAATTCTTAACCTAGGAACTTTTAACTAGTTCCTAGTTAGTCTTTCATAGATATTTCCAATATTTATAAATCCTTTAATAATAAATAGTAATTGGTGGAGCTTCTCTTCTTCCTTTATTAAATTATATAATTAATCCTAATTAATTCTTTATACATACTATGTATAAAGTACATAGTATTAAAATACTTGTTAGCATTTGTCTTCGGGCATCATGTGTCATGATCCCTAGACTTAACGACACTTCTTTATGAAGGTCAAGAAGAAAGATGGCTTAGGTCTACTAGGCTAGGCAACTCTAAACATCCTTGCATGTTGGATTTCCCTCATATAACGTGGTAGCTCTTTAGTACTTTGATGAGAATACAGAAATTTGAAATTTCTTTTAATCACTTATAAATAAGTATGATGATGATCAATATTTTTCAGGAGTTGTTTTCACTCAGAAGTTATTAAATTCTTTTCAATAACCCCTAGCGCTTACCAGAGCCCATACTCAACGCCTATAGTAGGGAGTTGCAAACATAGTGCAATTCTAGAGCTCTCGCTCAACACTAAATGCTAGGATGTGCTTGTACGATACACCTAGGGATACAATGGCCAAAGATTCGATGCTCCATAGCTTATGCTCAACATCAACATGGAATGCTTCAGAGCTTATGCCCAACATTTCCAATTATATTTTCATGTGTTCCAGAGATTTATGTTCAACACAATTGTAAGTACTCATGTGCTCCAGATCCTCTCACTCAACACAAAACATCTTATTGATCATGTGCTTCAGGGTCATGCCCAACACAAACATTTCATAAATCCTATGCTTCAGGGTCCACGCCCAACACAAAAATTTCATAAATCATGTGCTTCAGGGTCCATGCCCAACACAAACATATATATACATATATATCATCAACAATTGGCTTACGTCCAATATACAAAACAAATCATCATGTTTATATGCAGTGGGGTCCTTGACCCAATATAAAATAAACCATCAATATAATCATCATGATCAATAGGCCTATGCTATAAATGGTAGGTCCAAAATTTGGGACATTTACCACTTTAAGGTTAGAATAGCACATTCTACTGTAAAGTTAAGAACCTGGCACCACTACTGGGAAAACATAAGAGGAAAATATGTTCCTCCCAACCAACTGTTAGAGGAGTCAAGTTACTTGCTCCAGAACCCTCGAGCTTGTTGGTTGAACCACAAGAACAAAATCCTTCAATGTGCCATCTCTTAAATTCTCATATTTAATCCCCGACCAGTGCTATCCTCCTGTTTCTCATGGGCATGCTAACATATAGTATTTTCCCTAGGACTTGGTCATTTAAGAGCGTTCTCCTCTTTAGCATTCAACCAAGAGTTGTGACCTAATTTGTGGGGATGATGCCTCCTGCATCTTGAGCTCTCACTCAGTGGCTTCAACCACTTGTCTTTTCTTCTTTCTCTTTTCTTCTTGTGGGTCAGCAAACACTCTTTAACAACTATTTCCACTTCTTCCCCCCTTCAACATATTTTATTAAATAAAAATGATTACTTACAAAATGTTTTATTTTTTACTCTCTCAGGAAAAAAAAAAAAATTTAAAGTATTTTTCATCAAAATTAATAATAAATGATTAATTTCTGGTGCATTGCAAAGTGTTAGTTATCCATTCATCATCTATGAGTTATCCATGTATCGCTACCAATTATATATATAAATATATAATTTTTTATTTCAAATTTTGAATGACTGCCATAAAATCAATCTTAATAGTACACTTGTCTCATTCTTCTCCGTACATAAAAACGTATATGTCGTAATCCACCCCAAATCTCAAATAAAAACATATATCGAAGTAATTACCCTCCTTATTTTATAATATTTTTGTAATAAAGTGAACTTTTATTTAACACATTATATAAAAATAAATAAATAAAAACATAAAATAAAATAAAAATATTAAAATTTCTATATAAAATTATTGGTTTATAGATTATACTATAAAATTAATATTTTCTCACAACATTTTAAAAAATATTCAAAATAGAAAAAAAGTCAAATTTAAACGTAAACTTTTACCTCATTATAATAAAATTTGTCCACCTTAAACCCAAATCCTAATAATGAGTTTTATCCTCAATAAAATGGAGCTGGTCTACGACTGCTCTCATGGTTATGGCCGCTCTTTTAACCGGTATCTATCCGCTTTCCCTCTTTTGATTCGGCTTCCTGCTATTTCTTTATTCTGTCACTATTTTGGGATTGTTTGGCGTTTTTGTTGGGACTTTATTGTTTGGTTGGGCTACTTGAGTCACCTTTCCCCTAGGGTTTATCTGGGTATGAAGGATTACTTGTTCATTGTCTTAGCCTGTTATGTCCGGGGTTTGATGGATTGCTTGGCTGTTTTTTTTGGCCGCTACCAACGACTGGAGTCCCTCCTCATAATAGAGGACTAGTACCAACCAGTTAAAAATAAGTGGGAAGGTTTATCTTTTTTCTTTAGTCAGTATTGGCTTCGGTTAGCGTCCGTCTGCTCTTGATCGCTTTGTTTTTGTTTTCTGTCACCTTTTGGATGTTGCTTGGATATCATTTCTCCTTTTCCGGGTTTGTAGGAGTTGGTTGTCCCTTTACAGTTGATTCTGTCCTTTTTTGAGACCGATGGTGATGATACTGTCGCTTTTTGGTCAGACTATCCGAAAGCCATGGGTTATGATGAGGGTTTAACCATGAGTTAAAACCCTTCCTCCTTGGGATTGGATCTTAACAAGGGTTTGTTTATCGACTATGTTCTTTCGTAGCCCTCTGGTTTGGATTTGACTTTTGGTTTCTGGCTAGACTGTCAGTGAGTTTTTTTCGGTATGTGGCCTCCCTGTCTGGAAGTTAAAGGTTAATGATAAGGGTATATCTTTCGGCTGTGTGTTTTTTGCTAATGGCCAGGCATTGGTTGGGGGTCGATATGATTTTTGTGCCTGATGGTGACTTTATTAGGGTTGTCTACTAAGTTTCGCGGCTGCTTGAGATTATGCTCCAGGATTGCTAAGTCTCTCTGTCTAAAATATAGGGTTTAATGAGCGCTTCACTCTCCTTTTTTCGAGTCGATCTGTAACAGGGGTTTTTGTCCTTCGGCCGTTCCTGCTTCTTTATACTTGGGTCGTTTGCTCAGTTCTGTGGCTGTTTGTGGTTGATTATTGTCCTTTGGCCGTTCCTGCTTCTATTTGCTTTGGTTGTCAACTCTGTTTTTTCGATTCAGACCGAAGTTGGGGATTTTCCATTCGTTTTGATTCTCCTTTTCACGGCTGCTAATTTCACGGCTGCTAGAGATTGCGCATGAGGATTGCTGAGTCTTTCTGTTCACAAATCTAGGGTTTGATGAGGGCTTAACTCTCCATACTTCGATTTGGTCTTTTACAGGGATTTTGCCCTTTGGCCGCTCCTACTTCTATTTGTTTGGGTCGTCTGCTCAGTTTTGTAGCTGTCAGAGGTTGATTTATCATCCTTCGGCCGTTCCTGCTTTCTGCTTCTTTTTTAATTGGGTCGTCAGCTCAGTTTTTGTGGATCAGACCAAAGTTGGAGATTAACCCTTTCGGCTATCTTTTTTGGAATCTATTTGTTTGTCCTGGATTTGGTGTTGGGCTTATTTTGATATGACATGTCCGATTATTACCCCTCACCGTTTTCGTAGGCTAGAGGACCTCGTTGAACTACTGCATGGCTCTGATTTTTGTGCCCGTTTCGGTTCCTGCTCTTTTTCGATAAGATCCTTTTTCTTTGCTCTTACTATTTCCCCGACTTGGTCCGTTCAAGATTGTATGTGATTTCTAGGGGGTCTTATTTTAGAGACTGTTGATCTTTCTTTGTCTGGGCTGTTTTTTGTCATTCTCATTAAGGTTACTGGTGAAGTCTAATCCTAATCCTGCTTTCCCCCTCTTCCTGAAGTCTAATCCTGATCCTGCTTTCCCCCTCTTTCGTCGGTCTTATTTTAGAGACTATTGATCTTTCTTTGTCTCAGCTGTTTTTCGTCGTTCTCATTAAGGTTACTGGTGAAGTCTAATCCTGATCTTGCTTTCCCCCTCTTCCTGGTTTCGTCTTTGGGCTGTTGTTGTCGATTGAGTACATGTGTGGATTTCCTGCTTATTGGTGAGTTTTTCATTGGCTCCGATGGTGGAGACCCATGAAGGGTCTCCAGACCCTAGAGTAGCCCATGGCTCTACTCGATTCCAAAATCGAAGAAAGGCGAAGGCTTACAAAACATTGGAAGGTAAGCTTCACTATGTTGTCGGTCGGGATATCTATTTGGATAGGGTGGAAGCGTTGTGTCGTCGTGCCCTAATCGGTAGGCTGGAATATGTGTCCTTGGAAAAAAAATACTGGTTTTCCTGGGCATCCGAACACTGGAAACCGTTTCTGTCCTATGTTCCAACTATCAGTTTGCTGGTTAGGGGCTGGATAGTCTTTGTCTTCTTAGAGGAATCACATGCCACTGAAGTTCTTAGCCGATTATGGAGAGTTGGAAATGGTTCGTTAGTGCTGGATCGTTGGCATGTGAATTTTGATCCTGCGCATGAAAGAGTGAAAAAACGACATCTTTGGGCAATTCTCCCAGGGATTCCATTCCCGCTCTGGAATAGAGCCCTTCTAGAAGGAGTTGGTAACACTATAGGGTGTTTTGTGGCGTTAGAGGAAGATTTCATGAATTCCTATGATAAAAGGAAGGTGAAAATTCTTGTAGAATTGGATATTACAAAAGGCCTTCCAGCTGAAGTAGAGATCCTTTATCACGAGCGATTCTTTATTCAACGTTTGGATTTTCAAGGCATCCCCTTTAGATGCAATGTGTGCAGGGAGACTGGTCACTTGCATCGATCATGTCCTGCTTTCCGGCATGGGTCTATTAATCATTTGTTGTCGGATTCTTTTGTTAATTCTCCTGTAATTTCGCCCTCTCAGGATTGTTCTACTCCTGAGAATATTATCTCTTCTCCTGGTCAATTGAATAATGTTGCTGCATTATATGGGGAAGTGTCATACCTTGATTTGGCCTTGATTGACTCTTTCATTAGCAGCAGAAAAGTTTCTTCGCCTGCGGGATTTAATCCATCCCTGGGTACCCCTTCTCCACTTTCAGATTTCCCTCCAAATAAGTCTGATTTGTTGAATCTTCCCAAGACTGATTCTTTGGTTCAGAAGATTTCCCCCTCACCCCCTGATCTTAGCCCTCTCTCAGCTCCTATTCACTCTGGAGTTTCTGATTTAGCTCCTTTAAGTTCTGCCCTCCCCTCGATTACTTTGACTGTTAATTCTCCCGTCCCTCTGTTTTCTGAATCTGACTTCCCTCCCCTTACCTCCTCAGGACATTCTAGGCCTTAGACTCTTCTTTCGCCTCCTCCTAGCCCAGCAGTTTCACCTCCTTTGAAGATCCCTCTTTGTAAAAATCTTTGAGTATTTTCACGGATAAAACCCCCCTTTCCCCCTCTATTCTCCCACTCGATTCAATTCGTTTCGAGAATGTAACTATTAGGCAGAAGAAAAAGCCCAACAAGCCTCCTAACTCTTCAGAGGTTATTCAGCACCCCTATACCCCTCTTTCTGAGAGATTAAAAGCAGCTGAGTGTACTCTTACTTCCCCTTCAACTCGGGTCCTTAGAGCTTCGACCCCTGATAAGTTGGTCTCTTAATGCGCATACTTTCTTTGAATGTTCGTGGCTTGGGGGGTCTGGCCAAGAAAAAAGGCCTCCGTCGTTTACTAATAGCTCTCTCCCCTGATATAGTTCTTTTTCAGGAAACCATGACTAGTCCCTATCCTGCTTTATATGCTTTTTCCAAACTTTGCCCAGGATGGGAGTTCTGTGCCCTTAGCTCTAATGGTCTTTCTGGAGGCATTCTTTCAGGCTGGAATCTGAAACTCATTAAATGCAAAGCCTTTCAAACTGCTGCTGGTATTCTGCTTAAAGCTTCAATCCGGGGTTCTTCCCTCAATCTTTCACTTTTAAATTGCTATGGGTCGTATCTCAATCGGGACTCTTTCTGGAACGTTGTGGCTACGGGTGGTCTTCTCTCTCTTCCAAACCTTATTTTAGCACGAGATCTTAATCTGACTTTGAATGCCTCAGAGATCTGGGGCTCCAAAGCGCATCTTGATCCATTGGGTCCTTATTTTTCTAAACTTTTTTCTGACCATCAATTAGTGGATGTGGCTCCGCCTTGTGCTGGTCCTACCTGGAGGAATGGAAGGATTGGGGAAGACGGTATTTCAAAAATACTGGATCATTTTTTATTAGCCGACAAGCTTGTCAGCTCGCTCTAGAGATATAGAGTTTGGGCTCACAGATGTGGGATATCTGATCATTTTCTTGTGATCCTTGAATGGTCTGATCATCAAAGTCAATGTGCTTATCCCTTTAAATTCAATCATTCCTTGCTTGATAATGAGGACTTTATCCATATGGTTCGCTCTGAATGGCCTTGTATTCCTTCAAACCCTTCTTTGGATGCTATGCAGGATTTTCATGACAGACTCAGAAATCTAAAGGGAAAGGTTAAGACTTGGACTAAATTAGAATCCTTAAAGTTGAAAGATAAATCTGTTGCTTTGGATAAAGAAATAAGCTCTATCCTCCTTTCCTCTCATTCAGCAATTTTAAGTCATGATCAACAGCAAAAATTGAACTCTCTAAAAAATGATCTTCAGAAGTTGCTTGATCATGAAGTAAATTCTGCCAGACTTCAAAGCATAATTACCTGGGCTCAAAAAGGGGACGCTAATACCAAGTTCTTTCATGCTATGGCTTCAGCCCATAAAAATCAAAATGCAATTTGGAGTCTTAAAGATGAGTTGGGGAATTGGGTTTCTGATGATAAGAGTATTAAAGAACTTGATATTCGTCATTTTAAGTCTTTATTTGAAGATGATCATATGACTAATCTGGAAGCTCAGCTTAAGGTTATCCGTCTCTTTCCATCCTTTATCAGTCCTGAGAAAATAAATGTTTTTACTAGACCTGTCACCATCATGGAAGTCGAAAAGGCTTTAAAGCTCTTTAAAAAAGATAAGGCACCGGGCCCGGATGGATGGCCGGTTGAGTTCTTTCTGTGTTTCTTTGATATTATGGGTCCTATTCTTGTTAAAGTGGTGGAAGCTTCTAGGACCTCTAGCAAAGTGCCTCATGCTCTTAATTCTACCTTCCTTGCTCTCATCTCGAAGGTTGATTTACCTGTCTCTTTCGCTGACTTCCGTCCCATTTCTCTCTGTAACCTTTGTTATAAGCTCATTTCCAAAGTTGCGGCTATGAGGCTAAAACCCTTTCTTGATGAATCCATTTCTCCTCATCAGTTTGGTTTTCTAAAAAACCGTCAAATCCTGGAGCCTATAACCATCTCACAATAGGTTCTGCATACTGTCAATTCCAGAAAAAGGTGTGCTCTTATTCTTAAATTAGACTTATCTAAAGCATTTGATAGAGTTGACTGGACATTCATCCGTCTTCTTCTCATCCAAATTGGGGTCCCCTTGATTGGTGTAAACTGGATTATGGGATGCATTTCATCAGCCAATTTTGCTATACTTGTTAATGGTTCACCTTCTTCTTTCTTTCCTGCCTCTAGGGGTATCAGGCAAAGATGCCCCCTATCCCCCCTCTTGTTCATTCTGGTCATAGAAGGGCTAAGTCTGTTGATCGAGGATGCAAAGCGAAATGGAAAGATCAAAGGTATCAAAATCTCTCATCAGCTTTCTCTCACTCATCTACTTTTTGTAGATGACGTGCTTCTATTTGGCTTGGGATCCTTTGAGGAATGGTTAGCCTTCAAGGGCATTCTTGATATTTTTTGCAAAGCTTCAGTTATGAGCATTAATGTGACCAAATCATGTTTTCTCCACAATGATCTGAATGTGGATGTTCTACAAAAAATTACTGATATTCTCCCTTTCAAAGTTGATGATTTAAGAAAAGGGTTTGGTTATCTAGGATACTTTCTTAAGCCTTCAGGATATCTGGTAAAGGATTGGCTCTGGCTGGTTGCAAAATTTGAAAAGAGAATTTCACATTGGACAAATAGATTCCTATCTTTGGGAGGTCGACTCATCCTCATTCGTTCTGTTTTATCTAGCATTCCAGTTTATTGGATGGATTTGGTTCCAATTCCAATCTCTATTTTAGATAAACTTAGAAAGCTGATCTTCTCATTTCTGTGGGGATCTTCATCAAGGTCTAAAAAATTCCATCTTGTGGATTGGCATCTCTTGGCTCGCCCTACCTCTCAGGGTGGCTGGGGAATTAAACATCTTCCCAGTTTCAGTCTCTCCTTGAGGATGAAAAGCTTTTGGCTAGCTTTAAACAGCAAGGGAATCTGGAATCTATTAATAACTGTCAAGTATCTGAAAAATAAACCTTTGCATTTATGGTTTAAGGAAAAGAACTTCATATCTGGAAATGCCTCTATTATCTGGAGGGGTTTCATCTTCACCTTATCTTGGATTGGTAAAGGCATCATTTAGAAAGTTGGGAATGGCGAATCCATCAATTTGGGTGCATATCCATTCATTGGTATGGGATCTTCCTTTGTTTTGCCAAGAGATTTAAGGGATTATTTAGAAGACTATGGCATATGCACACTTGCTCAAGCTCATAACCAAACTCCCTTGGCTACTGGATATTGGTTCTCATCAGAAGATCTTGATCTTATTGGAGACTGGAAAATAGCCTGGGACAATTATGTTCAAGGATTAGAATATGGCCACATTTGGCTCAATTCTGATATTGATACTATTTCCTGGTCTCATAATCGCTATATAGGTCCTTTAAGCGCTACTGAAGGTTATAAGAGCATTATTTTAGATATTTATTCAGAGATACATGATTCAGTACTGAAAATTTTATGGTCCTCGAAGGTTCCTCTGAAAATTAAATGCTTCATTTGGTTGATGCTCAAAGGAAAAATTTTAACCTGGGATCACTTGCAAACCAGAGGCTTCATGGGACCTAGTCGTTGTGTTCTCTGTGAAGGTAATTTGGAGGATATTCACCATTTATTTTTTTGCTGTCCTTTTTCTGTCTGCATCTTCAACCATCTGGCAGCTAAGTACAATTGCTCATTCCTAGATTATAGCACTGTCCATTCATTCCTGGATCTTTGGTTCTCCTCAACCACGCGTGCTTCCCCTTCCAGATACCTTCCCTTGTTTATTTTATGGGGGGTCTGGCTTCAGCGGAATCTTTGTTTATTTGAAAACAAGAAGCCATCCTTTCCAGCTTTGATTTCCAGAATTGAAAGTTTGGTTAATTTTTACCCTGTGCCGTTATTATCACATAAATCCCGTAATCCTGGTCCTATCCTTTTAAAAAAATTTCCTTGTGGGTTCTTTGATGGAGCTGCTGCAAAAAATAGAGGAGGCTCAGGATTTGTGATATATATCAATGACTTTCATTACTTCAGTTTTTATATGGGATGTGGAAGAAGCACAAATACTAGAGCGGAATTGTTGGCTCTTTGGGCAATTCTAAGAGTTGGTCTTCTAATGGGAATTCCTTTGCAGTTGATTTATGGTGACTCCATGGTTATTATTTCTTGGCTCAACAATATTTCAGCACTTGATGTTCCAACACTGATGCATTGGTGTTCAGATATAAGATATATGATTCATTTGGCTCCTTCGGTGATCTTTAAACACACATTTCGAGAGCATAACTCACTGGCAGATGAACTCTCAAAAAAAGCTTTACATTTGGACATGGGGTTTGTCTCCTTTTCAGAATTCTTGGATGGTTTAGTCATTAACCAAGGCAGTCTTGTTCTATTTTAGAATTGCTGCATTTTGCAGATATTGTCTACAGCAGTTGATGATAACTCTCTTTTTTATCAGTATGAGTCCATTCTGCCAGCTGCATTTGCTCTCATTTGTTTGGTTAAAGTTCACTTCAGATACTTATCAGTATTTCTAACCTGATTATTCAGGAATGATGAGTAAATTCTGCTACGATTAGACTTTTTTCTTGTTTGGATGTTCCAAGTTCTGTCAGTTTATTTCTATCTTACTTGAGACTTACGGACTTATCAGTCATCATTTTGTATGTAAACAATGTCTTTTGATTCATCTGAATAACAAAGACTGGTATTTTTTCTTTTGAAAAAAAAATTACAAAATTTACAGTAAATCCTAATAATGAGTTTTATCTTCAATAAACTACAAAATTTACAATAAGTTTTATTGCATTTAAAAAATAAATTTAATATTATTTTTAATAATATGTTTCATTAATCAATATCATTTTTATAACTGGTTTAAATAATCTAGATAAATGTTTCATAAACATTTTTCTTTGGAACCATAAATATTGGAAAGTAGGAAAGGTAAGATCCTACCTTTACCTTTAGGTGTAAAAGGTTTAAATGTTTTTCTCACTTGATCCTTTTTCACAATAGGAGTATGTGTCACTAAAGAATTAAAAAAACAATGAGATTATTAAATAATTTATTTATTATTTTTATTACTTTTTATTATTATTAATAGTATTTTAGTATCAAATGATTAGTGTTTCAGCCATGCATATCAATAAGCAAAGTTAAGAAGATATGAATACCTTAGAGTTCCACGGTTGAAATTTGACCGTTATGATGCATCTTTTTACCCATTAAAATATGGTTGAAAAATATAACAAATTATATTAATGAGCAGAAGTACTTTGACAACTTTTTTTTTTCAAAATGTTTTTTCATAGGGGTTATATTTTAAAGAGAAAACTGTTCATTTTTTGCTATGAAAACAAGGAATAAGATAAAGGGTACATCTTCCTTTGGTCAACGAGGGCATTATGTTGAGCAAAGCAAGACTAACAAGAACCAGGTAAGCAATTCGACCATAGGCTCCCCAACCTGCCCAACCAAAAAATAATGAAGCCGTCACATTAGGAGAGGCACTTCAAGTTTTCTCTAGCTTTTATTTACTTGTTGGGCCTTTCAGTAGGAAGATAGCCAAGGTGATTGATGAGTTCCTTTACGAGGGGAAATGGTACGTTCATTACAGTAGGGTGAGGGGCTTGAACTTCTATTGTAGCCTTCGGTGAACAATATTAACAAGTTGTCCTTAGATCTATATTCTTTTCATATTTTCCTTGGTAACAACAATGAATACTCTTAGGGGTGCATACATCTGAAGCACAAGGAGTTATCCAATTATTTTTTGCAGATTCTATGCGGATGAAGAAATATTTTTCTGGAATAAAATGTCACGATTTCAATTACACCATCGATGCAACATGTTAGCTTTGAAATTTTTTGTATGTTGCATTACATGTGACCTTCTATTAACCTTTGGAAAGGATTCTAAGTTCCACCTTTTGTTTGTTTCTTAAGTTTATCACATAATGTACTTTAGATGCACAATGTCAACACATGTTACTTTTGAGTTGTATGTGTCATTGTTAGTAGGTTGTTTGTTCCACCCTCAATTTTCAAACTACGCGATCAATTATAAACATGCGTAAATGATTGTATTGTTATCTTTTAATTGGAATTTAAACTCCTTCATAAAAATATATCTTTTATCTGATAATTAAAATGTCGCAATTTCACTTACACCATCGACTCAACATGTTAACCTTTCAAAATTTCGTATGATCCATTACATGTGGCCTAACATTAACCTTTGCAAAGAATTCTATATTTCATATTTTGTTAGTTTCTTAAATTTATCATTTAATGTACTTTACATGCATAATGTGACACATGTTGTTTTTAACTTGTTTGTATCATTATTCATAAGTTGTTTTATTTCATTCTCAATTTTCAAAATGTATGATTATTGAAAAACATTGACAAATAAATCTATTGTTATCTTTTAACTATAATTAAATTCTTAAATACATTACATATATTTTAATCGAAATTTAAATTCTTAACATAAACTTTTATCAATTTTTTTTTTAAACTTCATTGTTGAAGGAATATGTTTTCACTAAAAAAGCCCCAAGGGTTAGCTCAATTGGTAAGACGTGCGCACACTCTCTCGGTACGGGGAGAGGTCACGGGTTCGAGCCTTGAGTCCTTCGGGGTTAGGCCATCTATGAGGATGGTCGGCGGTTTACCACCTCTACCATCCACTAATGTGGGGAAGTATTGCTGGGTTTTCCGTGGAGATTTCCTCTGAAAAAAAATGCTTTCACTAAAAAGTTGTCTAACAGAATTAGAAAAATAAAAATAAAAAATAGTTAGAAAGGTATAGATGAATGAAATTCCAATAATGCTAGGGACTCATTGTGGAAACCCTACATCCCCACATACACGTGCTACATGCCTTGCAACTTCCCCTCTCGATTAACCTTGGCTTGCTTTGTCTCGATGGGCTCGACAAAAGGCGTCAAAAAGTGGCCTATTTAATCACCTATGTATGTTTGTTTTTATTGGTTGGTTTCTTTGTTTAATTTTAAGTTTGTCATCATTTAAATGTACTATTATTTTTATTATTTGATAAAAAAATATTCTATAAATATTCTTTTAAATGTAGCATTATAAATATTATAAGTTTTCTTTTAAATGTACCATCATATATATTATAATTTATAACTTTTGAAGGATATGATTAAAATACTAATTTGTAGTTGGACTTTTTTTAATATGATTTTAATGAATTTTATTAATAATTTTAAAAAATAAAGTATAAAGTACAATCTCTTTAGAAAATAAATCTTTCAAACTTTTAAATTTGAAAAGTTTGGAATTTAAAAAGACATTTAGGTCTTATCATTGTTTCCTTTTCAGTAAATTTTTATGATAAATTAATGGGTTAAGTGGGTGAAAAACATCAACTTTTTTTTTCACACGAAAAATAACTTTTATAAAAGTGTGTCATAAAAACAACACCATTTAGTTAAATAGGCTAAAAAGTCTGAAGGATAACAATGGCTTTCATTTCCAAATGCTAGTGACAAAATTACATCATGCAGAATAATTGTCAATTGTCTAGTCAGTTACATACATGATGCTAAATTGAAGAAGAAAAATTGTTGTGCATATAGCAAAAAAGGTCAAGCGTAAACATAAAGACCAAAAAGTTCAGTGAAATTCATAGAGCCAGAATCTGTCAAGCATCCCTCTGTGTATTCTTCTCAAAAGATCAGTCCAGCTCCCAGTCCAATGGCCCTTTTGGAGAGATCATCTGCTAAAGAGTTGAACTCCCTATTCACATGGTGAAATGTCAAAGAACCAAAATTGTCCAAAAAGATCTTTCCCCGACAAAGCTAATGTTCAAGATCAACTGTGTGAATATTGTGTTTTCCCAAAGCCCAGTCAACAATCACCATAGAATCTCCCATTACATGTAAGTCTAAAATGTTCTTGTGAATAACAAAGAAACAGTTATTGACGACTACACCGATACTACGAATTGCAGAACCCGATGGGGATTTCGTTGTTTGCACGGATGGAAGCAAGGAAGGGATCGGAGGAGTTCTCTTGTAGAACGATTACAAGATATGTTATGAATCACGGAAGTTAAAAGAACAGGAGTAGAACTACCCCACCCATGATCTTGAGTTAGCGGCCATCATCCACGCCTTGAAGATGTGGAGGCACTACTTCATGGGAAAGAAATTTCTTCTAAACACAGACAATATGAGTCTGAAGTATTCATTAGAACAATCGAATCTAAATTTAAGGAAATCTAGATGGTTGGCTTTCCTCAACAAGTACCATTTCGAGCTAAGGCACATAAAGGGAAAAGATAACAAAATTGTTTATGCTTTGAGCCAACGAGCTCATATGATATATGACGTGACTTTAAGTCAAACTGATTTGTATTTACATGAGAGGATTATAACAGCCAACGAAGTTGACCCTTTCTATGTTGAAATCCTCAAGAAGGTCCAAGAGGATAGGTTGTTTCAGCAACAAAAAGAGTACAATGTAGATGAAATGGGATTGCTATGGTCCAAGGAGAGATTTTACATTCTGAAAGGAGGGGACATTCGGTCCAGTATCCTCATGGAATTTCATCGAACACCCTACTTAGGTCATCCAGGATATCAAAAGATGATATGCGCAGTAAAGAAACATTTTTTCTGGCCTAAGTTAAAGGCCTACATAGCACTGTTTATCACAAAATATCAAGAATGTGAGCTTATCAAAGCTAAGCACCAACATCCTTCGGGGTTTTTGCAGCCGTCACCCATTTCGAAATGGAAGTGGGAGGTCGTTAGTATGGATTTTATCACGGGTCTACCTAAGAGTAAGAAGGAAAATGATTATATCTTTGTAGTAGTTGACAAGTTGTCAAAAGAAGCACACTTCATTCCAGTGAAGTTGACCTACAAGGCAGTACACATTGTCGGCATCTTCTTAAAGGAGATATTTAGATTGCACGGGATACCCAAGGAAATCATCTTGGATCGAGATACTAAGTTTACCAGGAACTTTTGGAGATCCTTATTCTTCGGTTTAGAGACCTAGTTGAACTTTAGTATTGCTTACCACCCGCAGACATACATGCAGACAGAATGGGTAAACCAAATTGTAGAGGACATGCTTAGGATGTATGTCATGAACAACCCCACTAAGTGCGAAGATTACCTACATCTTGTAGAGTTTGCATATAACAATAGACACCAAACTTCTGCCAAGATGAGTCCCTTTGGGGTACTCTAAGAATGGAATTGTAGAAAAACGGTTACTTAGGATAGCACAGTGGATCGACTCATGTTAGGGCCTGACTTACCAAAGAATTTGGAACATTTGGTTACCAAGGTCCAGTTGAACCTTAAAGAAGCACAAGACCGCCAGAAAAGTTACATGGAAAAGAAAAGAGAAGATAAAGATTATCAAATAGGTGATCATGTTTACTTGAAAGTAAAAGGAAAACGAAGCTCGTTGAGATTTGGGAGGTGTGGTAAATTAGCACCTAGATTTTGTGAACCCTTTGAGATACTAGGTAAGAGATGAACAGTGGCATATGAACTAGCGTTACTCGCTCACATAGGAGTCCATAATGTTTTCCATGCATCTTTATTAAAGAAATATGTTTATGATACTAAACATGTGATTGATTGGTCCTTATTACATGTGGAACCTGAAGGGGAGTTTGCACCTGAACCCCTTCATATACTGGACAAGAGAGAGGTGCAACTCAGGAAGCGTACCATAGTCCAGTTGAAAGTGAAATGGAAGCACTTCGAAGCCGATGAGGCTACTTGGGAGAATGAAGACATCATGAGAAAGGCTTACCCTTCCTTGTTTCATGATTTCATTATGAGTCCCTAGAACACTAGGGATAGTGTTGTTCTAACCATGGAGCAATGTAATATCCTAAATTTCAACCTAGCACTTATGGGCATAAGCCCCATTGCTTATGATGCTACTTTGATGTTTTAATTGGTATATCGGGTCTAAGACTCCACTACATATGAACATGATGATTATTTGATATATTAGGCGTAAGCCAATTGCATATATATATTTGTGTGTGTGTGTGTGTGTGTGTGTGTGATTTCATGTGTTGGGCGTGAACCTTGAAGTACATAATTGATGAGATGTTTTATGTTGAGCGAGGAGCTCCGGAGCACATGGATATTTGATGTTTTGTGTTGAGTGAGAAGCTCTGGAGCACATGAGTATTTATATTTGTGTTGAACAAGAAGCTCTGGAACATATGAGTTATGAAACATTTGCATTGAGCATGAAGATATGAAGCACATGAAAAGATAAAATTGGAAGTGTTGGGCATAACCCCTGGAGCCTTCCAAGTTGATGTTGAGCATAAGCTCTGGAACATTAGATCCTTGGCCATTGTATCCCTAGGTGTATCCTACAAGTACATCCTAGCATTAGTGTTGAGCAAGTAGCTCTGGGAGTCACACTAAGTTTGTAACTCCTTATTTTTAGCATTGACTATGGGCTCTAGATAAGCGCTAGGAGTTACTGAAAATAATTAATATGTTGAGTGAAAACAAATTGCATAAAACATTGATCTCATCTTACTTATTTTTAAGTGATTAAATGAAATTCTGAATTTTTGCATCTCTTCAAGTACTGAAGAACTACCATGTTATATGAGGGAATCCAACATGCAAGGGAGTTTAGAGTTGCTTAACCTAGTTGACCTAACCCCTACTTGAAGGCCCTATTAAAGAAAGTGACTAAGCTAAAAGAAAAGGGTCATATGTTTAGGGATCATACTATATGATACCTAAGGATAAAATGATAATAAATGATATATATAATTTATACATGATATGTATAAAGAGGAAACATAGTAATAATACTAAGAGTGATAAGTAATAAAGAAAGGATCCATATGTTATTATTATTACTAGAATGATAATTAAATATTAAAATACCTACAAGAGTCAAAGAAGGAACTAGTCAAAAGTTCATAAGTTAATTATTAAAATTACCTAAATTAAATAAAAAGGGTTATTTTAAGAAATCAAATGATTCTTAATTTAATTGCCCCTTTGACTGAAAAGTCTGCCTATAAAAACCCAAGCCAAAGAGAGGCTTGGGGATCTTTTGATTATTCCATAATTCTACCTGATTATTCTCAAGAGAGTTCTTGGAGAACATTTTTCCTAAGAGGAAAAAGGAGAATAATACAGAACCTGATATACCAGATAGGGAAGCCTTACCTTAGGAGCTCTAAGCTACTTACATGTTGGAACCAGCTTGAGGGGATCCGGATTGAAACTAGAAATGGTTCTAGGTCATGGTTGGGAGGAACATGGTAGTTCCCAAGTTATTCGGTTATCTGAAGAGAGCTCAGATCTGTCCCTAAATTTGTTAATGCTGGGTATTTGAGTGTGCAGTATTTTCATCCATTGAAACAGCTTCATCTTGTAGGTATGAGGTTCTTGATTTTTCCCTTGCAAACTACATAGGCTTTATTATTAAAAGAGGAGATGGAATTTTGAATGAATATTTAGGATTTGACTGCTATAAGCTAGGTTATATTTTCTGCATTACGTTTTTCTTCACTTACAGGTTAAACTCATTGATTATTAGAAGATGTATTTCTTTTATCAAAGGTTAGGTTATCTTTTTCTATTCAACCAGGATATTCTAATATATTTTATTCATGATGGAGTAAGCACCTTTAGTGTTTTCTATAGAGAGGGTTTGGTTTCTGTTCATTTCTGCAATTTATTTCTAGTCTATTAATCCAAGTTCAAAACCTAGAACTATTTAAAAACAAAACCTATATCTTATCTTTGGTGGCATATTTCATATTTCTAGCAGACTGGTATTATTTACAATAAACCAAGCTACTATCTACAGCTTTGATATAAATTGAATGCATACTATTATGACTTAAATGTAATGGCTAACACTTTAAATGAAAAACCATAAAATAAAACTATAAACAAATCATTTCCATTTTATAACAATAACATCGAATGCGAAGCTATCGAGACCTCGAAGGTCTGTAAACATGATTTCAACATAATTAATAACCACACTATATACTATTAAAGAGAAAGAATCAACCATAAATTTAAATGAGAAAACACATTAACACATATCGTATCCATTAAGAGGTTACAAGATCAAATCCTGCCATCATTTATGCCAAAACAAAACCTCCACACATACATCATGTAAAACCCACGCATCCCAAGATTGAATCCTACAAGCTCATAGAACTTAAAAACCCAGGTTACATTAAATTCACGACAGGCATCGAATCCTGTAAGATTCGCTTGCAACGTTTTTCAACGCTGTGAAAATTTACAAACTATTCCACATAATCTACGCTTACAACCTTACAATGCAAGAAATATTAACCCTAACTCGAAATCGTTTCCCTTTCAACATTTCCACGCAGTAATATAAATAAAATATATACTCTCTAATCATTTCGAGGCTCACAGCCGAGAAGCAAAGGAAACCCATTAACATAAACCATAAGAAATTAACCAATGTCTACGCTATCATAGCTAAGACATCCACATTGCAATGTTAAAACCACAATTCATAGCCATCCCCAAAATTAATGCACAAATAAGTAAACAACACCATGAGTCACCTTGAAACAACATTTCACCATTACATTACATAGTCGTGAATTGGCAAGATTTCCATTACCAGCAATGGCATGACTGCAAGCTAAACCAACTCTTTCAAAATACCCAAAACAAGAATTTAAAGTACATACAACGAAATACACAGAGTCATAACCTTTCCAAGCTAAGTAAAAGTATCCACCACTAATACCCAATTGTGGATGCATACTTTTATACCCGCTATAATTCATAAGCAAAAACTACATGGTCACAAATTCAAGGCACCATTGCAAGCAATGGTACTACCACCATTCAAAACCCATCATCAAAACCAAAATGCAGAAGCTTATATTAACCGTCTAGCCATTCATTCACGCGACCAACCCAAAATTACATTTCAGAGCTAATTCATGACAGTCATGGCCTGAAGGTGCCAAACTCAAATATCATAAACCCCAAATACTATCATGCACATCTCTGGATGTCTTTAAAATACAAAGAGACCTATACACTATCGAAACCCTTAACCCAAACATTTATTCATTCATCATTACAAATGTCGAGCTTAAAGCTCTGTCAAAACATCCATACGCAGAGGTAACAAGTTCAAAGCTTGTTGGAATAGGGATTACCCGTGATGGGTACTCGCTACTAGTTTGGTAGACACCACGACCCACACAATGATAACCCTGCCACTTGCAAACAAAAACAGAGAAACGTTAGAAGTATATAACAATCCCCCAAACTAAAAAAAAGTTAATAAACATTGTAATCCCAGGTGAAGAGTATACCTCTCCCAAAGGTGCAGATGAAACCCAGACCTCACGCAGTGATACAAACCAGAGAGCTAAACAGAGCTCAACGATCGCAGTGCCAAATGACTCGTTCCCCCATGATAGACCAAGCTTAGGGATTGAAGTCACCACACCCCGAGGAGCATCTACTCCGCCACCCTGTCCACCACGAACGTCAAATTTTACCCCATGCCTATAGTTTCATAACCCCAAACATGATTTAGTAATTCAAATGCCTTGTGCATTGAAACCCCTACCAATTGCATTCGTTGACATAGGATAAGACAAGATTCATGGAATATGGAATATGCCACGAATGGCTTAACATACATAACCTTTGGTATATAAAACTTTAATACATCATGGATAATGTCTGATAATTTAAGCCTTTCACATAACATTCAAATCATATAAATGTTAAGCACGGGTTTAGAGCTTATTTAAGGTCTTAGAACCATAATAATAATAGTAACTAGTTAGATGTAGGTATAAATAAACCCAACCATGTGTAAACAATAACACTAGCAACAGTAATAAGAATCGCTAATATAGGATTGCGGTCCTTTTGTCGTCCAAAGTAGTGAAGTAGTTTAGCCTAGGTATCTTGTCATTGCTTAACTGTCATAGCAAGTTTTCGTCACTTAATGAACTTGTAAAAAAAGACGAAGAGTTGCATTAGTTCAAAATGAACTAAGTAAACCCTATAATGTCAAGTAAAACCAATTACCTCTCCAAGTGATCCTATAAGGGATACCAGTCCCACCACTCCACCCCTTTAAAATTACAAGTTAAGTCAAGACTTTCCATAAACCAGTAAACAAAACCTATAACCAGTAAGGAAGCTATAAGCTGAACACACATACATGTAAATGCATGATAAGAAATAATCAATGAGCAACGTAACCATCTAAATCAAATCAAGTAACTTAAATACATTATAGAATTACATTAATAACCACGTCAGAGAAAACATCTAGAAAGGGTAAGAACAACTGACAACATTTCGGCTTCGCAAACAAAGTTTGACACATTCTGCAGAAGATAAGTTAATGTCCAGTTCATGTAGTAACTAACTAGCCTAATAAATTTTTTTTCAAATTTTGGGGACATTACACAAGAGCATATTGAAATTAGGGCGTTTGATTGTAGTAGTGAAGGAGGAGTATTCTTGTGTATTAGCCACACAAATGAGTCTTTTTTATTGACAATAGTACTAATTATGTATATATGATATTAATTAATTAAGTATTGTATTGTGTGTGATTCTATTGTGAACCTATCTTTGTGGAAAATATAACTTCGGGGTGAAGTTTTCTAAAGGAGGGAAGTATGTAACACCCCAAAATTAATTAAGATTAGATAAGTATTCTTAAACCTAGATTAGCTAATAAATAAATATTATAAAGTATATATTATTTAAGATAAGGAATAAGAAAAATAAATTATAATAATTAACAAATAAAAATCAATTAAGTTAATTAATGATTAGAAAAAGTAATGTGCATGGAAGCCATTTGGCACTCATGCATAATTCATTCTAATTAAGTTAAAGTGGAAAATTATGCATAAATAAGGGACTTTGGGGGTTGATTCGAGGGGGGTTTGGTTGGTTTGTATGCTCTGTGTATGGGGGAGGGTTATAGGAGATATGTGGAGATGGAGCTTTGGAGGGTGATGATAGAATAGGATTCAATTTATGATATTCAGTTGGCTTGGCATTGCTGACTGAGGGCTCGGGGGCTCTCTATCTCTATGAATGAGAGGTTGGTTGGGAGGAGAGCATTCCCCCACACAAGCGGTTTATAGTAGCTTCTACCATGGTCTTGATGCTTTGCCAATAACCTTGTAAGTCCAAATTTTATATCAGGTTACAAGTATGGCTTCTTCCTCACCTTAGTGAAATTCAGTTATGCTATCATTGTAATTATCAATTTTACTTAGTTTAACACAAATATTTCAATGTAAACACAAGTTTATTAATTAATGGAATTGTTTATTATTTTATTTCTTAATTAGAATTTAGTTTTTCAATAAGAGTTTAAGATCATATTAGCAATATAAGTCATACATAGAGTCTATATACACCTAGCCAACACATTAAATACCCTATAGCAAAGCACATATTAATGACTATGTGTGAGTTAGAAAAAAAAACCATAATAGCTTATTTCATTATCTAAGTATTATTTAATTTTTAATTTGTAATCATTTAATTATATTATTATTTTAATTTATCAAATAAATATTTTATTTCTTTTAAAATTGTATATCACATCATAAATATTATAGTTTTTTTAATGTTATATTAAAAAGCCATTTTGTAATTTGAATTTTTATGAAAACATGATTTTAACAAATTTGTTACTAAATTCCAAAAGAAGAGAACAAATCCTTTAGAAGATAAATCTTTTCTCACATTTATCCAAGGATAAATTTTTTAGAAGAAAAATTATTTAAAAGATAAATGATGAAATCATAAGATATTTTCCAAATCCATGTAAAATATGTGGAGCAAATGGTGTGGTACCTAAAGGGTACTCTAGAGATATGATGAGTGGGTTCGTAGTGCTACAAATAGAAAGATCAGTCCAACTTGTTGGAGAAAAGCATAAGAGTGTTTCTCTTAGTATAATCAAAGATGAATATATTGCAATTGAAAAGAAAGCAAGGGAATATTCCTCAAGTGATATGATCCAGAAGAATTATAGTGATGAAGATAAAAGATCATACACTTATCCATTTTAGCATTGGATAAGAAGGGATGCATTGGTGGGACACAGAGATTCAACACCAATACACAACTCTATGTGATATGTTGTGCAAGAAGACTTGCGCATTATTTTCAATCATGAGCAAGATAGGAACAGTCCTCAAATGAGAAAATGAATTTGAAAACATTTGACACAGATTACAGTATTCAAAAAGACAAAGATCAATATGGAGTCTACTAAACAAACAAAAATAAGTATTTGAATTGTCCGTTACTATGTATCTAGTTGTTCAGTTATGTACATAGATATGTTCCTAGATTTAGGAAGTGTATTATGCATGTTAGAGTGTTTTGCATTTATGAACACTTTACTGCTGGGTAAGTGGCTTATGGTGTTGTACAACATTCCATTGCAACTTATCTAGAATGAAATATTTTTACTCACACAATGAAAAATCTTCAATAATAATGAGTGTGCTCAATGGCAAATAACATAATCAAGATATAACAAAAATAAGGCTATGGGGTGGAGAGCATGCACTAGGGACTAGCTAACTGCTTAGTACAAAGAATATTTAAAGAATGTAAATTTTGGTTTATTTTTTATAAATAAAAAATATGAAAAAAAACTAAAAATTTAGCTATTATAAAATCCAATACTCTTTCGTAATATATGTTTGGAAACACACAATCATATATATTAAACCCTGAAAACAAAGCCATTAACGAGCACAGCACTGCCACGAGTCGGTTTCTAGTTAAATCCATTAAGCTGTACATAAGAAAATTACAATTGGGTTACTTTGAACAGAAACACGCCATTAGCAATAACGAACAATGGCGAAAAAAGCCCAAACTGTGATTTTGTTACTAAACAAACCTTTCAAAGGGCTTGATTATCTGCCACCATTAACATTTTCCAACCATCCAAGTGGCGGATGGTCTATTTATGAAAAGGACCAGATAGTTCCTAAACAAATAAATTCAAACGGGAGCCAATCAAATGTCATGAAAAAAAATATGTAACATTTTAAAAATAAAAGTAATTAAATACAACAAATTTGATGAAAAATAAAAGTAATTACATGCAACCAATTTGAATTTTTGGAAATTCTTTATTAAAAACTAAAAAATTTGGCTTTGGTCTAGTGTCTTCACCGCGTTATATGTTAAAGTAAAAATTATTCATTGTAAGTCAGTCAAAAGATATATATATCTATATTTTTTTTTTTTCAAAAATGGCATTTTGTTAAAAGAAGTAAGACTAACAAAAAAAACTAGGTAAGCAATTTGATTGTTGGCAGAAGTAAGACGTGCAACAACTAGTCAGAAGAATTTATTGGTAAATAAATGCATTCTAGTCATCCACATGATCCCCTTGTACTTGGCCTGCTGGTCACTGATAGGAAATGACTATGGTTTGGTATCGTGTCCTTTTCATTGATGTGGATATTGTATATTTCATTAATTTTAAATTGTATTATACCTAACCAATAAAATAAATAGCATAGGGTTTACAATATAATTAACAATTGTTATACCTAACCAATAAAATAAACAGCATAGGGTTTACAATATAATTAACAATTGAAACAAATACAATAGAGCTTACAATCTTTTTAATATTAAATTTTAAAATTCACTTCACTCTTTTCATAAATCAATCATATTCTTCACGAAATATTATACGTTTTCGAAAAGCTTGTTCTAAAAAAATCATTTTCATTGGGTGGGGATTCTGTTCACTTCGACATAATTTATATGACTCTCTCTAGTTTACAAGTGGATATGTATGGGAATTTTTTGGATGTAGTGTTTGGTCTTAACGGTGATCTTTCGTTGGGTGAACTCGCAACTCGATGGGTAGTGTTTGTCATTGAGAAGGTCACATCTCATGTCTCTCATTTGGACAACCGTTTTGATGAATTAGAGGGGCAAGTGGGGGTGCCCAACTCGAAAATCGACAACAAAGATGGCTTGGAAGTTCACATTAATTGTTAATATACGTTGTATCAAGGATTTTATAATGATGTTGTTAAATGTATAGTTTATTTTATATGGTGATCATATAAATTTTATTAGTATTAATGTTTTATATTTAAATGGTGTACTTATATTTTATAATAAAATTTGTGAAAATAACTAAGTTTATTTGGACTTTATTCATTTTTAATATATTAAATAATGCATCATGAGTTTATTTCGGATAAGATATTATAAATAATAAATTATTTATGGTAGTAAAATTGAAAGAGAAAAATGATAAAATCTAAGAGATATTATTAGATAAATATTAGTATGTGTATATTTTTATGTGTTATTAATATAAAAATACCACATATGTATTAAATGAAGAGAAAATAGAGAATGAATGTAACTTATGAGAGTTTAAGCCTATAAAGATAACACATGTTCTTAACCTTTAATCCTATTTAGGTTCTCTAAACCCATTAAAAATATTAACAAAATATTCTTATTAACAAAATATTCTTTATATGGAATAAGGACATAAAAAAAATCTCCTCTAATACTTATAAATTCCAAAACTAAAATAAAACCTAATTTTCTTTTAAACTTTTAATACCTACAAGCACCTATAAAATGCCATGAAATGAATTGAATTATCATTCCATGGCGCAAAATGATAAGTATTAACATAAAGACGGTGTTTTATAAAACTTAGCCAGTGTAAGTGCATAATTATGTCATATTAAATATTTAATTAAAACTAATTTATTATTATGTTTTAAAAATCATATATATTACATGGATAATAATATTTAATATATTATATTATTTTTTTAAAATTACTTTTAATAATAAATATATATACATTTACAATATATAAAAATAAATTGTATATAAATAATAATAAATATGTATATATATTTACAATATATAAAAATAAATTTGCTCGATAACTCGAGAATTAATTGGAACATAGCTGTCATATGTGCGAAAGAAAACGAAAAAATTGAATACATAGAAGTGTTGAAAATTGAATCTATAGGGGGCTGTGATGCGGAAGTAAAGCTGGGTAGTCTCTTCCTTCTAACAAAAAAAGCTAAAGCTACGTTATAACATAAGAATATCAAAATGGTGTAAAGCTACTTTTTACCATAAGAATATCAAAAAGAAATATTCAAACTATGATGAGGTAATTAGGTTCAAGTATTTTCTTTCAATAATACAAATGGATTCTTTCTTATTTTATATGAGATGTAAATTTTCCTTTTCTTATATAGTAAATGATTAATGATTTGTATATATAGTATATTATTTATAAAATGAAGATTTTATAAGAATTGAAAAAATAATTCTTCTTATATTAAATAGATATGTGATGATATTATATATTTATGAATATTTTGTTGCTTTTTTAACAAAATATAGTTATTAATTTTGGGAAAATTTTAAGGATCTATAATTTTTTTTAAATTATTAACAATTTTGGTGAATCTTACTAATTCATAAATTTGCAACCATAAAATGTTGGGGGATATTTTTCTAAAAAGATTCAAATTTTTGAGAATTTTATATAGTTCATTGACAATTTTGATAATTTTTAGAGTAATTTTTTTTTTCCCATGGAATTTGGGAAAATCAACATAGAAAAAAAAATGGATATAAGTACATTTCTAAGTTTGCAAGACTTGCTAAATTTGATTATATATTCTTGCTAGAGGGCTGATGCATAATCATGGACTCCTTTAAAGGCACTTTAGATGCCACATAACACTGAAAAAACATGGATTAGGTGACAATTAGAGGTACTTCCCTAACCGATTTGAAGATGAAGTAAAAAGAAAAAAGTTAGGTAATTGAATAAGCTTTCATAATATATAATTTTTATCTATATAAAATTTGTATAAATGATTATAAAATTAGTTTCCCTTAAATTGGGTTTTAAAATTTTCAACACATCATAACATATGTTTGTGCGGGTGCAACACTATATGGGCTAAATGATGTCATTTTTGATAAACTCTTGCTGACATATAAAGGACATATGGTACTAGTACAACACTATTTAAAAAAAAATTCATGAATTATTTATTATTATTATTATTAATTATTGAAGTTTGAAAACCTTCAAATGAAAACGTTTTGTGCATGTGCAACACTTTAGGGATAAACTTAATGAAATTCTTGATTTATATATATAAGATTGTAGAGCTCGCTCTACTCTACTGCACCATATAGTTTTCTTGAGAAATGGTGAAGGGAATCAAACTTTATATAAAAAAACAATGGATGTATCTATTTTCAAAAACTCACGTCTGTCATTTAGAAAAATAATAATAAATAAATAAAACATACATCTTTAAGAAAATATTACATATTCAGAATCGTAAGATCGTATTCTACAATATTCTATTATTTCATAAAAAAATATTGTGTTTGTCGTAGCAAAAAATGCCATCGAAACTGATCATATTCATAGAGTTCTGAAATACAGGAAATATCCGTACTTTATTTGTCCTAGCCAATAGGGTTGTTAGTACAAAGATATTTCTAAACATGATGCCAAGCCTTATTCCCACTAAGATTTTAAATTTTACAAAACACATATGTGTTGTAACACATATGTGATACAAAACGCATATGCATTTTATATCTATTGATCTTAACCTTCGCCTCTTCCTTCAAATGTTTATCCAAATATCACATAGCAGTAGAAACCTGTGTAGAATGGGAGGGACAATTCTCAAAAGACACAACATTCCTAGAATTCCAAAGATTCCATCTTGTTAGGAAACCAATTACTCTATAATTGTTTACATATTCTCATGAAAACCATATTTTTAGGCCTACCTCCATAGAGTTGTACTTCCAAATATCCTTCTTTCTTAACCAACGTTCTATCTTATTACAAAATTGAAGATAAAAGGGACATTTCATGAAGATGTGGGATATGTCTTCTCCACCTTGCCAACAAATATAACATAGTCTAGGACCTTCATTATTATTTTTTGATAGAAATCTCTAGTCAAGACTTTTGAGGTGAAAGAAAGCCACATGAGAATTTTAGACTTTTTGGATCTTTAATTTTCCAAATCATCTCTCACCACCATCCATCTTCCAAATTATCCACATTCATAAGCTTTTGATAGTCTGGCTACAATGTATACCCTCCTCCATTCTTATTTATAGTCCTGATCAAAACATTTGGATCTTAGTTTAACTAAACTTGTCTTAGTTTTAGTTCTAAAAGAAAACAATTCAATTGATCTTTCAATCGACCTATCAAGTGAAGTTGGGCTTCCATCCCCATTTCTAGGTTAAAGAGGCATCTTCGTCAGCAATCTGAGTTAGAATGAAAATATTCTAACTATGTAAGAAAAAAATAATTCATTCGCCACTAGTATTATATTGCTATAACCCATGTAACATCATCTAATATGATCCTAAATTGAGAACCAATTCCATCCTTCTACGCTAAACTATCACTGAGCACAAGAACAACTCAATTGATATCTCTCCAATGATTAGAAGCATGCATGGGAGATTTAATAGGATTTTTGAACCAATCTAAAATGAACTAAGGAGATTAATAACCAAACTTCCTTATCTCACCACTCCCCCTTGAACAAACTTACACATCTCTTAGTCTTGAAAAACCACACCCTCTCTCCCTCTATAACCAACCTTCCCCACTTTGTCTCTCTCTCACACACCCACACTCCCTCTCTCCATCCCTCTCTATATAACCATCACTATTTCTCTCCTTCACTATCCATCTCCATCTATAGCCATCCCTCAACCCTCTATGTCACCCCTTTCCCTCCCTCTCTTCCTCTCTCCCCCTCCTTCCTTATCTCACCACTCCCCCCTCAAACAAACTTACACACCTCTTAGTCTTGAAACACCACACCCCCTCTCCCTCTATAACCAACCTTCCCCCTTTGTCTCTCTCAAACTCATCCATGCACCCTCTATCCATCCATCTCTATCTAACTATCAATATTTCTCTCCTTCACCATGAATCAAGCCTTCATCTCTCCATCTTTCTCTCCATTCATTAATATCCATATATTTCTCTCTCTATAACTCTCTCTCACACACACACAATCCCTCATATTTATCCCTTGGTGTAACTATCCTTGATCATCCTTCATTTCCCTAAATCCTTCCTCTCTCACTGATATTATCCCACTCTCTCACCCTCTAACCATCCATCCATATCCATCATTATCTCTCCCTCCATCTCTCTCTCTCTCTCTCTCTCTCTCTCTCTCTCTCTCTCTCTCTCTCTCTCTAACCACCCCCCATTTGTATCTCTCACTCACTCACTCTATACCTCTCTCTATACAACCACTCCATCCATCCCTCTCCTCCTTCTCACTCTTTAACCAACCCCCCTCTGTTGTAAAGGAAAGTATCCTATGGCTAGGGTTTAAGAGACCATCAACATACTATGGTTGAAAGGTGGATGCAAATGGTTCTGCACGTAAATACAAGCAAGATCAGAGATTAGAATGGTTCATACCTTAGCCAAACGAAGGTTTATCCAAGCAGCCCTTCAATCCTCTTCTTTCTCCTCTTGCTCCAAGAGACCTGCAAAATGAATTATACCTTCCTCAAACCATTATGACCACATACAAAAGCAATGATAATCAAATACACATGAAATAATAATCTGATTAACATCATAATATGATCATAAACAGAAATCCAATCACACATTGAACAATGATTTGGGGAAGAAGAAGGACATCACATCTTTATTAATCTTGAAAACAAGTACAAGTATACCTTCTCTTCAAGTTTGGCACCTCACGAAACCTTGATCTGGTTCTGCTGCTTCTCTTCTCCAAAGAACTCAGCCTCCAAGCTCTACAACACAAGGAGAAAGCTTCTAGGGCAAAGGTGTGGGCAAAGAGAGTCCCAATTCCTCCAGCATAATGATGCAAAAATTCAAGTGTCCACTCATGGACCTCCCTACCTCTATTTATATGCTTAAGGAAGAGTTAGGGGTGAAGACAAAGTAGTTACAACTGAAGGAGTCAGTTGCATAACTACCAGAACTACCCGAAATTCAAAAGATGTGTTTTTTGACATTTTTAAGAGGCGTACGCAGGTTGCAGAAACAATAGTCGCGTACACGAGGAATACACACGGGTTTCCAATACAGAAAGTCACGTACAAAAGGTGTACACTTGACTATTATATATAGCAACTCACGTACATATGTGGGTATTATATAGAGTAAGTCGTGTACATACGCAAGTTTCCTTAAGGGAAAGTCACGTACACACAAAAATCTCATTTTTAGGGTATTTCTGTGCATTTTCAGACTTTGGTGTCTTCTGGAAAGTTTTAGCTAACAGAGATATATTTCCAACGGTGCAAGGATGAGGTCAAATGGAGTTACAAAAATCAAGATATGGGTCCTCCAAGTTAGGTGTTTTTTCAGTGACTTTTCATGAAGTGTCGTCATGGAAGTGTCGACATGCGACGAAAACATAGGAAAGTGGTCATAGGCAGAGATGTGTCATTTTGAGCTATAACAGATGCCCCCTAATGTATGAGGTTAGAGGGGAAGACGATAGCTGAAATGCATTATAAAGGAAACAGCTGAGTATGGAGAGAGCAGAGAATCCAAGATCAAAAGGCTCGAACAAAGGTACCTGAAAGAGAGATAAATGTCAGAAAAACCGATCTCTAGGACATACAAGTCCATATACAAAACATTGCCATAAAGATATAGGTGGATCCAACATATGTATAACTGATGAAACTATCATGGTCACTCAATATCCAAAAAGGTGCCATATCAAATCTAAAGGAGCCATGGCCACAAATGAACAAGGTGGATCCATACTCAACAATCGATCATAGCCACAAAAATACAAGCTGGATCTATGTCTCAGTAAAATGTCATATAAAATGTAACAAGGTCTTGCGCAACTTGGGCAATAGCAAAATGACGATGCTATTGTTGACCCAAGGTCTTCAATCCAAACCGCCCAAAAAAAGTACGAATCCTAACCATGCAAATAAAGGGAGTTGAAGTCGAACATGGAGGAAACCGTTTGATTACCGGTTAATGATGAGAACCATTAACAAACACGAGGGAAACCACCATTAATGAAAATGGTCCCTAAGGTACCTAGTACATTCTAACAAGTGTGATTACAAGGACTTGAAGTCTAACACTTGAAGAATCCATCGAGTATGAGACATTAAGGTATTCCCACTACCCAATAGCGAGGGAAATTGTCATTGATGACTACAATCCCCAAGCTACTATCATAAAACTCTAAATCTCATTCCCAGAGCAAGATGTGTTGCGGTCGATAGGAAGAGATCCGTTGGAAGGAAGGCATTAAGGCATCCATCATCATTCAACACAAGGTAAGTCAAAGACTAATGGGATCTAGAATTGGTACTAAATTTCACGACAAGGATCGCCGAAGGCATGATGTAATGAACTGATACCAAGGAATGGCTGACACAAAAGGTCAAGGCAACTGCAGAATGGTCGACAAAGGTTTAATCCTTGAACAATGAGCATGACACAAAAGTGACTTAGGCAGCTTTTGACACAAAAGGACCAACGAAACAAATCTGTAATGTAGGAGACATTGACAAATTCCCCATATAATTGGAAAAGAGACCAACTGGAGGAGTAAAAACTCTAAATTGGGATAATATCAAAAAACTAGGACCCAACTATTGATAGACTCAAAACTGGTGCTTTGTTCAAGGAAACAAGACTTGCTACCATGATACAAACATGTGAATGAACTTCCCTTCCCCTCTTTCTTGTAAAGGTTTAACGAGTCCAAGAAAGCAAACTCGGGACCATCTTCATTTTTGGCAAGCTCAAAGAAAAGAAAGAAGAATGCTTGATAAAACACTGATTCGTGGATTTTACGAGCCCGAACTAGTACATGATCGATGGTGTTTTCATAGTTTAGAGAGTCTGGAAACTCCAAAGAAGACTCCAAGGGGTCCTTTTTTGTCCAATTTAGTCTTGTGAGGTCGAAAAAGTATAAAACAAACCATAGAAGAACTCTCTTTAACTTCCGAAGAAGAAAAGGTGCACCTTTTTTGTACTTAGTCAGGAAGGTCCGAAAAAGGTTAAATTACCACCTACCCAACGCTCCTTCAAAACCAGCATATAGCCTGAGTTTTACGAGTGTGAAGGAAGGCAAGATCACTCAGAAAGATCCATTTGATTACGAGAAATGGGGCTTACAACAATAAACTCGATGCTTTGTTCTTTAGGGTTTAATGAGCATGACAAAGACATAAAGTACACATGGAATATTTTTCATGTTTTGGTCCAGAGCACAAAAAAGAGAAAACTAAGCTCATACCGGGAGTTCCTTTTCCGTAAATTTAGTCCCTCAGGTCCAAAAAAGTGATAAACCTATGCCTAAGAATACTCTTCTCAATTCAAATAGAAAATAGAGGGATCCTTTCTCGTATTATTCCGCATGGTCTGAGAAAGAGATAACCTACCACCGATGCGGATGCCCGTTCACATATTCTTAACGAGCCTGAACGGACAAGTTTACTCGACAGTTAAGTCTATTTTGAGGAGTCAGACCTAGGCCTAAAGAAACTCAATATCTTTCCTGTGAAGTTTTAACGAGTCCGAAAAAGTCAACTCGTGACCTCCTTACTGTTTTTAACAAGCTCAAAGGAGAGGAAAAATAATGCTTTAAATGCGAGGAGACAAGTGTCATAGGCAGGAGAAACTAGTTCCAAGCGCAAGGAATAGACCTATGCATAATGCAAGGAACATGAGAAGGATAAAGACACTCGGGGAATGTCTCCTCAAGGTAAAAGGTGTCAAGTTGCAAAGGAAAAATGATACAAGGCTTGGTGACGATGAGAACAAAGATGAGGGCTTATACAATGAGCTAAAAGCGTGGAAGCTGGCATCAGGCTCATAAGCGCGAGCATGGCACATGAAAATGGAATTACAACTTGAATAACAAGGTGAGGCCAGTAAACAGTTGTGAATCCAACTACAAATCCTGTCTCCAAGAAACAACAACATGAGGATCATATTCAGAAGAAAAGATCCGATGTAGTTCACTTTGGCAGAAACGCATGTGGCTTTTCTATCTTCTATAAAAGATGTAGTCAAGGAAGAATCAATGAAAGAGGACTCTATAGTGCCAAGATCCGAGCATTTATAATCAATAATATCGACCTCAGAAGGAGAGAAAAAATCAACAAGGGATATAGAGTTTGCAGGAACAAACTCAATATCACATGAGTTGAAAAATTCATAAGAAAAATCAAACTCGTCAGGATCATTGACTTGCTGTTCGAAGGGAGAAGTCCAAAAACTCAACAAGACCAACATAAGAAGACCGATCCATGGGAAAATCAGGTTTACTACGAAAATCAAGGTTATACTTAGTCACAACTGAACCAAAATCCAATAGAAGATCATATTGTATCAAAGACTTTAAGAAGACTTCATTCGAAGGAAGGAGATCATCCGAGATAGGACACATGTCTAAACTTTCAAATGGATTGACAGAGTGGAGATTAGGCCCCACAGTTTGTATAGGATGACTCACCTGGTCAACTGCTGGGACTAAGTCCCGAGAAGGTAAGCATGAAAACAAAGGCTGCTTCTCAGTAGCAATTGAACGCAAAGGACAAGAGGCCACATAGTTCACCTGTGGCAGGGTAGTGTCTATAGAAACACTGGGGATTGATAAAGGAAAGAACTGGTCTCTAGTTGGGTCAGGAGACAGATCAAGAAAATCCAACTGATCAATAGTGACAATTTCTTCGCCGTGATTAAAGTACATCACACGAAAAAATGTTGACACCACAGCTTGCATGGCATAGACATAATCACGTCCGAGGAGCATATTAAAGTCCAAGGGGTCTTCTATCACCATGAAGTCAACTAAGACGGTCTTCCCACCCAAAGTAACTAGTGTTTGAGCAAGAATTCCCAAGGCTACACAAGTTCTTCTATCAAATGCCAGTAACTAACTAGTAGTCGACACAAGGCTGGGAGATCCCATGCCTCGCCAAGCATGAGCAGACAAAATACTAATTGAGGCTCCTTCATCAACAATACAACGAGCAATCATGTATGATTCAACTTTTACCTTTGTCTGGAAAGGTGCATCAGAAGGAAGGCGCGGCTCAACTAGGCTATCCCAATCAAAGGAAGCAATCCAAGATCTTGGTGGGGGTTGATCCAAAGCAAGTTCAGTACCCCTTGTTTAGTAAGTTCTGAACTGGTAGTGAAGAAAATGTGACTAGCAGATACTTCGCTCTCCAAAGGAAGAGTGGGATTGATCGACAATGGAATCGATTCAACCGCTTCGTGAAAGTCACTCTCTAAAGGGAGAGTGGGATTGACCAAATATGACATTGGTTCAATCATATCAGGATCACTCTCTGAAAGAAGAGTGGGATCAACAAAATCTGAGATTGGTTCAACCACTTGATCAACCAAAGGTTGAGTAGGTTGTTGAGAAACTATAGGTTGTTCACAAGAAGGAAATTCTTAAGTCTCAGACCACACTCTTCGCACCTCTGCAATAGCAGGGCATTAGTGAGTAAGATGATCTCCCTCACATAGCTTACAAGGGAACTTAAGTTTGCACTTCGAACGACCAGTTTTCTCAACGGTGTCAACATGACTAGCAGTGGCTGACTGTTTGCTCTCAACATGACCTGTAGAGGATGAGAGTTTGCCCCCAGCATGAAAACCAGAGGCCGAGTGACTGGGTCCAACCTGACTAAGATAGGTTGGTTGTTGAAAAGCTTCAGAATGTTCAAAAACGGGATGACCATGAAACCAAACTCTTCGCACCTCCACAATAGAAGGGCATTTATAAGTAAGGTGGTCTCCCTCACATAGCTTACAAGGAAACTTGGGCTTGTGTTTTGAACAGTTAGTCTTTACAATAGTGTCAACATGACTCGCAGTGGCTGACGGATTGTCTTTAGCATGAACCACAGAGGCTGAAAGACTGCCCCCAGCATGACTTGCAAAGGTTGAGACACTGCCCCCAGCATGACTTGCAGAGCCTGAGAGACTAGGTCCAACATGACTTGCAAAAGTTGGACCGGCACCACCAACATGAACAACAGAGGCTGAGTGGTTAGGATCAACATGCTTTGCAGCAGTTGAGTGTGTGCCCCCAGCATGAACCACAGAGGCTGGGTGGATGGATCCAACATGGCTTGCAGATGTTGGATGGGGATGTTCAACTTGAACAACAGAGGTTGAACATGTGCCCTCAGTATGAACTATAGAGGCTGAGTGATTGGATCCAACATGTCCTGGAAAGGTTGGAAGGATCCCACCAGCATGATCAACAGAGGCTGGATGGTGAAGATCAACTTGACTTGCAGAGGTCGAGTGCTTAGATCCAACATGACCTGCAGAGGTTGGATAGGTGCCCCCAGCATGAACTGCAGAGGCTGGATGGTGAGGTTCAACTTGATTTGTAGAGGTTGAACGCTTAGATCAAACATGACCTGCAGAGGTTGAATAGGTGCCCCCAGCATGAACTCAAGAGGCTGGGTGGTGAGGTTCAACTTGACTTGCAGAGGTTGAACGGGTGCCCCCTTTCTTATGTGCCTTCTTCCTATTCCTCCTTCTTTTACTCCTTTTAGACTGTCGGTTACTAGTATTAGTACTTTCACCGCATGAGGTAGAAGGAGGAGGAGAATCAACTACAGGTGAAGGGGAAGCAATGTTTTGATGCCCTTGATATAAGGAGATTACTTGAGAAGCATCAGGAGCATTCAGGACAGTTGGAGTGTGTTATAACTAGATCTTTTTCTTAGTTTATCTATTCCTTTTGTCCTATTTTTCAACCGTTGGTTTAAAATGATTTTATATTTTATGTTGATTTTAAGAATTTTTGACAATCAATAATTTTGGTTGGATTTAATGCGTTTAATGGTTGAATCATTTCATTATTTTAGTTTTAAAGTTTGTCTTTTGGGCTTATTAGTTAATATGTACATCTTTAAGCTTTCAAAAACTTATAATAAAAGTTTATTCCAAGTTTTGATTTATAATCTAACTCTCATTTTTTAGTCCTTTGTCAAATATTTCCATGAGGAGATTCTTGTAGCAGCTCTGTTTTTCCTGTTTTTGTCATTGTCATTGGGAGCAGATTACGAGGAGATGGAAATGAATTCAGGAAAACAAAAAGAGGTTTTTGTCCACAACAGACTCATTCACAAAAAATTCTCTCATTTTTGCAACAACTATTATCGTTTGAGAGATTCGAATTCATCTTTGTGGCCTATTTTCAGGGTTTGAAGTATTTAATAATTTCCTGTTTTAGTCACAAATTTGCAGAACATATCTCGATTAATTGAAGAGGAATTTTGAAAAACCAAGAGAGGTTTTTGTTCATAACATACTCATTTACAAACAAACTCTCTCATTTTTTACACAGGTGTTCCGGATCGAGAGATATGAAGGCATCTTTGAGACCCAAATTTTCAGAAATTCGTCAAATTTCCCCAAATCCGATTTGTTATTTTTGGGTTAATTGTCTTTAAAGATTTTGAGTTATCATGTAACTAATTGATGTAACTATTTCAAATTTCGACCTAGAAGGTAGTTATGGAACTACTTTACTTTTGTAATGATAAAAGGAAGACAAACATACCGTTTTGGAAGGGGGGGATTTTTCACTCAAGGAGAGGCTTTTGGAGCTTTGATTTCTTAAGCTAGCACTTATAACTCTTATGTAAGTGGATGACTGTTATTGATTATATATAAACTGATAAGCCCTTTTACCTATCATGCTTTTTCATTTATGATCTGTTTGATTGCTCAGTTTACAATTTCATTTCTTGTTTAAAGTTTTGTTCATGTAAATGCTTGTAGCCTGTGGGTGGAATTAGTATTTCATGTGTAATGTTTATGGCTTATTGGGATGTGTTTGATCCCCAGTTTATCCAACTTGCATGATTCAGTTCTGTATTAGCTTGTGGATGTTTATTTCCTCCTTGCTGATGAAGTTTTTAAAACCAAAACCATAAACCAAAACCCTAAAACCTATTTTATTTAATTTTACTTTTGAGATTGTGTTGGCTTGTTCTTCTAGTAGTCTAAGAACAATTTCTGGCACAAACATATTTGGCGCCACTGCCGGGGATGAAGCTGAAGTATATCTTCCCTGGGATATCATTATTCTTCTGATTTTGAGAGGTGAACAAAGTCAAAAAATATTTTAGACTACAAATTTTCACCGGTGACTCCATGATTAAAGATTCCACTGCAAGGAGAATTTTGTTGACAAAAAAATGAAGAAGCCAAATGGAAAGACTGGATATCAGCTTGTTACTTTACTCCATGAGGTTTTGTTCTTATTCATCAGTTCTTTCCTATCTTTCCCATTGCATGTCAAAATAATTATTTTTTGTTTTGTCTATTCCAATGATCATAAACCTTCAAGTACATATCCCACTTTGGAAGAAGAAAATTTGCATTCTTCTTCTGTTATTGATGTTGATCCTATTCCTTCATTTGAAATACATGTTCAACATGATATACATATACCCATATCTCTTGAAGCTAATTATTCTAGTCATCTTGTAGAGAATAAAGCTGATCTATTACCTTCTACCATCACTGCTAAAACTTACGAACAGCTTGTTGAACCTCATTTTCAACTCACAGATTTTCATTCTAGACTCAGACAGAAGATGTTTAGACCTCTTAGGCCTCCATCTCTCTTACATCCTTACCCTTCCTACTTTGTTGAATATCTTCCCCATTTTACTGGAAAAGACCATATTACAGCAGAGAAGCATTTAGAATCTTTTCATAATTTCATTGATAATTTTGAAATCATGCATGAGGATGTTGTCATGAGGTTATTTTCGAAATCCTTTGCTGGAGATGTTGGGTTTTGGTTCCGAAATTTAAAAGCTGATTCAATTGGATTGTGGGAAGAGTTACATAATGTCTTTTTGAAGTATTGGGGTAAGAATAAATCTTATGATCAATTTCTTTCTGAATTTTATAGTTTGAAAAGGGAAAATGATGAGCCAATTACTAAATTTAATTGGAGGTTTCAAAGTTTTTATATTAGTATGCCTACGGAGATCAGACCTTCAAAAAAACCTGCTATGGTATATTATGTTATGGCTCAACATTCAGATCTTGTTTTTTTCCTGTTAGAAAGGAAATCATCATCTTTAAGACAATTGTTTGAGGATGCAAAAGGAGTGGGGGAGAACATCCGAGCTTGCAAAATGCTTCGAGATCAGGCTCATGTTGAAGATATGCAAGCTTATGGACAAGAAGAAGAACGTAGGTATCATTCAGATTTAAGACAGTTTTCTTCATCATTTTCAGATTTTCATATGAACAAGGATATAAATGACGCTTGTGTTGATTCTTCATATCAATTTGCTGACTTTTTTGATGATAATATACTTTCAGTGGATTATAGTAGAAATTTTTTAGTTCTTGCTATGAGATCATCATGTTATGAAGAAGAAGTTGTTGCTCTTCAACCTCTTACTATTGATATAAGAAATAAGTTGCCATTCTTGACTTATGGTCACTTTTAGAATTTTATTTGTTCAAGTTTTGATCAAGGGTTTTATTTAAAGGTCGAGAAGCAGTTTGAAAAGCCCTTGGTTTCCATCCTTGATCCAAAGTTTAAAAAGAACAACAATGGAGAGGAAGAGAATGCTTCACTTTATGATGAATATAATGAAGACATTGAAGTTTTAAATAAGAAATTTCATGATCCCGAAGCGTCTTGGATGGAGTTGTATTTTTCAAAGGTTTCTAATGCTCCAGCTTTTGGCATACTTCCTATTTCTAGTCATAAGTATCAGCTGCCTACAGACTCTTTATTGCATTTATCACATCTTTTGTGGGTTTTCTCAAATAGTAGCATGCATGAAATTATGATTCTCAGTCAAATAGTTTCTTAGCTTCATTGGAAGTATGATTACACTTGATTGGGTTGTTTCCTTCGATTAGAAGTAGGAGTAAATATCAGAATAAGCTCGCTATACGAGCATGTAGATTCTTTTCAGTATGTTGGTTTGTAGCAGTATTTTTTCATTTCAGAGGTATGCGTTTAGAGTTTGACAAAGTAGCAGAGATTTGATAAATGACTCCATCACCCAATGAATAAGGCACAAGGTCTACAGGTTCTTGAAGCCTCATAAGGAGGACTTCATCCTGCAGCAAGAGCCAGATGTTATAACTAGATCTTGTTCTTAGTTTATCTGTTCCTTTTGTCCTATTTTTCAACCTTTGGTTTAAAATGATTTTATATTTTATGTTGATTTTAAGAATTTTTGACAATCAATAATTTTGGTTGGATTTAATGCATTTAATGGTTGAATCATTTCATTATTTTAGTTTTAAAGTTTGTATTTTGGGTTTATTAGTTAATATGTACATATTTAAGCTTTCAAAAACTTATAATAAAATTTTATTCCAAGTTTTGATTTATAATCTTACTCTCATTTTTTAGTCCTTTGTCAAATATTTTCATGAGGATATTCCTGTAGTAGCTCTGTTTTTCCTATTTTCGTCATTGTCATTGGGAGCGGATTACGAGGATATGGAAATGAATTCAGGAAAACCAAAAGAGGTTTTTGTCCACAACAGAATAATTCACAAAAACCTCTCTCAGCTTTGCAACAGCTATTATCATTTGAGATATTTGAATTCATATTTGTGGCCTATTTTTAGGGTTTGAATTATTTAATAATTTCTTGTTTCAGTCACAAATTTGCAGAACATATTTCGATTAATTGAAGAGGAATTTTGAAAAACCAAGAGAGGTTTTTATTCATAACATACTCATTTAAAAAAAAACTCTCTCAGTTTTTACACAGGTGTTCCGGATCGAGAGATATGAAGGCGTCTTTGAGACCCAAATTTTCAGAAATTCGTCAAATTTCCCCAAATCCGATTTGTTATTTTTGGGTTAATTGTCTTTAAATATTTTGAGTTATCATGTAACTAATTGATGTAACTATTTCAAATTTCGACCTAGAAGGTATTTATGGAACTACTTTACTTTTGTAATGATAAAAGGAAGACAAACATACAGTTTTGGAAGGGGGGGATTTTTCACTCAAGGAGAGACTTTTGGAGCTTTGATTTCTCAAGCTAGCACTTATAACTCTTATGTAAGTGGATGACTGTTATTGATTATATATAAATTGATAATCCCTTTTACCTATCATGCTTTTTCATTTCTGATCTGTTTGATTGCTCAGTTTACAATTTCATTTCTTGTTTAAAGTTTTATTCATGTAAATGCTTGTAGCCTGTGGGTGGAATTAGTATTTCATGTGTAATGTTTATGGCTTATTGGGATGTGTTTGATCCCCAGTTTATCCAACTTGCATGATTTAGTTCTGTATTAGCTTGTGGATGTTTATTTCCTCCTTGCTGATGAAGTTTTTAAAACCAAAACCATAAACCAAAACCCTAAAACCTATTTTATTTAATTTTACTTTTGAGATTGTGTTGGCTTGTTCTTCTAGTAGTTTAAGAACAATTTGTAGCACAAACAGAGTGGAAAACAACCACACTGGTAGACCTAGGGTGAATCCAGGTAGATTCAGGGTGGCCATCAAGGTAACACCAACATTCCCCATGAGAGGAATAGTACAAGGAGTTCCCAGCATGGGGATCTCTTGGTTAGTGTTCAAAGGAGTGTTAGCCATATTTTAAAACAATAAGAAAAAGTTAGAGGTTGACAAGTAACCAAAATTACAAAGCACACACCTAAAGGCACACTAAGCACAGACAAACCACAAAGCACTCACTAAAACTTCCTAAAGCCAAACAGACAAATAGGTATAAGATACGCTTTCCAAAAGAAAGTTGATAGACAATTACTTGGCATCCCTGACTGTTCTTAGGTACAAGTGGAGGAATCACCCACCGCCCTCCCACACCTTCTACCGGGGCTACCTTCCAAGCCCGTCCAAGGTCAACCAAAAATAGCCTTCCGGTGTACCTGTGTATGAACCCTAGATGTCAAAGAGACTAAAGGCTACCTTAACTATATTGACAGTCTGGGGGGACAGTCACAAGCTTGGTTCGTACACATGGGCAGGGTAGCAAAGCCCGAAACCCTGTCTAAGACAGAATCCCCAGATGCGCAAAAACCTTGGTCTATGCTTTGACAAAGAATTGGAGGGTTATCTCTTCAGTCCAAGTCTCCACGCGGCCTCGTGCTTAACTCCCGTTTGAGAGGAGCTTCCCAGATACAATCAACACAGAAAAGGGTTTGCCTAATGATTGGCCAACTACGTCTGAGATTTAAATACTTGTGGAGAGTTAAAACTCCCTAATCCACAAGTCTAGCCTGAGTTAGTTGGTGTATGACCCTATAAAATAAAACTTACTACTAATTTTTTAATTATATCGTTTATTTTAAGGGCTGTTTTTTAATTAGAGGGTAAATGGCGTGAAACTTATGTGGTGTTTTGACTCAAAGTTGAAACAAAATGACTAAGCAAAGAGAAATCAAATGCAAAAAGCAAAAACTATCCTTTTTCTTTTTCAAATAGAAACTTGAAAGCCACAAAAGAACAAATTCTTTTTATTTTTATTTTTTCAAAATCAATGATATGCCATGCAATCTAGACTGAAAACCTAATCTACATGCATATAAAGAAAACATGTGTTTTTTGTCTTTTTCTTTTATAAATGCAAAAGAAAAAATAGCCTAAATGTAAGCAAGTACTGTAAGCAAAGCAAACAGACAACTACTCTACACCCTAGATACAAACCCTAGGTTTCCCTAAAGTTGGATATCAACCTCTCTTGAAAGGAAGGCTCACAAAGATAAACAAGCCAACAACTCTGGAATGAAGAGACGGAGCAAATAACACTGATATAAACAAAGGTAGAGAAGTCCCAAGAATCAATCTAAACCTACAAACAGAGGTTGCTCAGTACCTTGTCCAACAAGGTCAAGCCAAAGAAGGAGGTGGGGGGGGGGGGGAGCAACAAAAACAAGTATACGTTCTTTTTATTTTTCTTTTCTAAATGCAAAATAAAAACTACCTACAAACTAAAAGCATGCAGATGACAAGAACAAAGCAAAAGGAACTTAGCTATACAACCACCAAACAATCTCTAGAATTCCCTAAAGTCAATATAAACCCTACTTGGAAGGAAGGCTTGCATAAGAGACAAGTCAACTACTTTGGCATGGTGAAGTTAACCAACAAAAGAAGAAGGAAACCAACACCAACAATCTTTTGAACTTAGAAAAATATCACTAATAGAGGCTGACCAGAAACATAAGCTCCAAAATCATGCCAAGCAAGGAGGTGGGGGAAAAGAGCAAAGAACAAACCCTAATGCTATAAAAAGGCTTACCACATAGATAAAGAACAACCAAAATGGATTACACTAACTTCCTGAAGTCATGCACTTGTAGAGGACACCAAAATACCTACCAAACAACCCACAATAGCAGAAAAAACAACAAAAATGAGGAAAAACACTGTTTTAGAGGCACAAGCAGGTTGTACTACTGACAGGTCGCATGTCATACGCGGGTTGAAAAAACAGCAAGTCACGTGTACAAGAACACGTGGGTTGTACCACTAACAAGTCGCGTATCATACGTGGGTTGATAGTATAGACAGTCGCGTGTATCTAACCAGACAAGCGACTGTTCAGTCTGCAAGTCACATATGGGTGGAAAATATTCCCAAAAAGGTGAAAAACTGCCTTAGGAAGGCAAGGGAAGTGTGCTATCAGACTTATAAAGTGTTCCTAAGTGGTAAGAAGGACCTGAAACAATGCAAAAGACTGAAAGAAAGACAGGGAAACCCCAAACAGACAAGGCTATCCCCAGCAGAGTCGCCAGTTCTGTTGTAAAGGAAAGTATCCTATGGCTAGGGTTTAAGAGGCCATCAACATACTGGGGTTGAAAGGTGGATGCAAATGGTTCTACAAGTAAATACAAGCAAGATCAGAGATTAGAATGGTTCATACCTTTGCCAAATGAAGGTTGATCCAAGCAGCCCTTCAATCCTCTTATTGCTCCTCTTGCTCCAAGAGACCTGCAAAATGAATTATACCTTCCTCAAACCATTATGACCACATATAAAGCAATGATAATCAAATACACATGAAATAATAATCTGATTAACATCATAATATGATCATAAACAGAAATCCAATCACACATTGAACAATGATTTGGGGAAGAAGAAGGACATCACATCTTTATTAATCTTGAAAACAAGTACAAGTATACCTTCTCTTCAAGTTTGGCACCTCATGAAACCTTGATCTAGTTCTACTAATTCTCTTCTCCAAGGAACTCAGCCTCCAAGCTCTGCAACACAAGGAGAAAGCTTCTATGGCAAAGGTGTGGGCAAAGAGAGTCCCAATTCCTCCAACATAATGATGCAAAAATTCAAGTCTCCACTCATGGACCTCCCTACCTCTATTTATATGCTTAAGGAAGAGTTAGGGGCAAATACAAAGTAGTTACAATTGAAGGAGTCAGTTGTATAACTACCCAAACTACCTGAAATTCAAAAGACGTGTTTTTTGACATTTTTAAGAGGCGTACGCAGGTTGCAGAAACAATAGTCACGTACACGAGGAATACACACGGGTTGCCAATACAGAATGTCGCGTACATAAGGTGTACATGACTATTATATATAGCAACTCACATACGTACATGGGTATTATATAGATCAAGTTGCGTACGTACGTGGGTTTCCTTAAGGGAAAGTGGCGTACACACAAAAATATCATTTTTAGGGTATTTCTCGGCATTGTCAAACTTTGGTGTCTTCTGGAAAGTTTTAGCTAACATAAATATCTTTCCAATAGTGTAGAGATGAGGTCAAACAGAGTTACAAAAATCAAGGTATGGATCCTCCAATTTAGGTGTTTTTTCAGTGACTTTTCATGAAGTGTCGACATGCGACGAAAACATAGGAAAGTGGTCACAGGTAGAGATGTGTCATTTTGAGCTATAACACCCTCCCCATTTGTCCCTCGATTCATTATCCTGTATATTTCCTACACCCAATCATCCCTCCCCCCGCTATATCTCCCTCTCCCATCCTCCCTATATCTCTTACCCCCCCGTTATATCTCCCTCTCCCATCCTCCCTATATCTCTTACCCCCCGCTCCCCATCCCTCCCTCCCACTTATATTTCTCCTCCCTTCATTCCCCTTTTCATATCTCTCCCCTACCTATCCCTCCCTTCCCATTATATTTCTCCTCCTTTCATCCCCCCCATATATCTCCCCTATCCATCCGTCCCTCCCATAAATCCTTCTACCTCCTTTGACTACCCCCCCTCTTTTAGTGTAATCAATGTAATGTTAATTTCTCCTATGTCATATGCACTGCATCGCATATGTGATATATCACACATGCAATATATCACATATGTGTTATATCATATATGCGCTATATTGCATATGCGATATGATAATCATGTTTTACATAGCGATAATAAGGGGTAAACCATTAAATACATAATGCATGTGCGATATAACGCATATGCGTTAAAATGGAAGCAGTGAAGGGACTAGTGCACATGTTTTGGCACGATAACGCTAGGCCTTGTTCTAACACAAAGGATGTGTTAAAACACTGCAGGGGTTATATGAATAATGAACTACATGTCAAACATTATCTTGGCATGACACAAACTCAATTGTTCGACATGTTTAAAATTCCCACGTAGAGCTAAGGCTTGGGGAAAGATATTTTGAAAAATGAAATCCTTGGTATGTTATAATCAACACCATCTGGAACACTTGTTCTTGTAGGTACGACATAGATTTTGATATATATTATCATACATTTGCACATATACATATTTTTTTGCATCCCAATCATGTGCATGAATGCTCAAGTACAGTACCTCCAATGCCATCTAAAGATTTCATCCATAGCATAATGTGTTCGAGGAAAGATGGGAAGACATATTACTTAAAACAATGTGTAGAGGGTTCTTGCAACACATGTGGTGGGCTATCATTATGGTCTTATTGCATCCATGAGAGTGAACATCAACCATTTGGAAATACAATTGTAGAGAAGAAGAACTATCCGTATAAGACATATCAGCTACATGATGGGAAAGAAAGCAAGAAGATTAAATTGGTGACTTCACAGGTGATAATGTACATGAATAATATTCATTTATATGACTATATTGTTTATGTTGTTTTATAACATTGTTTATTAACATAAATTATTATTCATGTAAATATTTTTGTGTTGTTCTATAACATTGTTTATTTTGTTTCCCACCAAGTGCAAGTATGTGAATTTATTTCAGAGTTCCATGGAAAGATCCAACAATACATTCAGCATGTCGATATTGAATGGTGGAAAGATCAGCAATTCAGAATATGTCGAGACACCTTCCCTCTCGGAACAATACTATCAGTGGTTGACTTTGCATAAAATTACACCCTACAACCACAAAATGAAATACAAATTCAGTACTATCACTCAGAGCAGGTGAGCATAATGGTCCATATCACTTATCGACATGGGCCAGATAGCAATGAAGAGAAACATGTGATCTTGAAAGAAAGTCACTTCTACATAAGTGACGACTGGACCCATGACATCCATTACGTGCAACATTGCTTTAAATTGTTATATGATCATGTGATAGCTATGGGTATACCATTTTGTCATCATTTGATTTGGTCAGATGGTTGTGTTGGTCAGTTCAAGAATGCACATGTATTTTAATGGTTGCATTTGTTGCACACAAAATACAAGGTGCCACATTTATGGAACTACTTTCAAACTTGTCATGGAAAAGGAGAGCACGATGGCACTGGTGCATGCATAAAAACTACCCTTATAATGCAGGAGATGAAGTTTACAAGTGCTCTCCTTCGAGACACTACATCTATAGTGAAATGGTGTGCATCTATGATGGGAGAACAAGCAACAAGGAAAAACCTAGTGTGGAGAATATTCTAGACGGTGACAAATGTGGATCGATCCAACACACATTGGGTGAACACAGTGCATGGAACTCGACAATTTCATTCAATTAGAAGCTTAGACAAATCGATCTACAAATTTAGATAAGATTGAAGGCTTGCTTTTGAAGTTCCTGTAGCATCAATGAATGGGATGATTGTGAGTATACATATATGCTTGATACATGGGATCGAGTGACACTTGGAACCGATTTGAAGGGGGTTAATGAAATAGACCATTTGGAAGATGATCAGACATATATTTCTACATACTATGATAACATATCATATCTCATACTGAGAAGGTACAAAAAAGTAAATTTATAGTACTCGAATCACTACAAGACTTTACATTTAAAGCAATTTTATTTATGTCACATGAAAGACCTTTTTTAATAAATGTATTGTTAAATCGGCCTATTTCCTTTCATAGCTAAGATATATGGAGTGGTTTCCCCAAAAACTAATGAATAGGGTTCTGACTATTGGTTGGCGCATTGCTTAAAGGGGAAACAAACCATTCTCGAACTTGTTAAAGATGATGAAAATATTGAATTCCCAACTGGCTCGATGGTTATGAAAGGGGAGTACTTGACACTAGAATCACAATAGAAAAGGAGGGGTGGGTATGTGTATCAAGATTACAGACCAGGAGCTATTGTATACCACTTCACCAACTTGGTAGTTGGTATAAACATCAAGACGTGCACACTTTCGAACAAAAATAGGTCACATGTATGATACATGCTACCTCATTTAGAGCATGAGAGATTTATGGACACTATCGAAAATAGAGATGATCCATATGGCCTACTTGAGTGAGTGCATTGTCAGGTGTTACTAGATTGTCTAGTGTGGCTAGATTGTCAGGTGCATTATTTAAACTTTAAAGTGCGTGTTGAAGAACAACTTCAATAAGTTATCCTTTAGTTTATTCTGAATGTACTAACCTATGATTGATGAATACCATTCACAGACATCCTACTATTCACAGTATATTGTACAGTATAAACACGATCCTACACCCTCAGGTGAGTTATCAATATAATGTTTGCACAATTTCATTGGGTTCTCTTTATTTTCTGATGAGAGTACTAATGTTTAGCCTTTCATGTGCCTAGGATACAAACGCAATTTATGACACATTGGAGGCACCAAGAACTAACAATGTCTTGAGACACCACCAAATAGAATTCATAAAATAACATGCTCTCGAGTTGTTGCAATTTACTTTTAATGAATTTTTTTTATATTAATGCACATTTAATTACATTCGTGGGTCAACTCTTGCAACTCTTGCATTGGTGGGTCAAATATGCAAAAAACTCCACCGTGCAACTATTGGTAGTGTTCCCATATCGACCTTTCTCATATACACCTGCAGGAGCCAAGGACATGCAATTATGCTGCTCCATTTAGTTTATCGATCTAGGATCGAAAGTCATAAAGTATCCCTCAACCACATTTTGAGGTGACTTTCAACTAGACATAAATCATCAACTGAAGGTTGGATCGATGAACTGTCGACTGCGTTGGTCTCCTGGCATGCGACTACATCTAGGGGGGCCTCTCCACTATGTTTGCATGGCTTGGTGACTACATTGTGCATTGATTTCATAAACTAGGATTTTGCTCAATTTCTTTGAATGGAACTCTTGCATCGGTGGGTCAACTCTGCAAAAAACTCCACCATGCGACTATTGGTAGTGTTCCCATATAAGAATTTCCCATACACACTTGCCGGATCCAACGACATACAATTATGCTGCCCCATTTGTTTTTTCACTCTAGGACTGAAAGTCACCAAGTGTCCCTGAACCACATTTTGAGGCGACTTTCAACTCGAAATAAATTGACAATCGGAGGTCAAATCAAAGAATCGTCGACTTTGTAGGTCTCCTGGTATGCGACTACATCTAGGGGGGCCTCTCCACTGTGTTTGCATGGCGCGATGACTACATTGTGCATTGATTTCATAAACTAGTGTTTTTATCAGTTTCCTTGAATCCAACTCTTGCATTGGTGGTGGCAACTATGCAAACAAATCCACCGTGTGAGTATTGGTAGTGTTCCGATATCGTCCTTGCCCATACACACCTGTAGGAGCCAATGACTACATTGTGAATTGATTTCATAAACTAGTGTTTTTATCAGTTTCCTTGAATCCAACTCTTGCATTGGTGGGTCAACTATGCAAACAAATCCACCATGTGAGTATTGGTAGTGTTTCGATATCATCCTTGCCCATACACACCTATAAGAGCCAATGACATGCAATTATGCTGCTTCGTTTGGATTTTCGCTCCAGGACCGAAAGTCACCAAGTGTCCTTGAAGCACATTTTGAGGCCAGATTTAAATGGACATAAATTAATAAGCAGAGGTCAGATCTATGAACCGTAGACTCCGTTGGTATCCTGGAATGTGATGACATTTAGTGGGCCCTCTCCACCACGTTTGCATGGCCCAGTGACTACATTATGCATTGATTTCATAAACTAGGGTTTTCCTCAGTTTCCTTGAATGCAACTCTTGCATTGGTGGGTCAACTCTGCAAACAAATCCACTATGTGACTATTGGTAGTGTTCCCATATTGAAGTTTCCCATACACACCGGCCTAAAAGGATGGGCATATGCATCAACGAGCAAGGACGCTTGATGGGAAACTATATCGAACATATGTTCCTATGTAAAAAAACATAAAGATACAATTAGACAATTTCAAATAATTAGAAGCATACATGTTGAATAATTAAAAGCATAAATGTACTTGTGAATCTTGCTCTACCTACGATGAAACTATCTCAGATGCAACATACTCATCGTTCCCACCCTGCATAAAATATATTGTATCAATATTAAGATGTATTAAATGTGTTAATCCCTACTATAAATATGTAAATCATGATGATAAATCAAAAAGTAATGTTCTTACAAGTAATGGTGAAGCACCAAAATCTTATGCAACATTGATCGTTGCATCCATATCATTAGCATCAATGGGGGGAGTATGGGATTTTTGGGTGTCATTAGACACCAGCTGTAAATGTGTTCACGTAAATTGTTAGACACTTAAAATAGAAATAATTTATGAAACAATTGAACGTTGTGATATAAAAAATAATAAACTATGTGAAGAACAAGTTTGGCTTACATCTAGTGGAGTAACCCATCACCACGAAACTCTGAAGAAGGCCCATAGCATATGTTTCTACAAGTTGTGCAAGGATGTGGCATGACGTGACGCTCTAAACCCTTTTCATGTCCAGTGTGATCTCTCGATTTGGTAGGGTATGGAGACCTAAGTGGATCCTCTGTATGTGATTGTCCAGCCCCAGATGTTCCAACCCCTTGGCCTACATTGCCCTCAAAAACAGTCCCATGTCTAAGCAATGTATCTCCCAAATGGAATAATTCCTCATGTGTGATATCAATCACGGTACCTCCAGGAGGATATAACCGAGGGGGGGTTGGTGTGCATGGAGGTCATCGCACATAGTTTGGACCAGTCCTCGCCCCTTTCCTATCTTAGGGAATCCCGTGTCCTACCCCTTGGAACTGTAAAATAACAAAGTAATTTACAAGTTTACCCAATATAAACTCGGCATACAATTTTCTGAGGAAATAGAATGGGATGTCTCTATTCCCATGAGGGTCTTCATTGAAGACCATGTACTAGCGATCCATCTAGTTGGATTTAATATTTGGTTCTATGCACCATTCTATAGAAATGTGTGGTCGACTAGTGGGAGGAACCAATCTAGTGCTAGGGACTTGGAATAGTGAAAAAAGTTGGTCTTTTCCTATCTTTAATTTCTTTACATCTTTGTAGCTCGACCCAGTGGAATAGTATTTCCTCTGGGAATCCTTGTAGGAGCTAATGTTGTACAGTGCTCCCTGGGCATTGGAAATTGTATTCATAATGTTATCTAGTTCCTCTCTCAATTATTGTCTTATGTGGCCCCCCCTCTAAAAAGTGAACTAAGGCATCTCAATGCACCAAAATGAGCAAGAATTTCAAAATTCCTATCATGTTCCTCCTCCATGTGTTCGATGTTTGGATTTGGGTTATTGGTGGTTTGATTTTGGACATTTTATTTAGGATTTGTGTTGTCTGTTAATATAAAAACAACAAATTTTAAAATGAATTAATATTTCATTATTTGTTTTAGTTAAATATTTATTAAATTAAAACAAAAAATCAAAGCAATTCTTACCAAATCTAAAACCAAAAAATCAAAGCTATTCTTTCCTAATGCAAAACAAAAAAATCAAAGCAATTCTTACCTTCAACCTTGTCGATCTCCTCCCACAAAATGTGCCCTCCAAATCGCATGCAAGCTAAATCGCCTTCTCGATATATGTCCCTTCCATTCTTCGCGGTCTTGAATGCAAAATAAACAAATAGAGGCTGTCGGTTTGTGTTTTATTTTTATTTTTTAGTTTTACAAATAACACTTGCGATTTGTAACTCTTCCAAAACGCATGTGCGATATATTGCACTTGCGATATAGTGTAACCATCTTTTGCTTCAGTTTTAGGCTCGGGTTTTTTTGAACCAAACCATCAATAACGCATATACGTTATAAATTTCGTTTTCGGGCTTGCGTTTTGGATTTATATAATGACACTAAAAAGTGGACTCCAACTTCGTGCATGTGCCCTAGAATATGTTTAATGGTACTCATGGTCAAATGAAAATTCTATGGAAAAATACATCTATACTTTATACAATACATTTGATATTATGAGCACAATACCACGAGTTTAAAGCCCCAAAGAATTATTGTAGATAAAAAATGATGATATATATCTTATACCATGAAACCATGAATGTCCTAAAGGAAAATGTCATACATGATTTGAATAATGTATATTTCAAAACATGTTAATAAATCTCATTAAATTGAAATTTATACCTCAAACAATAATAACATGGAGTAACATTGGCATAGCCTTTCGAATAATTGCATACAGATTAGATCAAATATTTACTATTAAAGTCTTCCTAGATTAAGAATGCACACCTTTGCACTTAATAAACTTATCTAAAGTGATACACAAAATGATGTCCAAAACATCTTTTTCTTAGTCTAATAACATTTCTAAAATGATAATTTATTTTGAACATACAATAATTATAACACTGAGTAAAAACTATAACAAACAATTAATAAAGAAGAAAATCCTAATGAGAATGAAAAAGTATCCATACATCAAGTGCTTCCTCAATGGAAGTGGAAGCATAGAAAAAACAATTTACAACAAAACCTTTATATAAAGAATTATCGTCTTTTTACAATAAACAAGATCACAACTATTCTCTCAAATAAAAGCGACCAAGTTGCGTTTACTAAAATTTTTTTTGCATAATGAAAATGATATTTTAACACATTCATATTTACACTTAAATTTATAACAAACATACTTCATACTTCTATTAAATTCATATATATATATATATATATATTCTTGCTTTATGTCTTTTTTATAACAAACATACTTCATATTTCTATTAAATTCATATATATATATATATATATATTCTTGTTTTATGACTTTTTTTTTAACAGTGGATTTTTATTTAATAAGGATTTGTTTTATGAAAAAAAGTTATAAACAATAAGAGCATTCAATATTGATTTAAAGAATAACACTTTTGATTAAATAGTTTTCTTTCTAAAATTTATGGATTAACAAATTAAATTAACTTCGAATTAATAATGATGATTTTCTCCCATAACAAAACTTAAAAAACATTCATAATAGATAAATGTTTAAATTGAACCCAACTTATAATAAATTGTATGCATCTGCCTCTTCCAATTCTCTCATCACTTTAATTCTATTAGAATTTGAGGGTTTTTATTTTTCCTTCTCCACTACAACTTTACCCAACTTCATTGTTGGAGTTTCCCACACTCACTCAATATCCTTTACCCAACCTCAATTGGAGTTGTCTTCTTTTACCCACTTCACCTCTTTCACTTATAATTTTACACACACTTTAATGTTGGAGTTGTAATCTTCACTTTATTTCCCATGCAAGTCCCCCCACAACCTTAGATGCGAATTCTAGGGTCTATCAAGTCCCGAGAGGGATCAAATATCTCGAGGTGCGAACCTCTTCTCAGGTATTGCATGCAAGAAGCTATTCGAGGAGAGGTTTGCACCTCGGGAGATTTGATCCCTCTCGGCGCTTAATAGAGCCTAGGATTTGAATCTAGGCCGGTTCCAGTCGTGGACAGTGACACAACTCGAGTTTGATCCGCATTGAAAGGAACATAGTAAGTTGAAAACATAGATACAATCATATACTCATTATTAATCATATGTACTTTATACGATTAGCTAATGTTCTATAATTTTTAAATTATTGTCAAAAGATTCTCTATCTCAATTATTCTACTCTCTTTCCTTCATTCTGAAATGGGTTTCCTAAGGAAAATAATAAAATAATAAAATAATATTAATTAATTTTGGAGGAAGAAAGACAAAAACTATTTTTTGTTCGTATTTTCAATGTATCTCCCTGTGTGTTTACTCAAATTTCGAGCGGAAGGGCTTGTTGGATGTGGAACTTAATTCCGCATCCAACGACTACCCGCACTACATACTTTTGATGGACCTCGCTACCCCAAAATCAAGAAATACTAGAACAAAAGTGATGATGATGTCATCATCACTTTTTTTTGGTATATCTTGATTTTGGGGTAGCGTGGTCTGTCAAAAGTATGTAGTGTGGGTACTCGTTGGATGCGGAATTAAATTCTACATCATCTTCACATTTTTTCTGGTATTTCTTGATTTTGGGGTAGCGGGGTTCGTTAAATGTATGCAATGTGTTTACTCGTTGGATGCAGAATTAAATTCCTCATCCAACAAGCCCTCCTACTCGAAATTTGAGTAAAAACACATGGAGATATGTTGAAAATACGAACAAAAAAAATAGTTTTTTTTTAATGACAAATATGTCAATTCAACCATTATTGTTGAGTCATTTTATTGAAATTCTATTGGTTCTTGAATTCCAACTCACAAGAATTTATTGTTGGCTTGTTTTCTTATAAGGCCCATTTTAGACCTCAAATTTCCTCTAATGATTAAATGTCCTCATAAATTTGGTTTGATTCTCTGTAATTCGTGTTGATTGTTCCTAATTGTAACTTGAACCTTCAAATACAATTTGGCATTCTCAATATAGAACTCTGTCAAAATACCATTGTGCTTTTATTGCAAGAGTATTTTTAACATTCTCAATATAGAACTCTGCCAAAATAACATTGTGTTTTTATTGCACTAAGTATTTTTAACATATTTAGAGAGAAAGAAAATGCTTTACTAATGAGTCATTTCCCTTAACTGAACTTATTTTCAACTATACATATCAACTCTTACGATTATTTTCCGTTTCATACTCGGCAATTGCATTTTGTTCTAAAACTCCAATGTTCACTGTTTAGTTTCAAGTTTCAAAAGTTGTAAGCCCATGCTTATTTTCCTTTCAAATTCTTTGTTCAGATAAAAGGTTTGGTCTTTTAGATTGCCATGCAATATTTATATCAATGCACTCACCCATCTCTCTCTCTTTTTATTCAGTTTGTTTATCTTCGTAGTTTGAGTCTGTTGTCGATATGGACTCAATGTCCATAACAATAATGTAATTATTCCAACATGCATATTGTCTATGTAAACAATTTGAAATGCAAATTAAAATATAAGTGGATCAAAATATTAAGATTGAAAGTATTCAAATCAAAATATTTAGTTTCTTTCCTCTTCTCTATCTTCTTAATACCTCCTCTCAATTTCCTCTACTTTAGATTTTTACTTTTCTTAGAACCTTGTATTATATTCACATTGGCTTCACAAGTAAGCCACTCCTTTCTTTTCTTTTCAACCCACTCTGCATGCACGGCCTCGTCTCCTTTTACTCTCAACCCTGACCTACTCCATCTCCAAACGTGCACATCTCCAATCTCCTTTTAATCGCATATCCCCAAACGAAAGGATTATTAAAAACCCTTTTATCATTTTACCAAACAAATGTAATGGTTTACAGGAAATAAGACATAGGATGAAACATAATTGTCCAACACATCCTCCCTAAATTCTTATTTCACCAAAAAAAATATATTTAAACCAATGGTAACTACTCTATAAATTACACACGGTGGTAACTAGAGAAATTGGGTGAACGTAGTCAGCAAGACAGATGGCCTCCCCTCCAATGAAAATACAACCATCCCATTGAGCAACGTAGAAGGGGTTAAACACATAAACCTCACGATACTATTGATTGCAAACAAACAGATATTAGCTTCAGTCGTTGAGATGATGGCTTCATAGTCACCGACTATGAATCCTCGGGCATACTCTAATCATTTGGATGATCAAATATTTTCATCCTATCATAACAATTAGTAATTGAAAGATTAATGATGGCAAAATATATACTATATTTGATGGGAGGCAATAAAATGGCACTTGGGTTTAGCAGAAATTATGAATAGAAGTTAAGTAAATAATGAAAGCATAAATCTCTAATTGACATTAGAGACCAGCCTAGATCTAAATTTTAGGTTTTATAAGTCTCTACACGAGGTGCATGTTTCCTCATTGAAGTTTCAATGTTAGTTTAATTTTTCTTATTTAAGTCTCTACACGAGGTGCATGAGGTGCATGTTTTCTCATTGAAGTTTCAATGTTAGTTTAATTTTATTTATTTATTTTTATTTAAGTATATATATAATTTTTTTTTTCATTTTTTATTTTTTAATATTTTTTATTTAACTTTATTTTTATGCAAATTGTGATGTACTTGTCTAACTTCAATTTTTACTATTATTATTAATTGAATTAAATAGTGTTATTAATATTAATTAATTATTATTAACTAATAAATTTTCATATTTCTTTTAATAATATATATCTATTAATTATTGTTAATAAAATTAAGAAATATTATTAATGTTAATTAATTAATAAATTTTCATAATTTTTTTAATTCTATGTTTCTTTTAAAATTTGTAGTAAATCTCTTAATCCTCAAATTTTTAATTAATGTTGATTAATCATTCAATAACATATAATAAAAAACTATATTTCTTAGTAATCTTAATGTAAAAAATAATGTTAAACTCATTAAAAGATGCCAATAATTTTGTTTTACACATGGTAAAATTTTGTTCTCATAAAAATGGCAATAATTTTGTTTTATACATAGTAAAATTTTGTTTTACCATAATGTAACATATTATGGTTGGATAAACACTTTCAGTGAAAACCACTTTAATTTCCTTCAATACATAATGGATTCCTCAAGTCTCATGGTTTGAGAGTGAAATTTAAATAACAAATTGATTCTTTAAGTTTTTAATATCCTAATCCATCAGTAGAGACTTTTTTCTACTGTGCAATGTACTTTTTACGTAACTTATAATATATTAAAAAAAACTTAGAACATATATATGTCTTACAATTTTTTAATTAGAGTTTGGCCAAAAACTCTATACTAAATATCTACTCAAATTATATTCATAACAGCTCGATCTGATTCAAAGCTCATAGCTATATCTGCATTTTTGACCTCATCCACAGCTTATAGCAGTTCTATCCCATAACAATAAACAACAATAAATAGACTTATAGAAAATTATAAAGGCATTGAAAACAAATTAAATGTTTGCAAACTGACAATAGTTGATCTGCTAAACATTTACTTGAATGCTAGGTAAAACATTTTTTCTCAATTTGTTGAAGGTCTGAAATAATTACTGGAATGTTGGGTAGAACGTTTTACTTCCCAAATCACATACACTGTAAAAATGTTATAATGCTTCAATTGTTGGAAAAACGTTTACATACATAACTTTGTGATTTTATCTGTTTCGACTTGGTTGCTAGTAAAAATGGATCCCTACCAAATCTTATTGATTGTAAAATGTTTTAACGACTTCCCCACCAAATTTTATTGACTGTAAAATGTTTTAAACCTTGTAATGTTGGGTAAAATGTTGTCATGCATAACGTTGGCCTTCTAAAACTTTTTGAATGTAAAAAAGATTTAAAACTGATGTTTGGCCTGACATTGGCCTTCAAAAATGAAATTGGCAATCAAAAAAACCTTTTGGAGCATAAAATAAATTTAAAACTGATTCTGGGTATAAGGTTGACCTTCAAAAATGTTTTGAATGTAAAAAAAATTAAAACTGATACTGGGTCTACAACAAATCTCCATCATAATCGATAATATTATTTATAGCCGACATTTACAAGAGGAACGTTACATAACGTTGCATAATGTTACAATATCTCCTCCATACTGGGCTGTAGAGTGCCTCTCGGCGCAACCATCATAGATCAAAATCGTAATCTCTATCAATAACCGAGAGGGATCAAATCTCTCGAGGTGCAAACATCTTCTTAAGTATTGCACTAAAGGAGCTATCAACTTTGGTGTGTCCTATATATAGCCATTGATTTGATTCAAATTAAAAGACACATCTTTTTATTTAAGGTCAACATATAATATTTTTATTATTAATATTTAATATTATTTATGGTCGACATATAATATTTTTTTATTATTTTGTATTTTGTTAGGAAGGAACATTACAACATCTCCCCCATTTATGGTTTTAAAACCATGTGAAAGGCCCTCCTAAACCATGTACAGTAAAAGCTTGTTTAGGTGGCCTTGCACATGGTTTTAAAACCATTTTCAAGCCCCTCCTAAACCATGTACATTAAAACCATGGGTTTTTAGGAGGCATTGCACATGGTTTTAAAACCATGTGCAAGGACAACATTTTTTGGGGGGATAATTCAATTTTTTATTTTTTATTGTTTTGTTTTACAACATCTCTGTCATATTGTGTTGTTTTTTTGTCCGATATTTTTTTGGCAAATAGTTAAATTTTATATTTTTTATTGTTTTGTTAGGTAGGAACATTACAACATCTCCCCCATATTAGGTTACCTTTGTGGCTGACATTTATTTTGGCGGATAATTAAAATTTTTAAATTTTATTATTTTGTTAGTAACAAACTTTACAAGATCGACAAACGTTACAAGATCTCTCTCATATTTGGTTGTAGAGCGCTTCTCGGTGAAATAATTACCAGCATAGATCCAAATTCTAGGCTCTATCAAGTCCTAAGAGGGATCAAATCTCTCGAGGTGCAAAGCTTGCATAATGCTTCCCCTATTGAAGCTTCATTGTTAGTTTATTTATTTATTTATTTTTATTTAAATCGATATGTAATTTATATTTTTCATTTTTCATTTTTTAATATTTGTTATTTAACGTTATCCTTATGCAAAGAAATTTAATCCAAAAAATTGTGATATACTTGTCCAACCTCAATTTTTACTATTATTAATTGATTTAAATAGTGTTATTAATATTAATTAATAGATTTTCATATTTCTTTTAATAATATATATCTATTAATTATTGTTAATAAAATTAAGTAATATTATTAATGTTAATTAATTAATAAAATTTCGTATTTTCTTTAATGATAGGTTTCTTTTAAAATTTGTAGTAAACCTCTTAACCCTAAATTTTTTAATTAATGTTGATTAATCATTCAATAACATATAATAAAAAAACTATATTTTTTAGTAATCTCAATGTAAAAAATAATGTTAAACTCATTAAAAGATGCCAATAATTTTGTTTTACACATGGCAAAATTTTGTTTTACCATACTGTAACATATTATAGTTGTATAAACACTTTTAGTGAAAACCACTTTAATTTCCTTCAATACTGAATGGATGTAATATCCCTAATTTTTGACCTGACCCTTATGGGAATAAGTCCCATTGCATGCGATGTTGCTTTGATATTTTATTTTGTATTTTGGGCATAAGACCCCACTGCACATGAGAATGACGATTTGTTTGATATATTGGGCGTAAGCCAAATGCACATGTTTTATGTATATGATTTCATGTGTTGGGCGTGGAACCTAAAGCACATAATTAATGAGATGTTTGTGTTGAGCGCAAGCTCTAAAGCACATGAATATTTGATGTTTGTGTTGAGCGAGAAGCTTTGGAGCACATGGGTGTTTGATGTTTGTGTTTAGCGAGAAGCTCTGGAGCACATGAGTATTTGACGTTTGTGTTGAGCAAGAAGCTTTGAAGAACACTAGTTATGAAATATTTGTGTTGAGCATGACGCTCTGAAGCACATGAAAAGATAAGAATTGGAAGTGTTGGGCGTAAGCCCTGGAGCATTCCAAGTTGATGTTGAGAATAAGCTGTGGAACATCGAATTGTTGGCCATTGTATCCCTAGGTATATCCTACAAATACATCCTAGCAATGGTGTTGAGCGAGGAGATCTGGAATTGCACTAAGTTGTAACTCCCTGTTTCTTAGCGATGAGTATGGGCTTTGAATAAATGCTAGGAGTTACTGAAAAATTAACATGTTGAGTGAAAATGACTATGATAAAACATTGATCGTGTCTTACTTATTTTTAAGTGATTAAATGAAATTTTGAATTTCTGTGTCTCATAAGGTACTGAAGAACTACCATGTTATACGAGGTAATCCAACATGCAAGGAGGTTTAGAGCTGCCTAACATTAGAGAAATTTTGAGGTCTAAAATGGGACTCCTAAGGAAAATATTAAAATAATAAAATAATATTTATTAATTTTGGAGGAAAAAAGTAAAAAACTACTTTTTGTGTTTGTATTTTCGACATATCTCTCTATGTTTTTACTCAAATTTCGATCGGGAGAGCTCGTTGGATGCGTAATTTGATTCCACATCCAACGAGTACCCACATTGCATACTTTTGATGGACACCGCTACCCCAAAAACAAAAATACCTGAAAAATGTGATGATGACATCATCATCACATTTTTTCAAGTATTTCTTATTTTTGGGGTAGCAGGGTTCGTCAAAAGTATGCAGTGTGGGTATTCGTTGGATGCAGAATCAAATTCCGCATCCAACGAGCTCTCCCAATCGAAATTTGAGTAAAAACATAGAGAGATATTTCGAAAATAGGAACAAAAAGAGTAGTTTTTTTTGACAAATATGTTAATTCAACCATTATGGTTGACTCATTTTATTAGAATTCTATTGGTTCTTGAATCCCAACTCACAAGAACTTATTGTTGGCGCGTTTTTTTATAAGGCCCATTTTAGACCCCAAATTTCCTCTAATGCCTAGTTGACCTAACCCCTACCTGAAGGCCTTAATAAAGAAGTGATTACAAGCTAAAAAGAAAAGTATCATGTGATTTGGTATCATCATTATATGATACCCAAAGTAAAAATGTTAAACAACTATATATATATATATATAAAAGAGTAAGTGTATGAAATAATAATAGTAACTATAAATAATAATGGGAGGATCTATGTATTATTATTTATTACAATAATTAAATTAAATATTTAAATATCTAAAAGAGTCAAATAGGATGTAGTCAAAGAGTTCATAAGTTAAAATAAAAAAAAAATTAATTCCACATAAATGAAATAAAATATTATTTCAAGAAAAGAAATGATTCTTGATTTAACTATCCCATTTCCTGAAATTTGTTTATAAAGACCCATGCCAAAGAGAGGTTGGGTGATCTTTTATTTTTCTTTCTATTCTACCTTATTATTATTCTCAAGAGAGTTCTTGGAGATCATTTTTCCCAAGAGAAAAAGAAAAGCTGGTACAGAACCTATTATCACAGATAGAGAAGCCTTACCTTTAGGAGCACTAAGCTACTTTCATGTTGGAACCAGCTTGGGGTTATCCAGATTGAAACCAGGAACGGTTATGGGTCATGGTTGGGTGGAGCGTGGTAGTTCTCGAGTTATTCGATTAATAGATCTGATGTCAGAATTGTCTATGTTCTTGTTAAAACTGTGTGCTTAAGTGTGCAGGGTTTCCAACCATTAAAATAGCTTCAAATTGCAGGTGTGAGGTTTCTTTATCTTCCTTACAGTTCATATAGTTTTCTTACTAAATGAAGGGATTATAATCTAGAATGAAAATCTGTATATTATATGCTTGTTGTAGCTAGGCTTATTTTGTTTACAGAACCTTAAAGAGCAGTTAGGTTTATTTTGTTTATAAAACTTAGAACTTGTTTTTATGTTCATGAATACAAACCCTGAGAAGTAGAGATTATGCTACATGAGTGTCTTGTTTACTTAACCATGATTACCTAGTTATGAAAATATAGATTATATTCCTTAGTATTGTTTTTAGACTAATACATATGTTTTCCTTAGATTTCAAAACCTAGTCCTTCATTTTAAACATAGCATCATAAAATATGCATCTAAAAGAACCAGATAAAAACCTTATCAAAATTATTCAAATAAACTAAACCATAGGTCAAATCTCTCACATTCCTAAACAAGTCCAAAACTCTAAAACTTAAAATTATCAAATGCTGGAAGATTTCATATCGTCAGCATATACGATTATTCCATTTACTTTAAATTCATTCTTAAAACAAAATTATCAAAAATACTTTACAACCTTCCAACTAAACATTAAATCCACGTTAAAATCAAATATATCCTAAATGTTGTTCACAGAATAAAAAATCATTAAATATTATTTTTATGCTAAAACATAAACGATTATAAGACTTAATAAAACCCATACAAATTCCTTTACAAAATCCTCTATACAAGATCCCATCCTTCAAAACCTGTTAAAGTTTGGCCATAGGCAAAAGCAATATTGCAATTATATCAACTACTATAAACAAAGAGCCAAGAACCAAACNAAAGCCCAAGATTGAATCGTAGAGTTCTAAAACGCTAAAACACAAATCTAATCCATTTTAAAACCTAAGATCGAATCATGTAGGATTACAACATTAAAAACAAAACTAAATTGATTACATTCCCAAAAGCAAATCTTGTAGGTATCAATAATAATCACAAATGTATAAACGCTGCAACATACATAGTGAAAGGGTTTTTCCTTTCAGGCTTCCCACTAAGTTTCAATTTAAATCATCCAGATTCACAAACAGAGCCACACTCTACCCATTAATTCCAGTTTCATATAAATTAAACTAACCTAATCAAAGGATGCGTATCCATCTAAAGTCCGAGCCTAAAAGGTTGCGTATTCATCTAAAGGATGCATATTCACGTTTTTGGCCTGTGTGTGTTCACTTTCACGATTTTGGGCTCCTGGGCATTTTTATCATCATCATTCATCCACGATTGGAGCTCTCTCTCTAATGGCTGGAAATTCCCGTGTGTGGCAATCACGTTGTTGGGTTTGCTGCGTGTGTTGTCCCTCATGTGGGCAGTTGTTTCTTCCTTTTCCTCAGGATGGGGAATTTGTTTTTGTAATGATTTGTGGTTGGGTCTCTTCCCCCACGTTTTTTGCTGCATTTCCCCATCATCTTCCAAGATGGGATTCGTTTTGGTAATGCCCAGCAGATTGAGGAAGAGACCATGTTCTCTTGGGTGTTTTTGAGTTTTGTTTTTTGCCACATTAGGGCCAAAATGTCCTTGGGATACAAATTGTTGTTAGTGGGTTTTTTCACCTACCTTGGCAATTCATTCTATTGCCGAACTATTTTTCCTCAACCCATAATTTTGTATTTTGCTGTGTATGCATTTGTGCTTTGGTTTGAAGCTGCATTGTGCTGTGTGGAGCATCCCTGTGTTTTCTTGGCTAAGTAAGTCCAAGAATCCACCTGTTAGTGGGCTAACTATGTTTATATGTGGTTATTGGATTGATAATAGGTGTTTGGCCTTGCTGGGTGCAAGTCTATGTCCCCTAGTTCCCTATGGAAATCATGCCCAGCTCGGGGGTGGCAGTGATGCTGAGAGAGTAAAGAGCACACTAGCCTATGGTTGGGTGGAATGTTGCAGCGATAAAGCTAGTTGTGGGGAAGCTTCTTCTCAAGATAAGTATTCTTGTATTTAACTCTGCAATTGTATTTTCTTTGTAAATTGTCATGAACATGTTAATGCTGTAATGTGTATGCTTCCACTGTAGATTTCGTATCTTATACATCTGTGTATGTTTTTAAGATCATGCATTTTCAATTGTTGTTAATGGGGCTAGTTTGCTTGGGTAAGAGGATTATGGTAGCGTCCTCTTCACTAGTCGGAGGGTTGGGGATGTTACAGTGTGGTATTAGAGCTCATGTTGTAGCATGGGCCTCAATGGGCCATGAACAAGCAGTGACATAGGAAAGGTTACCTCTTCCTAGTAGGGGAAAAATGTGAAGGAAAGGAATTTCAATTTTTTTTTCTAAGTATGGAAAATATTGGATGACTTAGGATGAAGCCCATCTGATACGTCGGATGACTTAGGTGAGAGTCCATCCGATACGTCAAATGAATTAAGCTGATTCCATCCGGTAAGGAAACTTAGCAGAGAGAAAATTTACAAAACTTTTCTAAGTGTCAAAATCGTCGGAAAATGTTTGCTGAAGCTAGCCGATACGTCGGCTCAGTTAGCCGAAGGGCTGTTGATGACGCCACATGAGAAAGTATGAAGGGAACCAAGTTGGCAGCGGAAAGAGGAAGAAGAGGAGAAAATTTTCAAAAAAAATTCTAAGTTTGAAATTTTGTTGATGGTCTCGGCTGGGAGGAGTTGAAGGAGATGAAGGTCTCAGCTAGGCAGAGTCGAGGTGTCGGCAAGGCTCGCCGAAAGGGAGTCGACACAGTGATGGAAAGAGGAAGATGAGAAGAAAAAATTGAAATTTTTTCTAAGTATAGGAAATCTTAGAAAAGAATAGAAGATTGATCAGCCAATACATTGGAAGATAGAGGAAGATCGAGCTGATGTGCATCGAAAGAAAGAGGAAGATCGAGCTGATGTGCATCGGAAGATAGAGGAAGATCGAGCCGATGTGCATCGAAAGATAAAGGAAGATCAAGCCGATGTGTATCGAGAAACAGAGGAAGATCAACCTAATGTGCATTGAAAGAGAAATGAAGATCGGTCCACTGAGGCGTCGAAAGAGTTGTCAACTAGTGACCCGATACATCAGATGGCTAGTTGGGAAGGGATCCCATCAGATGGAAAAATATGAATTTTTCAGTGGGATTTTTTAGCAGTTTTTCAGTGGAATTACAAGTGCTGAAGAGACAAAAAATGGCAGCGATCTTATGCCAAGAAATCCCCCTTGACCCCCTGAGACAGTCATTGTTGCAGAAAGGAACTACAGCAAGAAGGAATGCTAATTAGCAGAGTTGCTACACTTAGCCAACTCGACGAAAGGCACATTGACCGTTCATGCCTACAAGAAGAAATTGGTAAGTAATTGTTCGAAATTCTGAGATTGACTAACAAATGCTGTTGTTAACACATTTTGTAGAGTCATGGTGCAGATTGAAAAGTTAATCTTGGTTTGACCAAGAGATGAAAGAAGGCTAGCACCAAGAAGATTAACAGCATGGATGATGCACATGATCCCTATGGAGAAGGGAAAGATTCTATGGAGGAAAATCCAAGAGGTCCACAAGAGGGTAGAAAGCCACTTAAATGCTGGAGATGTGGAGGACCCCATTTGTGCCAGATTTGTCCACATGGGGAAGAGTGTATAAGGCCAACTTACAATATCCAAGGCCATCGAGCTGAATATGTTGAGAAGTGGGAACATGAGAGTTCCCCAGGTGTTGTATCTACCATAAGGAGCCTGAGGGTAGAGTTGTAGGATTGCAATGAAGAAAATAAGAGGCTAGTCAAGGCTCTGGTAGAGCAAAACTAGTTTACTACCGCCATGCTACAGAGTTTGGCAGGTCTCCAAAGGAAGTTAAACTCTGGGCATAAGTTAGCAAAGGTAGAAGGGAGTAGGAGAAGTTCCCACGAGAGAAATGAGAAGCTTAACCCAAGGAAGAAAGGTTTTAAACCTTCCCACCTCCTAAAGCAACAAAGGAAGTTATCACAAGATGTGATTGATCCGACTAGAGTTGTGAGGAAAAAGCCAAAGGAACCTCTCAAATGTTGGGGATGTGAAGGACCCCATCTGTGCAGGTATTGTCCACTTGAGAATAAGAGGGAGGGTCAAGTCCCTAGCACCAAAGAAGCGAAAATTGTGTGTCAAGAGGTAGGGATCATTCCTAAAATTTGTGCAGTGTTAGAGGACCACCAGGAATGTCATAACTCAACTGTGGTGGAAGTTGAGGATGAGATTGTTGAACAAACGATTTTTGTTTTGATCGACCCTAGATTGACTCATAGCTATATCACCCCTGGATTTATTGAGATGTGCACTTTGAATATATCAAGGCATAAAAGATCATGGTTAGTCCAACTAGCCACTGGAATCCAAAATGATGTCAGTGAGGTGGTAATGAAATTCCCATTGGTCATGGATGGGTTACTCACCTGTGTAGATCTGAATGTTCTGCCTCTTGGATCATATGATGTCCTCATTGGAATGGATTGGTTGGAAGCACATAAAGTAAATCTTGATTGTTACAACAATACTTTTGAGTGCTTGGATGAAGAAGGAAACCTAAGGATTGTGAAAGGAATTCCAAACGTGATCTCTGAAAGGAAGTATTCAGCAATGCAGATGAAGAAGTTTTACGGGAAAGGTTGCAGGGTGTATGCAGCTCATGTTTTGGAGGCAGCAGAGTATGATACTCCTAGGTTGGAGGGATTTCATATGCTACAGGAATTCCGGAATGTTCTTCTTGATGAAGTTCCAAGGATTCCTCCAAGGAGTGACATTAATTTTACCTTTGAGCTTGTGCCTAGAGCGACACCACTGTCCCAGACATCATGTAGGATGAACAAACCACAAATGCTAGAGATGAACATGCAGCTACAAAAGTTGTTGGAAAAGAGGTACCTCAGACCAAGTGTGTCTCCTTGGGGAACACCATTTCTTTTTGTGAAAAAGAAAGATAGTACATTCTGGTTCTGTATTGATTATGGGAAGCTGAGCAAAGTCACTGTGAAGGACAAGTACCCTTTGCCTAGAATTGATGACCTCTTTGATCAAATGAGAGGTGCGAAGGTGTTTTCCAATATTAACCTAAGGTCTGGTGACCATCAGGTAAGGATCAAGAATGAAGATGTTCATAAGGAAACCTTCGGAGCAAGGTATGAATCTTATGAATTTGTAGTGGTGCAATTTGGATTCACAAATGCACCAGCTACGTTTATATGCCTCAAGAATAATATTTTCAGCAGATACTTGGGAAAGTATGTTCTTGTTTTCCTTGATGGAATTCTTACTTATTCAAAGGATGAGGAAAAACATGTGGAACAATTGAAGCTGATTTTAAATTTGCTCAGGAAGCATCAACTGTATGCAAATTTGAGCAACTCTGACCTCTAAGAAGATGGAATTCATTATTTGGGTCACACTATCTCAGATAAAGAAATATTTGTAGACCCTGAAAATATTGAGGCCATGATGAGTTGTCCTGCTCCAAGAAAGTTAACATATCTATGATCTTTTCTGGGACTTGTAGGATATCACAGGAGGTTCGTTGAAGGATAGTTTGCAGGTAAAAGTTGAGTCTATGTATAGGCTGAGGAAGCCTACATGTTAACTGGTAGTTCCGTGAGGAAATGGCCTTTCTTGAAGACTGCAGGTAGAATGACCGGAGTAGATCAGTCTAGTGGTACCCACTGAAACCAAGGTAGGAAACTACCATGTGCTATGAGAAGGATTTCATGATTGAAATCTAACTTTTGAACAAAATAGATTTTGAACTTCAGATTTTAAATTTTGTTGTTAATTCAATATTATTAATTGTTTGGCTGATCTAAAATGGTGTCAAGATGACATGTTGTATGTGAATGTCCAGGTTTTGGGTAGCATGTGTAAGGTAGGGATGAGTACTCCCCACTTGCAAAAGCCAAACAATATGAGGACAATCTCATGGTTACAAAATCTAATTTTCTGTGGGAAGCAGAATTGTGAATTCAAATTTTGGATTTGACTATCAATGTTGTTAATCATTTGATAAATGGACATTTATCCAGGCATGAAATAGATTTCGAAATCTATGATTAAATTTTTATGATGACATCTCATATGAACTGCATGCTTATATGTCACACAGGTGAGATGATGAAAACATGTATTGGTTGTACATGGCTCCTCGGAATGATGTACTAGGATACATATCTTCTCGAAGGGATGTGCCTGGAATAGGTATGAAAACCTATAATTACAATTTTTTTATAATTGAATCTCATTTAAACTGCATGCTTGTATGTAACACATGTGAGATGATGGTGGTACGCCTTGGAGTACATGGCTCTCAGGAGGATGCATTTGAGAAAGATGACTCCTCTGGAAGGATGTATGAGAGTACATAGCTTCACCTCCTGCCAACTAGGCACCAGTATGCATCACTGGGGACGCCCAGTGTGTAAGACATTCAATTAGACTTCTCTCCACACACATTCACGCCATAAGGGGACTATCACGAGAGTGGGGGCTCTATGAAGAGAATAACCCCTAGGTATTATGATGTTCGGAAGGGAAGCGCCTGAGCATTGTGTTGCAGCTGCAACAATTTCCCAAAATTCCAAAAATTTTAGGACCCTCCTTTTTCTTGATTTAGTTCAATTCTCTTCGTTGAGTTGGTCTAATAATGATTTCTCAAGATGATTAAATTGATTTACCACTTGTTTGGTTTCTCCTTTTAGCACTTGAAGTAATCCACTGTATGATCAAGCTTTCTCGCTGCCTTTGAATGCATTTGAAGCGTGCCTGAATTGGAAGCATTTGGTTTTTTTTTCCATCGTTGCGGATGGATTTGTGGTTTGGTTTTCTGCCGTTGCGGATGGATAATTGGTTTTGTCTTTGATTTTCCTTCCGATCCGTTGGTTTTCTCATCGGTCGATATTTGGTTTTTGTTGTAGGAATTTGTCATTTCTATCTCCGCCGTTGCGGACGACAAACCAATTCCTCTCCCAATCATTGCTTAACTGTTTCGTTTCCCGCTCGGCTGACTTTTGGGTTTTACGTCGGAGCTGTTTATATTTTCTTTCTCCACTGTTGCGGAAGGTGTTTGCTGTTAGCTTCCATTGTTGCGGATGGACATTCAGTTTTTGGACTTTGACTTTCTTTCTAATTTATTCATTTTTACCTCGGCTGAATCTTGGTTTTGCATCGGAACTTTTATCGTTTCTTTCTTCCGCCATTGCGGAAGGAAACTGCATCCTCTTCCGATCAGTTCTTTAATGTTCATAAGTCCTGATCTTCCGCCGTTGCGGCTACGGAAATATTTTTCGCTCCGTTTCGTAAGTCATTTTGGCTCCGACGTTACGGAAGGTTGCATGCTTTACTCTCCCGCCGTTGCGGATAAAAGAAGGATTAACCTTGCCGATCCCTAGCGGTTTCTCTTCCGATTTAAGCATTGTATGGTGGGGCACGATACCCTTTTGATATCCGTTATTGCGGCTGTGATTCTGCTTTCGGTTCCGATGTTAGAAGATCGGCGCATGGTATTTGTTACCTGGTTATCTCCGCCGTTGCGGATGGATCTAAGGTTTGGTCTTCTGCCGTTGCGGAAAGAGGTACGCTTTTGGCTGCCGATCCAAATGTCTCCGACATCCGACTTTTTAAACTTTTTCCCCACTGCGAGAGTTGACCGTATGTATATATATGAGGTAGTGGGGGCATGTTGGATTATTCTATTGGTATTTTCAACTACCGTGCTCTGTTTCCATCATGCTGTCGATCGCTCGAAGCTTGTTCGGACCCCATCACCGGTACCCGTGTCCAGGTGGCAGCTGTGGAAGCCCGATTGTCTTCATCTTGCCTTACACGCCGGTTACACATCAGTGCCAGGTAGGCCCATTGTTGCCCTACCCTGTTTTGTTCGAAGCATTGGATTGATGTTTGCTGCGGTTAGGTTTTTCATGATTGTTTCTCTTCCCCCGTGATTACACCTATATATTGAAGAGTTTTGGGGGTCTCACTATTCATGGTCGAGGGGGCGCTTTTAACCCACGGAGTAGTTTTTTCCGCGACCTTTCGTAGCCTTGCGCGTAGTAAAAAGGGTTTGGTGCAGACAGCCGTTACGTCGTCTGCACCAAACTTCCCCGGGCGATGATGTTTTTAGTAGGGGAGAGTTTTTGTTGGTTTTTCTATGGAATTTGGTAGTTTTCCCCTCTTGTGTGGATTTCATATTACCCACATTTTCGAATAGCAAGCATTTTGCTGTGCCATTCCGCGCCCTGTTGGTTTTGTTTTGAATCCGAGCCGGAGGGGGAAGGGATGTGCCATTTCATTTAGGTTGTTGAACATTAGATTGCGCGGGCAATTTGTTTGAAAGTGCTGTTGAAAAGGATTGCAGTGGTTTTTGTCCCTTGTCTGTCCTACGCAGCGAAATAACAATGGCGCCCGTAGAGAGTGGGAGTTTTCCTCATGTAGTATAGATGTTTCCCCGCTCGATTATATGGTTAGAAGTGTTTAATAGCCTACAGCAGTGGTAGATTGCATATTCTACTGTATATGACTGTATTTTCATCATGCTAAACATAAACTAAGTCGCTGCACATTGGGTTTTAATAGTTTTGTAGTTAGGTCATTTCAGGCTATACATGCATATATTTGCTTCATTGACTGGTTGCTGTCATGTTAAAACATAGAAGAAATGATACACTGCCCATTGATGTAAACAAGTTTGTCACTCAGCCAAAATGGCTCAATGTTACAATTTTGTGGCAGGAAAAGCTCACCATGTCAAAGAGACAAAAGAAGAAGGCTCCTGTAGTCGAAGAAGATCCAGAAGTAGAAATTGTCACTAAGACAGAATACATATATGAGGACACGAAGTGCATTTCTGGCGTTGAACCTGAATATTAGTGGGGGGAAGTTTACAAATTGATCACCCGAAGAGAGGTTCCTGACATGGGCTTAGAAGAAGAGTCCATATATGCCAATATAGAAAGATCTTCCCTGATGAAGATCGCCACCAGACCAGAGTTGTTCCCGTGCTCTGAGGTAATAGGTTGGATTCTGCCCCGGGCAGATGTCACAACAATGATTCTGGAGGATGTTAACAAACAGGGCTATGCTGCATATAGCCCTGGATATGTAGCTCTTGCTTATCACTTGCCAGAAGCCCAATTCTTTTTATCTGATGACTGGCTAAACAACATTAGAATGGATCTGGTGGAGACATTTAAAAGGATGATGTTGCAAGGAAAACATTACAGATATAGACCAGCAGGTGATTATGATACAGCTAGCTTAAGGGCTCCCTACAGGTTCATAGCTTTAGTGCTGAAATGGATTTTTGGAAGGCCACATGGTAGATTCTTCAAGTTAGAATGGATCCCAATCATTTTTCATGTTGCAACCCAGGGGACAATTTTCAACTGGGCCAACATCGTATCCAATAGTATTTCCGCTTGCTTGGCCTCAGCTTTGGGAGGAGTACACCAGAAGAGATCGGAATTCTATATGAGTTCCATACTGATAGACTGTATACTATGCAACCAGCCTTTCCCTAGTCTCAGGTGCATCTAGGACAGGGAAAGAATGCCTGTTTATGCTGCTTATAAACCATTGTGGGCACATAAATATCACAGCCATTACAGAGAAGTCTGTGAACACTTCCTTATGCCTCTATACACACTCCTTTTCCTGAAGGAGTGTGATTGTATGTCGGAGGAGGCTTTGCAAGTAATAGCGGAGTATGCAGACTACTATTTGACTGAAAATGGCCTGTACTTCAGGATGTTTGGAGGTTCGAGAGCACCTTCCCTGCTGCCTAAATACACAACTGATTACATTATACACAAGGAGGTAGTCAGACAAGTGTTCCTGGATGGAATAGGTAGTTTTCTGTTTGAGCACAAGAAGACAGCCTATCCCCCTTTGCCCTTCAAGCTAGGAAGCTACAAGTTCACCAAAGTGAAGAAGGCCGATGAATTTGTAGAAGAACTGGAAAGATTTCATTTTGGCGAAATGCCCTTCCGCAGGAATGATACTCAAGGCAAAGTGGCTGAACACTGTAAAGAGCACAATGTGCATTTTGAGTATACCCACCATTTTGATAGGGAAGAATCTGTCTTTCAAAGTGCCCTGAACATGACAGCACTGAGGAGAAGATTCAAGAAGAAGACCACCACCAAAGGTGGGAAGGGGGAGGAACAGGCTAAGGCTGAGGAAGAAGCCAAAAGAAGAAATGGAGAAGCTTAGAGGTTGGCACAAGAAGCTGCAAGATGGATGCATATAGAAGAAGAAGCGAAAATAAGAGCTGCTTAGGAAGCAGCTGAGAAAGTAGAAGAAGCAGCTAAAAAAGAAGAAGAAGAAAAGAAAAGGAAGCTGGATGAGGAGCTTAAAAAGAAAGAAGTTGAAAGGCTAAAGTTGACACAGACAGAGCAGTCAGCTTCTGAAACAGCTATAGGGTAGACCCAGGAAGTGGAGAACCCCAAGGTTCAGGACCCACAAGTGCCTACTGCCAGCACACCCATGGTCCCCACACTGAAGCTGGTCCCCTTTGTGCAAAAAAAGGGAGAAGAAATCCCTGATTTTAACACTGTGTTTTATGACAGGGCTACAAAGAGGATAATAAAGAGAACAGAAAAGAGGGTTGAAACATGAGATATGCCTGGTAAAATGATCATGGATACAGCTGTTATGTTAGGAACAGACCAAGATCCAAGACTCACCCTGAGAGCCGGGACTGCACTACTCCACGCCTCAGAAGATAACATGGACAAGGTAATAACTGACTTGGAGCAGTCCAAGAAGTCCTCTGCTCAGTTGAAAAATACATTGAAGAAAGAAAGAGAGGAAGGAAATAGGCTGAAGCGGAAGTATGAAGACTTGCAGAAGGAGATAAAGGCTTCTAAGGTTGAATTGCAGACCCTCCAAGTAGAAAGACAGGTCAGAGAAACAACAGAAGAATCCCTGGAGAAAATACAGAAAGAATATCAAGAACTGAAGATAGAAAAGTAACGGCTGCAGGAGAAGGTGGAAGAGCTAGAAGAGTAGCAAAAGATTATCTTACAGGCCAGTGAGATGCACTTCGAAGAGTAGAAAGAGAAACATCAAGAGAAGATTTCTTCTCTGACAGCTGCTCTGGAGCAAGCAAGGGAGCAGCAGGTTAACCTCCAGCCATTCAAAGAGCATGTCTTGGCCCAAAAGGCCAAGATGCTACAGCTACAGACTGCTGTTGAAGAGGAGAGATGTAGAGTGTTATAGATCGATGGCCAACTGGAAGAGATCTTGGAAACTGCATCTTACTTTGTGGACAGATCTCAGGACGTCCTAGAGGTCCTGACTGCAAGAATGGCGAGGTTGGAAAGCAATGAAGAAACTCCAGCAGAGCTGCCATCAAAAGATAAGCAAGCCCTCAAGCGGGATTACTACTTAATAGAATTTGCTATTAACACCGCAGAGGATTTCAAGAAGGCAGTCAAGAAGACAAAGGGAGCCTATACGGAATTTTTTAGGAGAGTCCTCATTACATACAACTGGTGCCAGGTAGAAGTCAAGTAGAGGCTAGATGATTTTCCAGACCACAATTCATTTGTGGAGATGTTACAGAAAGACATCAGGATGAAGAAGCAAGAATACAACACATTAAGGCCATTGATGACCAGATTCTGAGAAATGAAGTAGGCCATTCGACCGTTAGTGTGCATCTTTTCGAATACCAGCTTCGGTTAAGCGCAACCAGAGTGGAGGCTATAAAGAACCAGGTCGAAAAATTTGAAATCAACATTCAGTTTTTGGAACCCTGTGCATTTGAGGGCATTGCCTCTGATGCTGCGGCATGGAAGAAGTTTCTAGATGCCCAAGTGGGACCCTCCTCATGAAGGATCGGTCATTATTGTAATTTGTAACTATTTTTGTAAAACATTTAAGAAAAGTCGAACGTTGGGAAACGAGGGGTTGGGAAGCCCAAAGGTCACTTTGGGCAGCCCAACAGTCTCACCCTTTTGTATAAATGTAATAGACTAAGAGGGAAGAAGGGATTTTTCCCAGTGAGACTAAAAAGCGATATTGTAAGAAGAACTATTTCTCTTTGCAATAAAGAATTATGGTTTTCTTGTTGGAGAAAGATTGGTGGAATGTCCAAATGTTATGCTGTGGATGGATAAAAGATGAACTATTTTGTTTTCCAGCTTTTTGTCCACTAACCGTGAGATCATTCTAACTCTTTGAACCTATGTTCTTGTTTAAATGATTTTTGGCTTATTTTGTGGAATGACCACCATGAGTAATGTATGCGGTTCATAAAACAATTGGCTATCTGGTTGTTGAAATATCTTTAATCGTTCATGCATTGTGGAAAGAAATATCAGCTAACTGTAGTTTCTCTTTATATTGCATGTACAATAGACATTACTCACAAATAATTTACAATCTGGCTCCTCGGGGATAGGTAGATAGATAGATAGTTAGTTCATTTCATTGCTGCATATGTGATTTAGATGCAGGTGAGTCTAAGACGAGAGGTAAGAACCTGTGCATCATGTTGTGACTGCTCCCGGCATCCGAATCATCTTGCATTGTTAGTTAGGCATATGAATCTCATACATTAAGTCAAAAAATACAAAAACACGGTGGACCGGGCCGCAACCGGTAAAACATTTTGTTTGTGTTACTTGACCTACGGTAGCCGGGCCGCAAACCGGACGGATTCCCTATACCAAATAGTCAATGGGCTAGTTGGGAACGTTGACTGGGGAGAATCTCTTTCTGTTGTTGCCTGCGAATTTCCAGGCCTCAACACATTGGTAAGCACTTGGAGGAGGTAATAGGACCATAAGCCAAGAGCTGCCATTAAGCACCCAAGAGTTGTTAGGCTCTGAAGTCGGGCTGACTAGATCTCAGTTGAGAGATTCTACGCAGATAAGTATTTGATTAATTGGAAAATCCTTATTGATTTCTCTGATTATTCATATCCATATGATGCGATCTGTATTTTCAAAAAATATTGTTAAAGGTTGCATCTTATAGAAACGAATCTGACGAGTGAGTTGATTCATTTTGCTATCTGGGAAGGAAGTCCCTGAGATTGGCGAGCACTGGAGCAGGTGCTAGGCTCTCAAGCTAGAGCTTCCATTAAGCACCCAAAGAGGTGTTAGGCTCCGGAGCATAGCTTCCCAGTCTTAGTCGAGAGATGCTACACAGATAATGCCAGAGTGTTGGTAAGCACTAAGAGGAAGTGTTGAGCCTTAAGCAAAGCTTCCATGAAGCACCTAGAGAGATGTTGGGCTCTAAAATAGGGATACCAAATATCAGTTGAGATATGTTACACAGATAAGTATTTGGTTTACTTATCAAACTGTTGTTGTGATTGATTCCTGTAATACATGAGCATATGATGCAACCATGGTTTGAAAATCTTGTTATAGATTGCACCTTATATGAATGAATATGACATGTGAATTAATTGTTGTGATGTCTAGAAAGGAGGCATCGAGCTTGGTGAGCACCTAGAAGGGTTTTTAGGCTCTGAAGCAGAGCTGCCAGATCTCGAATGAAAGATGTTTTCAGGTAATCCAAGGCTTGTAGAATTTTGGCTACCCTTTAATGCACACCTAGGTGTGAGGTGGGGTAGGGTTGTGCATGCCATGGTTGTATTAGGCCAGTTGGACACCCATCGAACCAAAAGAAGATAATTATGCAAGATAAGTATTTGGTTCACTCAGCAACTTCTTAATTTTTATGTCGGTATACATGTGCATTGGATTCCTCCATGATTTTTTAAAAACCTTTTAAATATAACGTGGAATTGACTCATTGATCGGGGATTGAGCATAGGTATTGTTGGATTTCCAAAGACATTGGAGATGTTCCAAGATGTGGAGAAAGATTCCGTGGGACCGAAAAAATATTCGGTGGCGTGTATTGATGCATGTAATCAAGGACTTGGAGGAGTCCATATGCAAGACAACATTGTAGTGGGACCAAGGACGAGTTCCAGATCATACCATTGGGCCAGTGAAAATGCAGAATAAGCACCACGATCCCGATGAGGCAACATGGGACATGGAGGATTCCATACGATTGGTACATTTATTTTTGTCTACTCTTGCAGAGCACTGGGGTAGTGCCAAGGTAGCATTTTTGTTCGGTTTTGATGAGCACTGAGGACAGTGCTGTTGAAGGGGGAGGGGAATGTAACACCCCAGTTTTGACCCCGTTTGCATTAAATATATATGATGTAAATATTGTAATTAATCATGGTGTGGATCTAAAGGCAAAATCCCCACCATTGATTTATCGTTTTATGTTTCGGCAATTAAAATCGACGTCGATGGTATTTTGTGCTAACCGGCACATTATAATTTTGGACATCATGTAAATGTGTAATTTAATTAAATACACACAACTAGCTATGTCAATGCAACATTAAAAGAGACGGGGGCATGATTTCCTAAAGATAAGGGGGAGGGGGTATTTAACCTTTGGGGCCAATGGGGAAAAGCCAAATGTCAATGAAAGAACCCATCATACTGTCAACCACCTTTCTTGTCTCATTCAACCAAACATTTAATTCTTCCAGAAATTGGTTGAAGTAGTTATTGCATGGGATCAACAAGGTATGGAAGTCAGAAATTCGAATTGGGGAAAAACCCATTTCTTGGGAAAAACGTTTTTGACTTTTGGGGTAAGTTAACACCCAAAATGCATGCCCATTTGGGTATACTTCCAAAAATTATTCTTCTCCTCATGAAGTGGAATATTGGGGGGCTATTTTACCTTCATGTTTTTAGCTTGTGTGTGTTCACCTTCACGATTTTGGGCTCCTGGACGTTTTTCTCACCATCATTCATCCATGATTGGAGCTCTCTCTCTAACGGCTGGAAATTCCTATGTGTGGCAGTCTTGTTGTTGGGTTTGCTGTGTGTATTGTCCCTCACGTGGGTAGTCATTTCTTCCTTTCCCTCGGGATGGGAAATTTGTTTTTGTAATGATTTGTGGTTGGGTCTCTTCCCCCACATTTTTTGCTGCATTTCCCCATCATCTTCCAAGATGGGATTCATTTTGGTAATGCCCAACAGATTGAGAAAAATACCACGTTCTCTTGGGTGTTTTTGAGTTTTGTTTTTGGACACGTTAGAGCCAAAACGTCCCTGGGATACAAATTGTTGTTAGTGGGTTGTTTCACCTACCTTGGCAATTCATTTTGTTGTCGAACTATTTTTCCTCAACCCATAATTCTGTATTTTGTTGTGTATGCATTTGTGCTTTGGTCTGAAGCTACATTGTGCTATGTGGAGCATCTCCGTGTTGTCTTGGCTGAGTAAGTCCAAGAATCCACCCATTAGTGGGCTGACTGTGTTTAGATGTGGTTATTGGATTGACAATAGGTGTTTGGCCTTGCTGTGTGTAGGTGTATGTCCCCTAGTTCCCTGTGGAAATCATACCTAGCTCGGGGGTTGCAGTGATGCTGAGAGAGTAAGGAGCACACTGGCCTATGGTTGGGTGGAACATTGCAGCAACAAAGCTAGTTGCGGGGAAGCTTCTTCTCAAGATAAGTTTTCTTGTATTTAACTTTGCAATTGTATTTTCTTTGTAAATTGTCATGAACATGTTAATGCTTGAATGTGTATGCTTCCACTCTAGATTTCATATCATATACATCTCTGTATGTTTTTAAGATCATGCATTTTCAATTGCTGTTAATGGGGCTAGTTTTTTCGGGTAAGAGGATTATGGTAGCGTCCTCTTCGTCATTCGGAGGGTTGAGGATGTTACAGATCCCCTCAGCCAAACAGTACCCCATCAACTCATTGGAAGTGTACTCACTCCCATTTTCTATCCTCAACACTCGAATCTTCTTTCTTGTTTGGTTCTCCATAAGAGTCTTGAACTCTTGGAACCTCTCAAAGACCTCTGACTTGGACTTCAAGAAATAGATCCAGGTTTTCTTGGAATAGTCATCAATGAAGGCAACCGCTGAATGAATGGACACTCATAGGTCCGCATACATATGAATGCACCAAGTACAAGGGCTCCTTAGATTTGTGCTCACTATCTGAGAAAGGCTTCCTGATGTTCTTCCCCAAAGCACAACCCTTGTAGTGGTTATTATTTTCCTCCTGTACTTGAGGAACTCCAATGACTGCCTGTCTCAAATTCTTTAGTTCTCCATGGTGTAAGTGTGCCATCCTCCTATGCCACAACTCACCCCGACTACTGCTGCTGCTGCTGACTAGAGCCTTTGCAGGCTCAAATTGTAATCTATACACTTTCTTGCTCCTTCTTCCAATCACCCAATCCAAGCTCCTATCTGACCCCTTGGGCTTGATATACACTCTATGGTCACGGAACTTCACCTGATATCCCTTGTCCTCTAGAGTGGATACTGATATAAGGTTCTTGGTCAGTCATGGAACATATAACACATCAGAAAAACTGAGGGGTTTTCCAGACTCCCTCTCAAATAAAACAATGCCAACTCCCTGCACTTGATACCGCGCATCATCACCCAGATCAACGTGGATCCATGTTCCACCCTCCTACAAGTATTTGAAGAATCTCTTCTTTTCAGTCATGTGACGAGATGCTCCACTGTCAATGTACCATATGCTACTCCCTGTGGTGCTTTCCGTGTAAGCTATCAAACAGAACTCCTCATTGAAGTTCCTGCTAAACTCATCCACCTCTACAGATCCATCCATCTGAGTGTTACTCTTCTTCTTCTTGTCTAGGAACTGGGAGGCAAAGTGTCCCTGCTTGTGGCAGATAAAACACTTGACCTTTGACATGTCAAGGTTCTTCTTACCATCCTTCTTCCTCTTTTCCTTCCCCTTGATCTTCCTTGTAAGGGCTAGAGCCTCCTCATCGACAATATGTGGGGCATTGCTCGATGAGCCTAATCCTTGACCCATGTGGGTCTCCTCCTGCACAAAGTCATCCCATAGTCTCTGCCAATCAGGAAGCTTCTCCCTAGCCATAACACCTTTGACAAAGGTGTCCCATGGCTTAGAGAATCCATTGAGGGCTATCCAAACTATCTCCTCATTCACTTTCTTAGAGCCAATAGCTCCAAGCTCATCCCTGATCTGTGTGAGCCTCATGATATAAGGCACCACTCCTTCTCCCTTGGCCATCTTGGTGTTGCGCATCCTCTCTTGCAACACCATCTTCCGATTCTCGTTCTTGCTTTGGTATAGACTCTCTAAAGCCGTCCACATCTCTGTTGTGGTCTTCTTACCAGAAAGGTGAGGGACTATATGGTCCTTCACTCCATCCATGATAATCAGCATGGATCTAGAATCAATCTTCTTCCAAGCTGCTAAATCTGCCGGATCTGTGGGTGCAACCTTCGTGGAGTCAATGTGCTCCTCTGCATCACTGATGTCCAGGATCCTTGTGATCCTTTCTTTCCATGTAGGAAAGTTCTGAGCACCCTGGAGTCTATCATCAACTCTCAACTACACAACCATAGTGAAGTGTACCTGTCAAATCCTAGATCTGTAAGTCTAGGTTTGTGTCTTCCTATAGATCTGCCCCTGATCTATCACTGCTATTGCAAATCTCTCAGCTTTATCTCACTAGAGCTTTGATACCATGTAAATTTTCCTTTAATATTCAACTAATGCTAAACGTTGCATACAAAATATCAACTGATAACCACACATGAATATCTTTTATAGTATGCAGTAGAATATAAAACTGAGAAATAAATCACAACATCACATCACAATAACGACACTATTATTTTGGGTATGGAAACCCCCGAAAAAACCCAAGATGGGAAAACCGGTGCAGCAGTCGGACATAGATTTTATTATGATAAAATATGGAACTTTTACAATCACTACAAATTCACCCAAACCTAGCTAATGCAATACCCAACAGAATCACTGGGAAAATCCCATCTAAACCTCAACACCCTCCTGTGTGAGTGTACGACCCAGTTGTATGAAGCTCGATGATCCTGCTGCTCGCTCCTTCGTCTTCTCGGCTAAATCCTCTATCTGACTTTCTCTCCTTGTCTGTATCCTATCTCTGTCGGAATACAAGTGTGTGTTCTCTCCACCAATTGATCTTTCTTTTATAACTTTAGGTAAAGTGAAAACCCTAATTTCACTTTCACTTTAACTAGTGGTAAAGCAAAAACCCTAATTTCACTTTCACTTTAACTAGTGGTTCACTAAAGTTAATTTAGATCACTTTAATTTATTTTCCAAAGTAAACTTAGGAAAACTAAATTAAATACAACTGGTTTCCTATTTTAAGTCTTCTGCATGCAAGAACACATGCATGCAGGAAGACCTTCCTTGTTGCTACTAGTTTAACAATTGATTCGCTGCGAAACCAACCCTGACTGTCAATCTTGGCTTGATGAGGATCGTGGGTTGCGGAAAATCTAGTTCTGTTAAATTAATTCTTAACTTCCTGCATTCCGTATTCCGCATTCTACGAATGCAGATTATGGGTTTGCGGGTTGCAGAAACTCTAGTTTCCATTAAATTAATCCTTGATTATCCACATTCTGCATTCTGCAAAGCCGGATTGTGGGTTGCGAAAACTCCAAGTTTCATTAACTTAATCTTTTACTTCCTGCATTACGGAAATGCGGATTGCAGGTGGCAGAAACTCCAAATTTTGTTAATTTAATCTTTTACTTCACGCATTTCACATTCTGCAGATGCAGATTGTGGGTTGCAGGTTGCTGAAACTCCAAATTTTCGTTAACTTGACTTTTATACTTTTTCATACAGTTGATTTCTTGCGGCTTAAGTCCCAACTTTTGATTTGATTCTCTGTGGATTCCACAATGAAACCTTCGTGACCAATATCAGCCATTGATCTTCTTTATGGATACCTTCTCGACCATTGATCTTCTTCTTTACGGATTCCACAATTAAACCTCTGCGACTATTATCAGTCGTTGATATTCTTTGCAGTTGCAATATCGACAGTTGATATACTACTTTTGTGGATCGACGTCTAACCTTGCGGATTGTAGAAAGCATGTACCTTTCAACTTTTCGGAACTAAACTTTCACAAATCCCTCTTTCACAACTTCTGTGAACCATCTATCTCGTTCCAGATTATATCTCGACCGTTGATGTTCTAATTTTGTGGTTCAGTGATAAACTTTGAGGATTCCAGGGTTTCTAGTTTGATTTAGGGTTTTGATTGACTGTAAGTTAAACCAATCTGAAGATTAACTTGATGCTTAACCCTTCTTTGATTATGTCTTCTTTGCTCATAATTTTAATAGTCAATCCCTAACTGCACTAAGTTGATTAGGGATTTAGACAATAAATTTTTAATGTTTCCTTTGTGTAAAACAAAAGTTTTAATCTACGACATAGGCATGATACCGATCTACACCATAACAACATTACAAATTCGGTCCACATTTCAATAAGCATAATTCGGTTGAGAAGAAACGATACAAATAGACAATGCCCAATTAAATGTAGGAATACACGGCACATTTTAAAAAGAAACTGAAGATTCAATCCATTATATACAGAATCATGAGTTCTAAATTCTTCAAGTATTGGATTCGAAACTATATCCACATCAACAAGAACCAGTTCTACCAACTTATCCTCATAACTAGTTATTAATCACTTCAGTAATAACATTATACAAATCTAATATACTTCAGAGAAACAGGGATATTTGTTCTACATAAATGTATAACCCTACTGCCTATAGATGTAACTGTACATAAACATTTCACATACACATCCTGTTGTAACTAGAATTAGTCATAAGAAAAATAGAGTAGGAACCTGGCACCAATGCTGGGAAATCAAAAGTGGAGAAGCTGTTCCTCCCAACCAACTCCTAGAGAAGCCAAATTACTTGCTCCAGAACCCCCAAACCTGTTCGATGAACCACAAGAGAAAAATATCTTAATGCGCCATCTCTTGCATTACACAGATGTTAATCCTCGTCCAATGCTAGCTTCCTATTGCTTATGGACATACTATTAAATAGAATTTTTCCTAGGACTTGGTCATTTATGAGCCTCCTGCTCTTTAGAAACTCAACTAGGAGTGTAGACCTAATTTCTGGGGATGATGCCTCCTGCATCTCGAGTTCTCACTTGGTGGTCTTTGCCACTAGTCATGTCCCTCTTGTGGGTCAGCGAACACTTTTTCAACAACTATTTTCACTTTTGTTTTCCTTAAGCATCTTTTATTAATAAGGAATGTTTTATTACAAAATGTTCTCGTGGACTTTCGTGTCAAAGAATAATTAAATAACAATCAAAGTATTTTCCAACTAAATTAATAATTATTAATTCATGGGGTATTAAAATGTAATACAAATTGTATATTAGCTAGATGCTCAACCTTGAGATGCAGGAGTTTATTAGGAGCTTGGAGGAGTTTATTAGGAGTTCGAACTATTTTATTAGGAGTTCGAATCATACATGACTGGACGTTAACTAGACTCTTAGATGTCAAATGCAGTTGAACTAAACCTTAAGTGATTAGAGTTGAAGTTAATCTAATAGTTTTAGAATCATTGGAGTTAACTTAATAGTTGTATTTAATAGTTAAGCTAATAGTTATCCAATATAATTGTTATTAGATTTGAAGTTAAGCTAATAGTTCTAGAATCATTGGAGTTAAGTTAATGGTTGTATCTAATAGTTGTATCTAATAATCATCGATGGAGTTAAGCTCGTAGTTGTATCTAATGATCAAATAGTTGAAGATTACTTTTAATTTTTACAACTATCACTAATTGTACTTACCACATGTTAATTAAGCTATTTTTATTTTGTTTGAAATTATTATTATTAATTTTGGACGACACCCAAAGAATCAATCTGGATAGTACACTTGTCTCATTCATTTTAATCTTGGACAATGCCCATAGAATCAATCTGACTGAACAATACACTTGTCTCATTCTTGTCCCTAGATGAAAAAGCATAGACGGTAGTCCACCCCAAAATTCTAAGATATATACTCCTATCGACGTATCTATCGGCGTAAATATCTTTAATTAATGAATTTCATTTTTAATACAATGTTTTAATAATCTAGATAAATGTTTCATAAATAGTTTTCTTTGGAACCATAAATATTGGAAAGTAGGAAAGGTAAGATCTACATTTTTTGTAAAGGTGTAAATTATTTTCTCACTTAATCTTTTTTTACAAAAGGAGTAGGGAGTAGGTGTGACTAGTTGAGAAATTTTAAAAAACAAAATTGATATCTACGGTCAATTATTTTTTCCAACTGTCTGGATAGAACCCTTCCCAACCCTTCCAAAGGGTTCTAGCCCTTCCTAGAAGTGTAAAGTTAAAATTGCCCTTTAAAAAAATTTAAAATTTGAATTTTACCCTTCCAATTAAGAAGAACATAATTTATATCAACATTTGAAAAGAAGGGTAACATTAGAAATTACCCATCTATATAAATTTCTCAAGATGTAGAAATTCCTATGCTATAAAGTATGACTCTGTCATTGAAAATATTGGAAATATCATAAATTATAATCTCTCACTCACTCACATCATGAACTCACTGCTTAGCTTGTTGATGTAATTGTAACTTCGGAATGTATTCACTTGTATTTATTATCTATTGTAACCTGATGTTTATTCCAGGATGTTTCTATTATGTATTTGAGTCATGTTGTCATGCCCCGATGTTCCGATCGGGAGGATTAATAATGTAAACAAGTCTTGTCAAGTCATTGTTAAAGTCCCCACAGTTTCGGGGCACTAGAGTTATTATACACTCATTGAGATGTAGGCTCTAGTAAGTAATTGTTAAGTTGGGCCGACATGATTAAGTGCACTTCAAGTGAACGGAAGAATATAAATAGAGAGTGAGAGTCTCTCTATTTATCACTTGCAACACACATCACTCACTCACTCAAGTGTGGTGCACTAGTGAGGAAGGAAATACACTGGGACTATACAAGAAGAAGCCTACTGCTGTTGGGAGTGCATCTTACTATTTTGGGCTTTTACTGTTTTGGTGCTGATTCTATCTCTGAGGAAGTTGCGAGGTTTTCTCCTTTATGGTTTCCCCGAGGAAAAATCTTTGTGTCTCTTGTCTCTTGTGATGTGCTTATGTTTTATTGCTATGCTTGTTATTCTCTCAGTGAAAAGATCCTAAGATCATAATGCTAGCTTATATGATGAAAAACTAACATGGTATCAGAGCTAACCTGAGAAGAAGACATTGTGCAGTTGCAGAAGCTAGGGATTATTACTTTTTGGGTCTCTCTCCACGATCTATCAGCAAAATTATTCTAGGATGACTCTCCATTGAAGGGTGCATCTTTCTATCGAAGCGGAATTCGATTTCGAGCATTTTCAGTTTTTGATGTGGAAATTAGGGCTTTCTACAGAAGAGGAATTTTTGAGTGAGACCAGCATAGGATTTTTCTTCTCATCAAAACTGAAGTTTAGAGACCTGGATCAAGAAAGTTGGTTGGGTGAAACTCCAGGAAAGTCAAACCTTAGTTTGACCCTGAGCTAGGAAAAACCCTAAATACTAAAACTGATACGTTTTGGTACATTCACTATATTCTGAGTTTGGCGTAGTATTCGATTCTAAAAATTGCAGGGGCCGAATATAAAATCCTTATGAACACTGTGTCCAAACATCAGCCTCTGATTCACTATATTCGAGGAGATATGATCCCTCCAAGTTAGGGTTCCAGCCTCTTCTAGAATTCATCCTTAAACAGGACACCTGGGGCGAATTGCAATATATTGGGATACAGAGGTCCAAATGGAATTCCGAAAGATGTTCCAAAAAGGGCACGGAATTTATGTTCGGTGGTCTGAATATCAGACTCAGAAGACCAACCAGTGACACGTGGCATTCCGTACAACCTCTATGTTCGAAACAGTCCTGTAACAGGTCACCTTGGTAAAAGGATCATAAATCCAAAATGGTTAAACCAATTTTGATGAAACATATGGTGTTGTATCAGCAACATGTGAGGTTACCTCAGTGAGAAATTTCAGACATAGAGGAGTTGTAATTTCAGAGATATCACAGAAACAGTAAAAGGAATTTCTGTAGAAGAAATTGGAAAATTAGGGCTTCCTGTTCCGGGAGCTTCCCTCCACTGTTTTCAGAAAAGGAGTACATTGGACAACTCCATTTGAAAATATATATATTTCTATCCAATCAGATCTAAAAGATTCCAAGTTTTTAAAATTAGGGTTTTTGTGACAAACCCTAGATCAGCCAACTCTGGAACCAGGATGGACACCTCAACTCGGTAGGATCTAATCCTTTGCTATTTTCATTTGAGGTTCTCATTTAAAAGTGATCTATCACATCAGTTGGATAATAATATTGGTGAAGTGGGAAAATTCCAAGCATGGAAGTATACGATCTCTCTGAAGAAAATGAATTGGACACCTACATGAGTATAGAGGTTCCAGTTTCAGAGGGAGATGAGGCTAGAAGCCTTACACAAGAAGAACTTGGTCAAGGCCAAGAAGATCATTGTTGATTCAGTCACGGATCAACTTGTACCACAAGTGTCTTCCTTAAAGACACCGATGATGTTTGATTCCTTGACCAAGCTATTTGAAGGGAAGAACAGAAATCAAAACATGACCTTAAGAAACCAGTTGAAGAATGTGAAGATCCAGAATGCAAAGACCATGCAGTCATAAGAGTCTCTCAAATCAAAGAACAACTGTTAGCGGTAAAAGAAAAGGTGAAGAATGCAGAAGTGGTGATGGCCACCTTGAATGGCCTCCCAGGATCGTGGAATTCATTCATTCAAGGAATGTGTTCCAGAAGGAATTGATTACTTTCAGCAGACTCTGGGAAGAAGAAGAAGCTTGACTCATAAGAAGAGAAGAGAAGATGGAAGCAAATGAAGATCAAACTCTCAAAGAAGATACCTCAAGCAATGAGGAATATGATGAACTCAACTCTTGAAGAATATCTTATCCACCTTAGCATTTGGATAAGAAACGATGCTATCATGAATGAAGAAGATGATGAAGCTGAAGACTCAAGAAGGAGTATACCCACAAAACAAATAAAGATAAGTATTCAATTGTCATTTCATTGTTTTGTTATGCATTTGTTTATATTTAGTTGATGTATCATGCATGATAGGATGTTTGCATTAACGACAGTATACTACTAATATGCATGTGATGGGTAAGTAGCTCATGGTGCTATACAAATTCTCCATTGCTACTTATCTAGAATGAAACCTCTTTGCTAACATATTGGATTAGTGCACAATCTCAATGTTGTCCTGGCAGAGATGGAAGGCATCTAGAAAGTTTCAGTGAGATATGGATGAATGTTGTATTGGCTAAAGTAGTTGCATGATCATATATTTATGCATAAGTATTTTCCAGTATGAATATTCCTTATGAAATGTTCTAACCATACAAATGCATTTGACCTGTAGGAAAGACCGCATATATAATAGCCTACAAGCAAAGAAGAATGAAGACTTGTTCCAAAGATCAAGTGACGACATTTCAAAATGAAGAATAATACAACGAGTGCAGTGACATCATTGATGCAGAACCTTCCAGCCACCAAGAAGAAAGGGAAGACCAGTTCAAGAAGAATGATGTCAAGGCGCAGTATCGAGACCTGAAGAGAAGTTCATAGTTCCATCATGCAGTAGATGGAAACTTCGTGGGATACAAAGCAAGATTCATAGCATGAGGCTTCTCATGAAAATAAGGCCTAGACTACAAAGAGACATTTGCAGCCGGTAAGAGCTTAAACACATACATGATGAGCCTGATGAAGATCTTAGCCTTTGCTACAAGGTTGAAGATGCAAGTCTGTACACTAGACGGTCACATAGAATATTAGTAGCATAGGAAGCTACTTGTCACTCCGGTACAGAATGTTTCAGTGCATAGAGTATAGAAGACAGAGGGAGTATGATGCTTCGCTTCAGAGGGAGTGGCTACAGTATATCTTGAGGTTCGACATGGTACGACAGGATGGGAAGATTACTGATGACTCTAGGCTTTACTGAGAGTAAAGTGGATTCCAACCTTTGCTTCAAGGTTGAAGGCGGAAGACCAGTGATGCTCCTATTATGTGTCGATACACTACTTTATAGGTATGAAGGTGTGGCAGAGTACGGATGGAATATTCTTGGACAAAGGAAGCATGCAGTAGAGATCCTGAATAGGTTCAGGATGACAGACTACATGACCACACCTATGGCATCAAACATGAAGCTATTGAGTGTTGCTTCATCAGAGACGGTTGATGCTACGATGTATCGTCAGATGATTGGGTCGTTGATGTACCTGAGACCAGATATTTGCTTTGCTGTGAACACAATGAGACATGTGCACCTGATGATTGCAAAGCATGTAGGGGTACAGTTGATTATGGCTCAAGTACGATGCGAATCAGAAGATTAACCTAGAGGGTTATGTTGATTCAGATTGGGCAGGAAGTGCCATCGACAGGAAGAGTACTTCGGGATGTTGCTTTAGTATCGGATCAGGTGTGATCTCTTGGTTTAGTAGGAAGCAATCCTGTGTGGCACTGAGTACAGCTGAAGTAGAGTATGTCGCAACTTGTTCAACTAGTTGTGAGGCCGTATGGCTGCAGAAGCTACTGTTTGATATATTTGATCTCCAGTTGGATGCTACTTGTATACATTGTGACAACCAGAGTTGCATGAAGTTGTCAGAGAATCCAGTGTTCCATGACAAATCGAAGCATATCGAGATCAAGTATCACTATATCAGGGATATGGTGCAGAGAGGAGCAGTGAAGCTTCTGTATATTGCGACAGAGGAACAGATAACTGATTTATTGACAAAGCCATTGGCTAGGCTAAAGTTTGAGTACTTCAGAGAGAGACTTGGTGTTCTCTAGTTTGAGGTTCCCTCCAAGAGAAAGTGATGAGATCCAAAGCCATTCTAACGAGCAGGTCAGATGTAAGGGCTGAGCCATTCTGCCATGGTGAGAGGATTCAGTTCCTTCCATGTCAGATATGAGTGCTAGAGATCCAAAGCCATTCTGACGAGCAGGTCAAATGTAAGGGCTGAGCCATTCTGTCATGGTGAGAGGATTTGGTTCCTTCCATGTCAGATATGTGCTGACTGCCATTCTGGGAATGGAGGCACCTGGTTAGTTACCAGGAACACCCAGTTCAGGACTGAGAGAGCCATTCTGTCATGGTGAGAGGATTCAGTTCCTTCCATGTCAGATATGAGTGCTAGAGATCCAAAGCCATTCTGATGAGCAGGTCAGATGTAAGGGCTGAGACATTCTGTCATGGTGAGAGGATTTGGTTCCTTCCATGTCAGATATGAGTGCTGACTGCCATTCTGGGAATGGAGGCACCTGGTCAGTTACCAGGAACACTCAGTCCGGGATTGAGAGAGCCAGTCTAACATGGTGAGAGGATTGGTTCCTTCCATGGTTAGATGTAAGGGCTAAACCATTATGTTCATGGCTAAAGGATTTAGTTCCTTCCATGTCAAATGTGAGTGTTGGCCATTATATCGAGTAGGACAGATGTAAGGGAAACTGCCACTCTTCGAGAGAGTGGATGCACCTGGTCCGTTACCAGGTAGCTCAGTCAGGGACTGGGGGCCATTTTGACGAGGGTGTAGGATTCAGTTCCTACCAGGTCAGATGTGAGTGCAAAAATCTTCCATCACTGTGATAGGATGTGTTCTTGTCTGGATGGGAGTCTTTCATCACTGTGATAGGATGTGTTCTTGTCTGGATGAAAGTGGGAAAATCTTCCATCACTGTGATAGGATGTGTTCTTGTCTGGATGGGAGTCTTCCATCACTGTGATAGGATGTGCTCCTATCTGGATGGATGTGCCCTTCTGACAAGTAGGTCAGATGTAAGTGCAGAGCCATTTCACAGATGGTAGTTGATGTGCCTACCATGCTGGTGAATGTGAGTGCTGGGCCTTTCTGATGTGATTGTAGTTTACTACATGATCAGATGTGAGTGCTGGGCATGCCTTCCTGACGAGCAGGTAAGATGTAAGTGCTGGGCGAAGACCTACCTGGTGGCTAGGCCTACAACCAACATGAAAAAGGGCTGGCTCTGTATAACTTCCTATGACGAGATAGTACACACATGATGATGACCAGAGATGATCCAGATCGAGCTATGATCCAGATCCAGTTATGATGACTCCAAGAGATCCAGATCGAGTGATGATACAGATCTAGCAGTGATGATCCAGATCGAGAGATGATCCATATCCAGATCCAGATTGAGTGATGATCCAGATCCAGTCCAGTGATGATGATCCAGATCTAGTGATGATGTTCTATGATGATCCAGATCGAGAGATGATCCAGATCCGATAATGAAGATGACTTGAAGATGAAGATGATCTAGTTGATACAGAGAAGAAGACCAGCGCTGAAAATTGTGTCAAGAGAATGCCTTCCTAGTTAAGAAGGAGTGTTGATGTAATTGTAACTTTGGAATGTATTCACTTGTATTTCTTATCTATTGTAACCCAATGTTTATTCCGGGATGTTTCTATTATGTATTTGAGTCATGTTGTCATGCCCCGATGTTTCGATCGGGAGGATTAATAATGTAAACAAGTCTTGTCAAGTCATTGTTAAAGTCCCCACAGTTTCGGGGCAATAGAGTTATTATACACTCATTGAGATGTAGGCTCTAGTAAGTAATTGTTAAGTTGGGCTGACATGATTGAGTGCAGTTCAAGTGAACGGAAGAATAAAAATAGAGAGTGAGAGTCTCTCTATTTATCGCTTGCAACACACATCACTCACTCACTCAAGTGTGGCGCACTAGTGAGGAAGGAAATACACTGGGACTAAACAAGAAGAAGACTACTGCTGTTGGGAGTGCATCTTTCTGTTTTGGGCTTTTACTGTTTTGGTGCTGATTCTATCTCTGAGGAAGTTGCGGGGTTTTCTCCTTTATGGTTTCCCCGAGGAAAACTCTTTGTTTCTCTTGTCTCTTGTGATGTGCTTATGTTTTATTGCTGTGCTTGTTATTCTCTCAGTGAAAAGATCCTAAGATCATAATGCTAGCTTATATGATGAAAAACTAACATAGCTATGCAAGATGATGAGTGATGATTGACAACTACGAGGCACTAGCCACCAGGACATGACTCTAACTCCTGAGTCACTTGGGGCTACAATCTAAGGTGTGACAATGTGTCAATGACTACGGTTGTAACAACATTGAACAACTACTAGACTACTTCTAGGCCCAAAAGGAGCCCAAAACTTTGTCCCCACTACCTATGTGAACTTGGCTACCAATGTCCACTTGGTTTTCGTCAAAATGAGATTCAAATGGACGGTTTGATGAGTGCTCCTATATAAGACTTTGTTTCTAGCATGAATATCATGGACTCACGACAACTATATAAACACCAATCGATGTCATGCAACTACAAATAATGGCATGCAACTAAGATTAGAAAGTGTGCAGAAGGTTGATTTATGCCCTGATATAGAGACGTGTCACTTGGCATGCAATATGGAGAAAGAATGAGTTAGAAAGAAACATTTGGACCAAAGCACCACCATGGTTATTAATAAAATTGAAAGAAAAAACAACTTTTTTCTCATTGAAGAATAGTCTTCAATTTGATGGGTGGCATGATCATGATGTAATCTCCCTTTGTCATTCCAAATATTAGTGGTTTCTCACAACATTTGTGCTCAGCACTCGCCACCAAAATAAGTATAAAAATACATGTCTTTGAGTTCTCTTCTCTTTAAATCCTTGGCTCATAATCATAACTAAGGATTATTATGCATGTATATCCTCACCTCATAGTCATAACTAAAGATTATTATACATACATCCTCGCTTTATAATATCAATTGGTCAAGTCGCAAAGACAACCATAAAATATCAAATATTTCAAGAGGCAAAGAGTAAAGAACAACTATGACTATAAATCTTTATTTTACCGTATAAGTAGTTAATTGACACTATCATCTTATGTTTGACACGTTGGATTGCTATTATCTTCTCATCACTCCTTCTAGGTTGGCATCATTTGAATCTATTATTATTTGATAAAATACTTATTTTATAAGTTTATTTTAAATGTAGCATCATAAATATTATAATTTTTGAATGATATGACTAAAAGATTTCTTGTAAACATAATTTTATTAATTTATTAATATTTTCCAAAAATAAAGTACAATCTCTTTGGAAGATAAATCTCTCACGCACTTTTATAATTTTAAAAGCCTAATTTTGGAAATTAAAAAGACATTTACGTCTTATCATTGCTTCCTTTCGATAATGTCTTGGTAAATTTTTATGATAATGTAATGTCTAAGTGTGTAAAAAGCATTAACGTTCAATCATAGTGTCCGTAAACGTTTTTCTTCTCGAGATAACAATAATACAATCAGTAAACGTTTTTTCTAATCATACTATTATACATCCGCTTTACACGTCACAGATGGCGCATAAGATTAGGGTTTCTAACAAGCTTATAATAATAATTCATACTCTGATTTAAGCAGTGGATAAAAAACCGGCATTGAAGATCGCGATGCTCTGCTCACGATCTCTTCAGCGAAATCTTGAATATTCTTAGCGGAAGACCCGCCTTCCATCATTGCCTCCCTGGATAGTCTCTTCCACCGTAAAGCGTTTCTTCTGAGCTCCATGCCCACTTCGCCTTCCATAACCATCCTGATACTCTTCTCCACTTCCTCCTTCCCCACTACTCCATCTGCTGATCGTTTATTCAATCTCAATCCTGTCTTCCATTTCTCTGCAATGTATTTCGAATTAGTCGTCTGATCTGTCCACTGAGGAACCGCCAACATGGGAACACCCAAGCTCAGGCTTTCCAGCGTCGAGTTCCATCCACAGTGCGTCATAAACGCAGCGACAGATGCGTGAGAAAGCACTTTCAGCTGAGGACACCAAGGAACGATTAGCCCTTGCTCCCAAGTTTCATTCAAGAAACCGCCCGGCGAGTTTTCTTCACTGTTAGGTGGACGAATAACCCATATGAAAGAATATCCACTCATTTTCAGCCCAAGGGCTATTTCTTGAATTTGTTCTTTCGAGAGAACCCCGACGCTCCCGAAGGAAACGTACACAACGCTTGAGGGTTCCTTTGTATTCAGCCAATCCATGCAGTTAGCGGTTTTGAACAAATGAGCACCAGAGTCTGTGTCTGTTGCATTCTGTCCTTCCAAGAACGCCGAGGGTAAGAGCGGGCCTACAGTGCGAATGGAACCCATCGCTCTCAGTGAGTTTATTTCTTCCGATTCGAGTTCCTGAAACGAATTTCCCAGTAACCACGTTGCCTCTGATAATGGATCAAACTGATCCATTACTAATCGCAGCAGAAAGGCGTAGACATTGGAATGTTGCAGAAAACTCGGCAAGTCCGATACATTCAGCAGCGGCAATCCGGGAATTTCTATCTCGTCCATTGTTTTCCCTGTTCCGTCTCTCGGGATGGCTGCACAAAAGAAAAATAAGGATTCAATTATACTGAAAACTGAGAAAGGGAAAGTAAAATTGTAAAATGGAAAGGATAGGGAAACGAATGCTTACTCAATCCTCTGCTAAAATGGTAATAGATGGAATAAACTGCACATGATTGAGTCCAGAAAAATGCAAGAGGAATATTAAACTTGTTTGCAACTTGAGGAACCCAGGGAAGCAAGGAGTCGTAAACGATGCAGGATATATTATCACCTTGAGAGTGAAGCCTTTCTATGAGATTTGTTAAGGTGAGTCCTCCAAACTTGCAAAACATCTGCCTCGCCATTTCGAGTCCTTGGAGCGGTCAAAATCGAGAGGAAGTCCGTCTGAGATTGTTTCATACTGAACTTCCACTTCGTGCGAAGAGATTGATGCCTCTTGTGCCTCTAACATGTCCTCTGAGATCACAAACGTGATCTTCAGCTTTTTCGAGACGAGCCGCTTGGCGAACTGCAGCATTGGATTGACATGTCCTTGCGATGGATACGGCACCACCATAACGCGAAGCTTGCTGTACACCACCGTCCTGGCTAAAGATGCCATCCTCCTCCTCCTAGATACCGACTGGCGAGAACAAATTAGTGCAGAGAGCCTCCAAATATTAAAAATTCGCCTGCGGGGGGCTTTGCAACTGATCCTTTGTCTAAGATGCACGTTGCTCTTCATGTGGAGCTGATTTTGATTTATTGACAGCATGCTCTAGATTCATTCGTTAATTTTTTAGTTTCCGGCAATGAAAGGTCAACCTGTAACACCTAGTTCACAGAGCGTACAAATATTAGAAATCCGCCTGTCACAGGCTGTGAGATTGATCATTTCACTGACATTGCACGTTGCTCCTCTTGTGCGCTGATTTATTGACAGCGTGCTCTAGCTTCTTTAACTTTTTCTTTTTAATATTAAATTGTAAAATTAATTTTACTCTTTTCATAAATCAAGCACAGTGTTTACAATATATTAATATATTAGTTTAAATTCAATGATTTTACATCAGTTATTAGATACAACTATTAGTTTAACTTCAATGATTTTACAATTATTAACTTAACTTCAGCTTTAATCACAATTAGATTAGATAACTATTAGCTTAAGTATTATATACAACTATTAGCTTAACTCCAATGATTCTACAATTATTAGCTTAACTTCAACTCTAATCATCGAAGGCTTACTCACGCTCGCACGAAGTTGGTTCCACTTTTTAGTGCCACTTTAGAAATCAGAAACGCATTTTTGACATGCAAATCGACAACGAATATGCGTTATTGATGCTACATTTGGAAAATCCCAAGCCCAAAGACGAGGCTAAGGTTAGTTAGCCAATATCGTATGTGTGTTTTTAAAGAGTTACAAATCGTATATGCGATATGTTAAAAAAAAAAAAAAACAGAGGCTGCGGGCCTCAATTTCTTATTTNACCGGGACAGCGAAAAAAACGCAATAGCGAAAAACCACACCATCGTTTTGCATTAGAGGCTTAGGAGGTGGCTTGGCTCCAATGGAAGGTAAGTACTCATATCATCCACAATTGTTTTCAATTTTTATTTGTTTTTGTTCATTTCATAGTTTTTATATTTGTTAAAACGAATTTAATAAAAAAAATTGAATTAAATCAAAGAATGATATATTAAAACAGTTTGTAATTTGTTATTTTAATCTTAACACATAACATAAATGTTGAAGATACTGTGCAAAACGAACTCACTAATAACCAAGAACCAAACCCAAACACAAACCCAAACACGGAGGGGGAACAAGACCGAAATTCATAGATTCTGGCTCGTTTGGGTGCATTGAGGCTCCTTAGCTCAGTTTTTAGAGGGGGGGACCATTTGAGACAATCATTAGCCGAGGCATTGGACACCATAACAAACACAATTTCCAATGCCCAAGGAGCTCTGTACAACATTAGCTCGTACAGAGAATCCATGAGGCAATACTATTCTGATGGTTTTAGCAATAAAGACATCAAAAACCTAAAGATAACCAAAGACCAATTGTTTTCATTATTCTGGGACCCTAGCACCGGATTGGTTCCACCCACCAGTCGAGCACACATGTCCATAGACTGATGCAGGGAACCAAATGTGAAAGCTAATTAGATGGATCGATGGTATATGGTCTTCGATTAAGATCCTCATGGGAATAGAGACATCCCATTTTATTCCCTGAGGAAGTTGTATGCATAATTTATCCTGGGAAAACATGTGAACTATTTCAATATTTTAGACTTCCAGGGTGTGGGTCATGGGATGCCCAAAGATAGGGAATGGTCTAGGACTGATCCTAACTGTGTGCCACACACTCCACGCACACCAAAACCCCTCGGGTATATCCTCATGTGGGTCCTGTGATTGATGATACACAGGAGGCCTTATTCGACTTGGCAGATACATTACTTCAACATGAAACTGTTGTCTAAGGTAATGTAGGCCAAGGGGTTGGAACTTCTGAGGCCGACCCATCGCATACTAAAGATCCCTCTACAGATCCCACTGGAGAAGCAGAGCGTTTAGAGCGTCGTGTTATTCCACACCCTTGCACATCGTGTGGAGGCATATGTTATGGGCTTGCTTCAGAGTTCCAAGACAATGGATTACTTCGATATGTAAGTAAAATTCATTATTTTCATATTATATTTTGTTTTATATCACAATTTTCAATTGTTTCATAATTTATTTCTATTTAATTATCTAACAAATCATATGAACAAATGTACATATGGTGTCCCATAACACCCCAAATTCACATAGTCCATCGATTGATGTTGAAAACATTGATGCAACAGTCAATGCTGCATATGGTTTTGGTTCTTCACCATTAGCTCTAAGAACTTTACTTTTTAATTTGTCATCGTTATTTAATAATTCAACATTCATGCTTTTAATTTTTAGAATTTTTCTAATTGAATATATCATGTTTTGTTACGTAACATGATATCTTGATGGGTGATCCTCCTCTCTGCCCTCCCCCCTCGGTACATGTATGTTTTGCTTTCTTTGAAAAAAACATTTTTCGTTCATGTTGTATATTTATATATTGCTTATCTTGCTTACATTGTTTTTTGTACATGCAAGTATCTTTTTCCTTCTTTCCCACTTTGATATGTTGACATTGACATATATATTATTGTATGCAGGTTGATAGTGAGCCAGTGGTGCTTTAAGAGCACCCACTCAGGGTCGTCACTCACCCACCTCCCCCCTCAATGTACATGTATGTCTCGATTTCTTTGAAATATTCATTGTCCCTCCATGTAGTATAGTTTTATTTGTACATGCAAGTATGTTTTTCGTGCACCCATTGATTTGTTGACATTGACATATATATTATTTTATACATCTTGACAGTGAGTGAGTGGTGCTTGAAGAGAACCCAATCAGGGTCGTCGCTCACCCACCTCTCCCCCCACCGAATGTACATGTATGTCTCGATTTCTTTGAAAAAGTCATTGTTCCTCCATGTAGTATAGTTTTATTTGTACATGCAAGTATGTTTTTCGTGCACCCATTGATTTGTTGACATTGACATATATATTTTTTATGTAGCTTGATAATGAGAAAGTGGTGCTTGAAGAGCACCCAATCGAGGTCGCTGCTAGTAATGAACCATGACCCACCATTACTTACACATGTACAGTAAGTAAAAATGTTATATTGGTTTTGAATTTGAACACATGTACATAGAATTTTTATAGGTTGGTAAACTAACTTACAAATTTGGGTTTGTCTGCAGTCTCCACTAATGCGACCTGTCCCTCTTGTTCAGCGTTGGGGATCACCACTAAGCAGCCACAAAAGAAAGCTAGACTTCTCAGAATACAATGACAGTGGCATTGAAAGTGGGGATAAATAGAATAAATGTATAAGAGGGATAAATACATGTAACTTTTTGTTTGTATACATACAAATGTACAGTTTCATCCACTATTTTGTATTATGGCCATGTGGCATTCCAATTTTTGTAACATTATTTGTATACATATATAATATAAAGCAAGGTTCAAATTTATACTATATGGTTGACTTTATTTTGGAACATGATGTGTTTGGTTCAACTATGTGATATTATGATATGTGTGGTTCATCTATGTGATAGTATGAATTTCCAATACTTAAAGGAAGAATTTATGACTCATCCAACTAAGATCAAGTAACGATTAAGTAAGATATGGGAGATAATCACTAGACACCATAACCATAACCATACCATAAAACTACCTAAATTCAACTATCATCAACTTTTTAACATTATGGCTATCCTCAACTTTTTAACATCATAACCATACCATACACTACCTAAATTCCATACAATAACATCATAACACTGACATCATAACATCATATCCATACCACTAACATCATACATGTGTTTCTACTTCTAAGTCATGCATGGATGTGAACTATACCATTCCATACCCTACAATACTAATGTATACCATACCATACCCTACGATACTAAAATACCATAGCATACTAATATACCATACCATATCATACCCTACAATACCCTATCATACTAACATCATACCATACCATACTAATATACCATACCATACCCTACAATACTAACATACCATAACATACTAACATCATACCATACTAACATACCCTACAATACTAATATACCTTAGCATACATTGTTTTCTACTTAACGGTCAATTTCTATTAGGTGATCATTGAATCGCATATGCGATTTAGTGCATATCAAATATTTACACTTGATAACCTTATAATGGAACCCATACCCATGGTTAAGACCTACAGGCCTATCATTTGACCATGGTAGCATCTTTAGAACTATCTCTTGTCTGGAAATATTCATAATGGTTCCTATATGAACATGGTCAACGCCTCCTGAACAATCTTCAATGCATAAAATAGTCTAATGGCACATATATCCCATATTAAGGCTAAATATCCCCTTTAAAGGCGATGTGTAGTGGTTTAGGCCTTGTTTATGTTACACTATTGTCCCATTACCATGGTTAAGACCCCAAGACCCATCCTTAGTGCATAAAACCTCATAATTACACCCATATCCCAGTAAAGGCCAAATATTCCATCTATAAGGCATGTGTGTTGATTTAGGGACTTATTGTCTTCTCTTCCATGACTATAGTCAATGTCCAGAGACCCATCCCTCCCATCCAAAACCCTATAATGGCACCCTTATCCCATTATAATACCATTTAGACTTCGAATATTCCATCAAGATGGTCTATGGGGTGGCCATGGCCAACATTACATTGGTTAAGTGATGGGAGGCAATCAAAGGAGGGAGAGGAAGGTGTAGAGGGAATCATGGGAAGGAGGGATGGGTAGGGGACATATATGGGGGGATGAAGGGAAGAGGAATATAAGGGGGAGGGAGGGATGGGTAGGGGAGATATATGAGGGGGGACAAATATAAAGGGAAGCGATTGGTGGGAGCGGAATAAATATAAGTGGCAGGGAGGGCCTCAGGGTTTAGCCATTGTCAAGGGATGAAACCTCTACTTTAGAACTCCGAACTCTATCAATATGCTTAGTTTCAATGGCGTGTTTTTCTATGACAAACACAATATTTTTTATGAAAATTTAGAATATTGTAGAGTACGATCTTATGATTCTGAATATGTAATTTTTTCCTTCAAAAGTATGTTTTATTTATTTATTATCATTTTTCTAAATGACACACGCCAGTTTTCGAAAATAGATACACTGATTGTTTTTTATATAAATTTTGAATGCCTTCACCATTTCCCAGGAAAATTATATGGTGCACTAGAAGAGAGAAACCTCTACGATCTTATATATGGAAATCAAAGATTTCATTAATTTTTTCCCCTAAAGTGTTGTACCTGCACATAACGTTTCCATTTCAATTTTTTCTGAATAAAAAAAATAATTCATGAAAAATTATGAATAAATAGTGTTGCACTAGGCCCATATGTCCTTTATATGTCTGCAAGATTTTATACAAAATTGACATCATTGACCTCATATATTGCTACACCCGCACAAACATATATGTTATGATGTGCTGAAAATTTGAAAACCCAATTTCATGGAAACTAATTTTATAATCATTTACACACATTTGTTCTACATAAATGTTATATATTATGAAAGTTGATTCAATTACCTATCTTTTGTCTTTTTAATTCATCTTCAAATACGTTAGGGAAGTACCCCTAATTGTCACCTAAAGTCAGAGGTTCCATGTTTTTCCAGTGTTATGTGGCATCTAAAGTGTCTTTAAAGGAGTCCATGATTGTGCATCAACCCTTAGTCAAATTGCATTTGGAATCTAGGAGTCTAGCTAATGTACAATCATGTAAGAGTGGAACTTCTAATCAAACTGTTTGAACTCCTAATAAAATCCTCCAAACTCCTAATAAACTCCTCCATGTAGTTAAGTTTATAGGTGTTTATATCTTAGAATTTTTGGGTGGAATACCATCTATGCTTTTTCATCTATGGACGAGAATCAAACAAATGTACTGTCCAGATTGATTCTATGGGCGTCATCCAAAATTCATAATTAATAATTAAAAAAAACAAAAATAACTTAGTTTACATGTTATAAGTACAATTCATGCTATTTGGAAAAATTAAACTTCAACTTCAACTATTCCATTACTAGATACAACTATTGGATTATAAGGTACAACTATGAGCTTAACTTCAACTCCAATCATGACTTTTACTTGAACTACAATTATTGATATTTGACTTTTAAATTAACTATTAGATAAAACTAATCACTTAACTTCAATAATTCTAAAACTATTAGCTTAACTTCAACTATAATCATGATTATATTGGATAACTATTAACTTATCTATTAGATACAAGTATTAGCTTAACTCCAATGATTTTACAAGTATTAGCTTAACTTCAACTTTAATTTATTTATGCTTAGTCGAAGTGCATTTGACATATAGGAGTCTAGATATTGTGCACACGTGTAACACCGAAACTCTGAATAAAATATTTAGAACTCCTAATAAGCTCCTCCAAACTCCTAATAACTCCTCCATCTAGTAGTTGGGCATGTAGCTAATATATAGTTCACATGACATGTTTAGGTTTTCATTATAGATATTAATTAGGTTTTCGATTCTTTTTAAAGAAGATTAAGAGACGGATTGACATTCATCGTTATAGTTCACTCAAGTGGAATGAAATACTTGGGGTTGCGGTACAGAAGATGAACTAAAAACTGGTGTGGTGCACATAAAGAATTTTTCTGCGTAGAAGCGAAAGAAATATTGATAACTATTCCATCCATATGCCACCTTGGTCTCTATGTATTTTGATTTGATATATCCCAAAAATGTGATACATGTTGTTATCTTATTCAATTTTAAAATTCTTGGTGTGGTGCATAGTGCTGAGTAGGATATTTGTAGTGCTGAAGCAAATGAAATATTAGAGTCCAGATTCCTCCATATTCAACGTTAAAAAATCAAAGTGGTTTACTTATGTAGTAATTTTTTTGATCTTGGAATTCTACCATATAGAAATTTCAGGTTTTCCTTGGTATCTAAGCATTTGAATTAGTTTTTGAGGAAATGGTTCATCTTCATGTGTTTGAATTTTTTTTGAGATGTGGTTTGATCAAGAATTGGACGAGAATATAAGGACATGTTACATCTTAGGTTCTGCTTGGACAAAATTGTAAAAACATTTACATCCTGCAAAAAACTTGAGTGGTGATTTTCAAATTCCAATGTGATTCTTCTCTTCAAAATCCTAGATAGAATAAATCTAGAAAAATTGATCTCTAAATCACTTAATCTATTCTCTTGAATAGAACAATAGTGGAAAAAATGTTATTTGCTCCTCTATTAATTTATGGTTTCCAAGTCATAGATGTGATTTCTCTCTCTAATAGATGAAGAGATAGGAAAATTTGTTAATTGATTGATTGTGACGAATAAGCATGGTTTGGATGTTGCTCTTTGTATGAAGACTAAGGGTTTTCATGTGTGTAGCTGTTTTCTAACCATCTATTGAAAAACAACAATCTCTCATCCAAATGTTGTCAAATTAACAAGTCTTCATATAAATTGATGGTTGTTGTCAAATTAACAAGTCTTCATATAAATTGATGGTTGAAATATTAAGAGAGGACACAATTGAAATGGTTAAAAAATAAGTTCATGGGTGAGTTATTTGAATTATTTAATAATTTAACAACGAGTTTTTCAACTTCATATCGTCCATTTCTTTAGTTGAAGCATGATGAAGTTATTTTAATTATTGAACTATGAATTCAATTAATAGTTGAAGAAGAGTTATGTTAGTTATTTAATAATTTTCTCACGTGAGAAATCAACATGGGAATAGAAGTAAGGGTCTAATTTTATTGAATTGAAATGGAGACATTGTAGAGTGGAGATGGCATCGTGATAAGCAGCTGAGAGGCGATGCTCGGGAGTAATCTGTAAAGGATGGAGACGAGTGAGTTGGATAGTAAAATCTAAATTAAGTCTTAAATAAATACTTTAAACTAACTGCATGTATTCATAATTGGTGGTGATGAATACTGATGGGATTGAATACCCAACCATCTATATCCCAAATTTATGGAATTTTGGAAGGTCTTACTTTTGAATTTCAATGGATGTCTAAAAGTTTAAGTAATATTGTACATTTCCAGCGGTTTGGTGCTACCGAAAAAATCTCATTTTGGAAATGTATGACTCATCCCACTGTGACACTCTCTTCTTGAAAGAATATCAATGTTGGAAAGTTAGAACTAATATTGTACATTGGTGGCAGTTTGATGCTGTAGAAAAAACGACATAACCATTTAACAAATATGGTATTTTTATTCAGTTAACCTATTCACAAATATCATAATGTTATTTGATGGTTTCCAAATGAACCAAAAGCTTTTGAAAACATTGAAAACAGAGTATGTTCTGCAAATTCTTAGTTGGTCTTCCATGTGGAGTTATGAACCAAGTTGGCCCATTTTTCTTTGTGATATCGAGAATATCTACATATATATATGTTTCAACTTGTTTTCTCCCTGGTATGGATAATATCTATCTATATATGTGTGTTCCAAAGAGAGTTTCATATTCTGTTTAAGTAAATATGTATGTTTAGGAGAGAGTTTCATATCATATTTTGTTATACACACACATTTTGAGTTTAAAATAATAATTAGATTAAATTTTTATTTGAAAAAAAAATCTCTTTAACTTTTAATAAATAAGAAATTAACATTAATCTATACTAATATAAAATATCATTTCTTAAAAAACAATCTTATTGAATTTTTTTATTGTAGTTAATATTTGATTAATACAAATTGAATTTTAGATATTAATTAATATAAATAATATAAATAATTAATTTATTAAACATTTAATTACGATGATAGGCATATATATTTTAGAATTTTGGGGTGGATTACCATCTATTGTTTTTCATCTATGGACGAGAATGAGAGAAGTGTACTCTCCAAATTAATTCTATGGGCGTCTTACAAAATTCATAATTAACAATTTCAAAAAAATAAAAAATAACTTAGTTAACATCCCATCAGTATACTTCATGATAGTTGGAATTTGAATAAACTTCAACTTCAACTATTGGATTATTAGGTACAACTATGATCTTATACAATTATGCCCCTAATTCCATTGATGATACAACTATTACCTTAATTTCAACTATTAATTTTTAAATTAACTATTAGATACAACTATTAGTTAAATCCAATGATTCTACAACTTCTAGCTTAACTTCAACTGTAATCATGGTTATATTGGATAACTATTAGATTAACCATTAGATACAACTATTAACATAAATCCAATGTTTATACAACTATTAACTTAACTTCAACCCTAATTGATGTTATATTGGATAACTATTATATTAATTATTAGATAATTATTATGTTAACTACAACAATGATACAACTATTAAATTAAATTTAGATGAAGATGGTAATTAAAAAGTGGTAATAAAAAACTATTAAATGAAAGTACAGTTGTACTCCATTGTCTCCATCTCTTAGCCTCTGAATTCGACCTTCATTAGAGTGAAACCATGCATCTCTCAATAATTTTTCCATTTGGTAGTAGCATCATGAGAACAATACATTAGGTAATGTGCTCAGATGGTGATAGGATCAGCACAATAAAAAATATGTATTAGTAATTTATTATTCCATTTAACATATTTGGAATCTCCAAAAAAATGCTATTTGTGTCTAAAATTTCATCGAAAATGATGTTCTGTATCATATTGTAACCAGCAGCTAAACACATGCATAATGAAAAATTGGATGTAATTTTCAATTAGCTATGGTTTATCATACTCCAAGGCATAGATATGATGAATCCAAAGAAAAGTTTGAACTAACAACATAGGAATAGGAATGTCATGCTAGCACGTGTGGAGCTTCGGCCATAGTGCCAAAAAGTGTGCACAAGTTTTGTTTAAATTATAATAGTAAGCCCTCCAAAACAAAACACAAACATGTTGTTGTTTTATTAAACATGTACATGATTTCTAACTTTACAATTTTATTATTTTCCAATTATAACATTAATTTTATTATTTCACGATTATAACATTAATTTTATTATTTTATAATTATAACTTAAAAAGAATTCAGGGTGATAAGGGGTTAAAGGTAGAGAAGGGGTGTAGAGTGGGGGGTAAGGGGTTAGAGAGGGAAGGGGGGGTAAGGGGTTAGAGGTAGATAAATGGGAGGAGGGTGTTAATGGGTTAAGAGAGATAGAGAGAGAGAAGGGTGAAAGGAGGGACATTGATGGGTGGTAAGGGGTTAGAGGTCAGCAAAGTGTCCATGATCATTTTTTTTCTCATAATGTACACATAGTCCATCCTTACCTTGATAAACACCAGTTTTATAACAAATTGATTTTTTTGGCATGGTTAATGTGTTCGACAATTAGTAGTCTCCATGTATTCGGTCATATGCTTTGTTTAAAGGCGTGCCTGAAATTTTTTATGTTGAACTCCTTTGTTTTATTACTAAAAATTGAAAGGGAATTTCAACTCGCCTGCAAAATACTCCTTTTTTGAAGTATGTCATATTTTACAACAAAACATATTTTTCAAGTGTATCAAATGTCATCTTCTACTAAAGAATTTATCTTTTGTAAAAGGATTAAAACATATTGTGGTTGTCCAAATGGTTTGAGTATATTGGAAGTGCCGCCAAATATTATTTCAATCCTGAATCTACTTAGAAAGAAAATTATACATTTAGATCCTCAAGAAGGTTGAATCAACATCCTAAACTTAGAAAACTTTTTATCTTAGATTTTGTTGAGTGATTCTTGCATGTAGTATCAGACTCAACTAACAGTAAGCTTGTTATCACAACCATACATTTTTTGGACTATTCATCTGCAACTAACTACATCTGGATCGTACAACTTATCAGTCTTTGCAAGAATATTCCCATATTAATTGAAGGTGGTAATATAATCAGGGAACGAGACTCTCTAAAGTTTATCCTTTCTACTTCCATGAGTAATTGGGCCAAGTTAATGGAATGGAATACCTAGACCACTATGGTATTTTCAACCCTTTTTTAATATTTCCTTACATTGAAACCTTGTGTAAGAGGTTTGATGATTTCAATTAATGAGTTGGTTTCACTATTTCAAAGGCACCTTGATGTAGTAGATATTCCATAGCTATTTCCTCGGAACACCAATATTCCTGTTGTTTCCCATGCTCATACAAAGGAGAATGCATTTATTTTTCTATAGTGATATATCACTCTATTTCTCTCCCCTACTCCTCCACCTACACCAAAACTCGATGCCCCCTCTCTCACTATGTGCTCCTTTCCATAACCCTTACTAAGCCATTATCTCACTCTCATTCCCCCTTTCTCCACTTACCCCCATTCTCCTAACGCTCCCTTTGGTCTCTACCTAGAACCCCTTAACACCACCTCTCTATCTCTACCTATAACCCCTTTCCATCTCCCAATTTATCTCTCTCTCTCTCTTCCCCCCCCGGGTTGCCCCCTCCTTATTTTCCTTAACTCTAATATTTCCCAATCCCTCCAAACCCCTAACAACCCCTTTCTCTCTCTCTCTCTCTCTCTCTCTCTCTCTCTCTCTCTCTTTCTCTATCAAACACACCCTACTCATCTATGTACTTCTAACCTCCCCTCTTCCTCTCTCTCTCTCTCTCTATCTCCCCCCCAGTCTCCTCCATTACCTCTCCCTCTCTCACTAGCCCAAACACCCACACTCGACACTTATACCCCTCTTTCACTCTAATCACCCTAAGTTCCTCCCAAACCTATAACCCCCCTCTCTTTCTCTCTCTTCCCTCCCCTTGCCTCTCCCCCCTAACTCTTACTAACCCATTATCTCACTCTCTCTCACTCCTCAACCAACTACACTTAACCCCCACCCCCTATCTATTCCCCAACCCCCTAACAC
>LPNX011009543.1:211207-239086 GCA_001517045.1 Pseudotsuga menziesii
CTCACACACACACACATCCCTATGTTACCTATTACCACTATCACCCTGTTGATGCCTGGAAAATCCCAAGTACCGACAGTAGGGATTCTCCCCAATAACCATTCCCAATTAGATCGTTTATCGTTTGGAATGGGGAATCTGTCTAGTTAGTGGCCTGACTACCGTATAATTAAAGGAATGTTTTAAATATATTTTATCGGTTGTGGCCTAGTCCACAATTTATGTAATTTTTTATATTTTATAATGAAATGCAAGTGCCTATACTAAATGCAAGTGATAGTGGGTAAGAACCTCTCTAGAGATGCATAGGTCTTCCCTACATCTTACCACTCCTGCCCCATAGTCACTCTACGAAAGAAAAGAACAACTAATCCATTCTTAACTAATTCTAACTAATCTATTCTAAACTAATTCTAACAAGTTTAAATTGAAATGAGTAAATATATTGTATTGTTTGCACACATAATCCTACAGATAGTTGTTAAACTCCGAATACATGAGTATAGCATAATAAATAACACAAAGATAGCTCTGTGAAGTTAAAGCATCCATTACTCATTAGTTCCATAAGATTCAGAACATAAAATGAAATCATTCATAAACACAGAAATAGTTCAACAAGTTTAGAACGATCTCACAAATTGTACAGCATGACAAAAACGAAAATAATTCCTCGTTCAGCGATCCACACAACACGTTTTGAAACTCATGCAGTCCTTCCTCCAATGAAAATTTAGTTCTCTTTATTATAAAAAGAAATAGTTCTCCTTACAAAATGTTTCAGCATATGAGAGCGAGAAAAAGTACCCTCTGTATTCTACTCTACCCTTACTTATACATTTACAAAATGGATTTTGGTTATCCATGCCCTTTGGGATTCCCTAATCCTTTGATTACAAAAATTTTGTCCTCTAGTGTGCTCACTAGGAAAATGGGATAAATACAAAATATTACATAAAATTCTCCACTTGTGAATAAAACAAAACAGCTTAGGTGGGCCTAGCCAATCCGTCCACGAATTTATTCCATGTAGCTGCATCTTCTGCTATGGTCCTGAAATCCACAGGTTCTAGTATTTTGATTGAAACTTCATGTATAGCCAATTGCGATTTTATCTCTACTACGTTTTGAGGAGTGACTCTAACATGGTCCTCCAGCAAGAAATTGTTGACTGCAGCTTGCGCGACTAAACCTTTAACTATTTTCTCATTTATACCTTTAATTTGTTGTATGTTGACATAATCTTCTTGCACTCTGTCATGAAGATACTTCAAATGTTCTTCTTGTCCTGGAAATTCCTTGAAGTCTTCTGGTTGCAGTCACTCTGGAATATATTATGCGTGGTGAGCACCTTTTGTAAAATTCCATGCATTTATCCAATGTTTCCCAACTGCGGATGTCAATCTTGCATCAGCCTTGCTACTGTAATCCATGATCTAATGCTCGATATGCAAATTTTATATACTATTCTGAGGCACATTCTCTGGAAGGTCTTCATTGGTATCCAACCAAGTCAATTGACCCTGGATGAATTTTGCAATTCCTTGAGTTCTTGTTTTGAAGTCGGTTGATATTACTGAGATCTCTTGGAATTTGGTCTCGACTTGCTTAATATTGTAGACTTCCTCTATAAGTCTTAACTGTACTTGATAAATTTTCCTCCTGAGCAAGAGGACATGCTTTCAGAACAAAGTGATATCCATTTTTCGCTCATTTCTTGCCTTAAACAAAGTCTCCAAAGAACTATTTTGTGCATCCAGTTCTGTAACTCAAGCTCTTAACTCCTCTACTTGGAGTATCCGTTGTGTCCGTTTGTGCTTCAAGCTATGAAAATTTTCCTTCTAAATATTTCTTTTCTCCACTGATAATGGTATTTGACAATACCAAGGCATCCCTTTCTACTTCCAAGATCTGATAGGCCTCCTGAAGCCTCTCTAAATATAAAAGGGCGGAAACATACTTCCTCTTCATCTCTCGGTATACTCCCTGCTCTTTCCTCAAGGTTTCTTTCATTTGTGCCATTTTGTCTTTGTATTGGTCAAATGCTCCTTTCAGCTTCCTAACATTATAAATATTCACCTATGCAGTTGCAACAACCATTGAGTCCATATGCTCTAGATATTCCTCTACATCTTTTACGACAGTTTTCTCAATAATTGTGGTAACCTCAGGTTAGTTACCCATTTTCAATGTCTTCTCGGATCTCCATATGATGGTTTTCCACTTGGGGTCAAATAATACATTATCCAGACTTGAAACTTCATGTTGCTTCGATGGATTAAAAGGTACCAACCCTGACTCAACCATAGGGAGGTGACCTCTTCTTAATATCTCTCCTGACATGGAAGGGAAATTTTTTGGATTATCTAGAGCAGTATTTTGCTCTTGATTTTCCCTATCTTAATCTTCTTTCTCCTTTCATCTTAGCTCTTTAGCTGTCCTATCTGCTTCTTCTTTTTCCCTCTCAGCTAAGTCCTTTTGTGTTCTTTCTTCATGTTCCTTTTTTCTAGAAGATTATTCTTCTTATGTTTCTCTTTGGGCCTCTTCGGCGAACAATTTTCTTACACCTTCCATTAATATTCGTGTTGTTTCTTCCTTTTCCCTCTGTGCAACTTCTTCCTCTTGTCTTTTCTGTTCATAGGTACTATTGTTGCTGCCTTTTTCGCCTATGACTATGATTTTATTTTTGAGATGCTTGTTTAGAGAAGTCATATTACAAGCATTCCAATGTACTTCTTATTCTTTGTTGAAATGATCGGAGTACTCGAATTTTACTTTCACAAGTGCATGGTGTGCAACCACCTTACACTGAGCATCATTTATGTGAAAAATATTTTCACCAAAATGGAAGACTTCCAAAACTTTCACAAAATTTGGTGCGCTTTTGACCTTGGAAAACTTATAACTAGTGACATAGAATGGCATCGGCGGGAAGAACGCCTTCTTCATATCAAACAAATAACTCTTGAAACCATCTAAGAAGAGATGTCTTATTGCTTCTTTATGCACAATGTAATTAGTTGCATATTTTGGAAGCAGCGAAGGGGCTTTTGTTCCTCCATACATCCTCAAGTAGGTGCCCTCTTCAGAAAAGAAATAATCTCCATATTTCATTATAACATCCTGAGCACCCTCATACAGGAATTCACATTCTTCAAGGAAAATTAACAGGAAAGGGGCATTAAGAACTCCTCACAAATGAGCTTGTAATAACCGTGATATTTGCAAGCCCATAAAATATGGTATGCTGCATAGATGGGCACTTTTCCTTCCTTCCTACTGTATTTTATCTTATCAAATGGATGTAAGCAGGGTATACAGTCAATTAGAAAGGATCCCATATAGAACTCACACTTCCGCCAGAGAAATCCCTCCTGTGCTGCAATTATACAAGAGGAAAAACTATGAGCTATGATATCTTCCCAATTGAACACATTACCTTCCATAGTTACATGTTACATCAATGGTATCCACCCAATATTGTACAATATCCCACCATCTCTACCGAAGATCCTGTTAATAATTAGGGCTACCAGCCTGTATGGGGTGTGAAAACTGGAAGTCTCATATTTTCCAGATTCCCTTTTCATAAATGACTTTCCCTCCGTCGTCATCATCTTCACACATCCAATATAATCAAGAGTTAGACTATTTAGCCAATCATTGGTCATGCTGACTTCTGAAACTGGAAAATTGTAAGCTATGGCTATGAATGCAAGAGTAAAAGAGGCAAATTCTTTATCTTAAATATTATACATAATCATCAATTTCACATCATCCTTAGACAAAACCCATCCAATCACCTCGGAGCAAGGAAACAACTCTGGTCATGTGGATGCTTTTGTAATCCCTGATCTTAATATGTTTCTGAACAAGGATAAATATTCCAAGCCTGCGTCTGGAACCTACTGATCCTGGAGAATATGATATATCTTCCCCCACTTGAATTCAGGCTCAGCCCTGGTAACAGATTTAGTTTCCTCATATATTATTTCTACTTGAGGCATGATTTCTAGGTCTGAGTATTCTTCGGTCACCTTGGCTTTCTTCTTACCTTTCTTAGGCATGGTATTGAATGTAGACTGATCCTGTAGCAAACAACACCAAAACATGTCTTAGTATCACTACTATTAGAAACCACATGCATTCATATATATGAGAAGGATAAATAACTACTGTAGAAGATAGTATGTTGTTGACAAATCATTTCTTCATAGAACAAGCTTAATTAGTATTTTACCATATCATCTTTACCCATCGGAAAGGACCTTGTATCATAGAACCTCACATACCACCAAAACCAACTAATGCGAACTTGAAAAAACAGGATGGAAGAACCTAGTTTAATGTAAGCTCAAAAACAAGAAACTACACTTGGTTTGCATACAAGATCAAAATGTCGTGCCGAGAGTTCATCTAGCATCCTAAGTCAGGGTTCGATAAAAAATATTTCCAAACCCTGTGTATGAAAACTTTAAAGGTCCATAGAGCAATAAACCATAGAAAACGGTAAAGCCGCGACACCGGCTACCAGGGCCAACACCTCTCGACAGGAAACCTAGATTTACAAAACAAAGGCACCACGACCTCATGGCTTAAGGCTTCGCAACCCCTATCATCACAGATAGATAATAACCAGGTAAGGAATTGCCAGCCCAAAACTAGGACTATCCTAGGTCCATCATTACGCACCTAGGGCTGTGAGCAAGCCATGTCTGAACGAAAAAGGTAGGAAATCACTGGGAGCAGGTAGAAAATAACACCACGTCCAGAGTGGGCTAGGTCAATAAAAAAAAACCAGATCGGTCGGAAAACCTGTTAGAGACAAAACAAGAGGCTGAGGGGAGGGTTTTTTAAACCTAACGATGAACGTGAAAACCCTAACTTTAAATGACAAAATCTAAATGCAAAATACAAAGAAAATGCCACCTAACCAATTAAACAAGTCATGGAAGGATAGTATCCTACATGGAAAACATAGCTTCGACGATTGGTTGGAAAGCTTGACACCATTTGCTAAGAAGGCGCCAAATGGCACACTTTGGTAGGTGCATGCTCAGAAAGGGAGGTCTCACCCACAGTCTTCAACAACCGTAATAGATGGTAAAAATGGGTAAGCTCCACAAGTCACAACAACTCTTAACACTTACAGTCACACCGTGAAAATTTCAATGCACCCAATTGCTATGTATAGGAGAGCATGGGGAAAATAATTAATGCGATCGGTGAAGTCTTAACACCGCATGAGTGTGAAGGAATGTCGTTTGGCGCCTAAATAAGACCATCGAAAAAACTATGTCAGTGAGCTAAGTAAAAAACCTCCAAGTGCAGGGACTCAAAAAACCACTACTCTGCCGCAATTGTCGGTTAGCTCCCTTGAAGAAAAAACACAGTACATAAATCATTTGATTGCTTCGGATGCGATAAAATTGGTCATTAACATAAGAGTTCTTTGTCAAATTTGGAAATACAACCAAAATAAAAACCGACACTGTCGGAAAAGGATCCCAAAAATGCCTGATTAACACCCATAGACATACTTTAACAATGAAAGAACTCAGAAGGCCCGAAGGCACCGGCTCCAAAAGGGAAAAGATAGTCACCGCTATCGGCTGTCCTTGGATGAAACAACTTGGTGAAAACTGTTGGCTACAAAAGAAAGACTCCACTGATATTATCGGCTTGAAGACTAAAATTCCCCCGCACAATCGGTTAGAAACCATCGGGTGGAAATCCAAAAGGCATTCGCTGTGTCGGCTGAAACACAAATATTTTTCCGATACACCGGGTCAAAAGATCATTATTAAATAATCTTGAAAAATGTCGGAAGGAAGAGCATAAAATCTCTGTTGTGTCAGCTGAAAGACAAAAAAAAATCTGATATATCAGATCAAAAGGCATTTCATACTTGGTGCAAAACAAAAACAAATTCCTTTAGCTTAAAAAATAAAACCAAGTCATGAACAACAATTTTCGAAGGGTAGAAAAAGTCTAAGTAAAACCAAAAGCTAATAAAGGGGGGGCCCAAAACATGGAAATATTTTGGGGTAGTGGTTGCAGCAACAACAATTGGCGACTGGATGATGGACACAGATCTTTGGAAAAAAATAACTTTTGAAACCCAAAACTGCTTTATGGCATTCTGTTATACCAACTCATCCCAATTCTTCTCAAAATTTATTTAAAAGTCAAGACCTTTCTAGGAATGCAAAATTCAGAACTTATCATTGATTGTAGTCCAATAGGGTAAGGTAACTAGGTTTTCAAAGTCCTGATAAATATTCTGAGGCCAAAATGTGAGATTCATTTACCTCTACATTTTGTTGCTTTTGGCTGAGACACCACATGATCGTAATAGAGTTTGGAAAGGTGTATTTGTTTGTTCCTCATTCCCATGCCTTTTGCATTTTTTTTATGCTTTCAGAATTTTGTCTTTTGATTCTTCCCATATTGCTTCTTTTACAGTTGATATTTGATTTAGGTTCTTCCATCCATGGTGTCCTTTTGTGTGAGTGATAACTTGTTTCATCTCACGGATGGAGAAGAACCTTTGAGCAATCCAATCATTTTACTGGTTCATGTTTTCATTATATCCTTTTGATATATATTTTCTTTCTAGAAAATTTGGACTCTTTAAGCCTTTTGGATTTAATTTGTGGCATGGGATTATTTTGAATAGCATACACCTGTTCGTCCTTCTTCCTTTTCGTGAGTCCTTTTCTGCAAGCTTCCTAGAACAGATATTAATGTGAAGTGGATGGAGCCCCAAAATGATATTCTAGACTTCTCTTACTTCAGTTATTTAACAGGGTTTTAAAATAGGACTTCAATGTGTTCTAAAAATAACTTCCTTTCAATAGTCTATCAAGTTGAAGAATCTTGTCATGATACATTTTGACATAGATAAATCTCAATGAACAGTTCTTTGGAAATTTGTCCAAATTCCAATGTTCCCCAAGCACCAAAAGTTGATCTCGCTTATTTGAAATAAAACTGAAGTAAAGCAAATAAAAAATGAAATAAATCAAATGCAAAAGAAAGCAAATCAACAAAAATAAAGCAAACATGACTAAAAGAAAGCGAAGAAAACACAAAAGATTTATTTATGTACAAAATACTTCTACGACACTAGGTAAAGTAAGGGTTGAGAACCAAACCATTGACAGGAAGATTCAGTTCCCACCCTTGTAAATCCTGTAACTTATACGTCGAGGGGCCTAACGTTTCGGCAATCTGAAATGGGCCAATCCATAGATGTTGAAACTTAGTATGCTTTCCATTTTCGTTATGCGGGTGATCCCACTTTAGAACCAAATATCCTACTTTAAAGCTTCCCTTCCCAAACTTGTGTTTGTCAAACCACCTTTTCACAATATCCTGCTGGTGTTTAAACCTCTCTTTATACTTGAGCATAGACTCCTCTAACTTCAGAAAGGTATTGATTCGAGCTTGTAAAACCTCACTACCAGACCCTCTTGATGCTTGGGCTAACTGAGAAGACGGTAATAAAATATTCAGGTGTAAAATAGTTCCTTTCCATAAACTAAAGTATACGGAGAAATGCCCAAGGAATTCTTGGGTGTGACCCTATCATCCCAGAGTGCATTTGGAAGAGCTACATGCGAACTTCTTTGATTTTCTATGACAGTTTTCTTTAAAATTCTAATAAGGTTTTTATTAGTCGATTCAGATAATCCGTTACCTTGTGGATAATAATTAGCAGAATAAAATTTCATTCCTTTCTCATTATCAAATACAATAGCTTGATTGATGAAAAGTAAGATGCATTATCAAAAAGAAGGGAAATTGGAACCCCAAACATGGTCATAATATTCTCTTCTAAGAAGTCTATGACTGCATCTTCATTCAATTTCTGTAATGAGATCGCTTCCACTTATCTTGTGAAATATTCAATGGTCATGAGGATTTAGTTGTGTTGCAATAAAGAGTTTGGATTGATTTCTCCAATGGTATTGATTCCCCATTGTTCAAATGGTTCCGAAACAACGACTAGTTGCAATGGCCTGACTGCCTTTGCTTGTCTCCCACTGATTCTGTGGCATGTGTCACACTTCCTTACGTAAGCATGAGAATCCTAGTTTGGCCAGTAATATCCAGCCTTGAAGATCTTATGTGCAGTAGTGTCGCTTGAAAAATTCCTTCCAGCGGACCATCATGCAATTCCTTAACAACTTTAGATGCATCCTCTTGTTCCAGACATCTTAGAAATACTCCATCATAGTTTTTCCTGAAAAGAACTCTATCAATTATCTGATAAGATGCTGACTTAAATAGTAGTGCTCTTCTTTTCCTAGAACTCCAGTGTTTAGGTAAACATCCCTGTTGGATATAGTATATCGGATCTCTGTACCAAGACTCCGGGGATGTAAATACATGACACATATCAATAATATGCAACTCACCTTCATTCTCCCAATCATCATCTTTGTTATTTTGAATTTCAACCATTAACTTGCAAATCCCTTGTCCTTTGATGATAGTGGCTGGTTTAAACTCTAAGTCATATTCTTGAAAATATATTACCCAATTTCCCCTTCTTTCTCCCAATTCTTTTTGCATGAAAAGGGTTCTGACCATTGGGTGAGGAACAATTACCTTGGTTCCATTCTTCAGGATGTAATTCCTGAATTGTTTTACTGCTTTAAAGACTGAATGTGCCTATTTATCAATAGCAGGGTAATTCAACTCAACACCTTGCAAACCAGTGCTCATGAATGATATGGGGTACTCATCTCCCCTTTCTTCCTTTTGTGTAATCACCGTTGCAAGCGAGTTATCAGAAGCAAACGTGTATAAGATAAAGTATTTCTCAAAATAATAACTTTTAAGTGAAGGTGCATGAGCTATTGTGGTTTTGATTTTGTTAAATGCACCCTTTTTTTATGTCAGTCCATTTAAACTGTACACTTTTCTTGACCATCTGTTGCAAAGGCTTGACTATTTGTGCAAAATTAGGAACAAACCTTTGCACAAAATTTATAGTCCACATGAAATATTGCATCCCTTTCTTATTGTGGGGTAAGGGAATCTATGCTATAGCTTCTATCCTTTCCAGGTCTATGGAGATTTCCCTTTTAAAAATGATGTGACCCAATATATTTCCTTCTAACACTGCGAAAACACATTTATTAGGATTCAAAGGGATACCATATTTTTGACAGCGATCAAAAATCTGTTTTAGATGGAACATATGCTCTTCTCTTTTCTTGGAGAAAATTGTTACATCATCCAGGTATACTATGACACTATGGCCAATTAAACCTTGGAAAACTATATCCATTGTGTCATGTCCCCGACCCTCCGACCGGCGAAGAGGACGCAATGAACACCACAACAACCGGGCAAACAACCCCCATGAACATAAACAGGGGTAAATAAATGCTGAAATTAAAAGCTTAACATGATGCATATCTCATCATCATACATGCACAGTTACTCAATGCATAATTCTTCAATCATACAGTGGAAGCAAACATACATTCCAGCATTCACGTGTTCATCTTAATCCATTTGACATCATTATAATTGCAGAGATGGAATAGTCAAGGTAACTTATCTTTTGATGAAGAAATCGTCCTGCAACCAGCTACGTTGCTGCAACGTTCCACCCAACCATAGGCTAGCATGCTCATCAATCTCTCAGCAACACTGCCACCCCCGAGTTGGGCATGATTCCTCAAGGAATAAGGGTCAATGCAGGCTTACACATAGCTAAGGTTTTCCAACACACAGCCAAACCCACACCATAGGGTTCACCAGGTTGTCAAGGAGCTAGGATAGGCTAAATGCCAAGCTGGTGGCCTCAACACCAGTCTTCTCATGCATCTCCAGCCTCTAATCCCACTCCCAACAGTTTGAAGACCATCCACTGCATACCGCAGCAAAACAACCCACTCAGGGCCTGTGATGAAGGCAAAGACAACCGGGGATAGTCCCAAACCAAAGATGAAACATAGCTCAAGGGACAAGACAAATCAGAGTTGTTCTTGGCCCTAGCGTGGCCAAGACAACTTAACAGCAACCCAAAACCAGGGTACTTCAGCAACCCAAAACCAGGGTACTTCAGTAACCCAAAACCAGGGCACATTAACAGCCCAAACTCACAATGAAAACGATGGAAACCATCCACAGTCCACAAAACAGAGAAGAAAACAACCACGCTTTTACCACTGCAGCAATGGGAGAAACACAAATTCACAACAAATCCCACATGGGATGAAAAAGGTCCAACTCTCAGCCTAGACAGGGGAAACACGTACGCAGACCCCCAAAACGTAATCAGTGAGCACATCTCACAACATGGAAAATGACTCCAAATAGTCTGTGCATGAGGGAAACACAGCCAAAGGATGTGGCAATCAACAACCAACCCACATCCACGAGCCCACAGCACACATAGTTCCCCAATGTAAGCAGAAAATGGGGAAAGAGCAACTCACGGCCTGTGCGCCAAGGAAGAAGACGTAGCCCAAACAAAATGTGGAAGAACCACACATACACAGTCTGAAATGGAAGAAGGACAGACTCTCAACAGTCATCCGAAATTATGGAAGAACAACAGTAACCCAAATCGTGGGTACACAAACAAAGAAGAACCTGACTGGTGCGCGAGGAAGATAGAACGCCTCTCTGCATGAGGATCCCAGCCTGCGTGCGAATCAACAGACCATCGCATGGAACCAACAGACCACACTTGTGAAGGTGAGGCCAGGCATGAGAAGGGGAGAGAGAACAACTCTCTGCATGAGGGAAAACAGGCCATCTTCGGACAAGATGAACAGACCATGGGCCGAATGGATGAAAGGCCAGGCGCGCATGAGGAAAAACAAAAATGAAGAATCCCCCTGTGTGAGGAAGAATGATGGCTTCTGCCATTGGGCATATGTACCGTTAGGACTGACAGCAGCCTACCCAACTCATGCGCACATTTCCTCAAGCCATAACTACCCTCAACAACTCCACAAAGCAATAAAGAGGTTGGGTGAGACAAGGAGATGACAAATCAACAAGGTGGTAACAAATGGGTTTTCCCCCCATAGACCAAGGTTTGACATCCCCCACCCCTTATCCTTTGGAATCATGCCCTTTTCATTCAACGTTGCACTGCCGTAGCTGGTTGTGGGTTTATTTTAATTGATGTGCATATTTACATGATGCCAAACTATAATGTGCCGAATAGCACGATATACCATCGGCAGCTATCCCCATTGCCGAAATATACACAACCAAATCGATGGTGGGGCTTTTGCCTTTAGCTCCTCACCATGATTAATTACAATATTTATACATCATGTAAACGGGGTCAAAACCAGGGTGTTACATTCCCCTCCCCCCTTCGAATAACACCGTCCTCGGTGTTCCATTACATATATACAATACATATACAATTGCACATCAAAATTTCAAAATTTTGCAGGTCTGTCCCACGTTCCATCATTTACTGTGAACGTTCAAAACCAAGCCCCTCGGCTTCCATGGACTTCTCTCGCTGGTTCTTAGCTTTTAGCTTATCCTGAAGTCTAGGAACTTTTCATCTGCTGCCATGATCAACGTGCACCACCAGGTTCCACTTTTCTCACCTATGAAATGCACCATTGAAATCCTGTCAGACCAAGCATAATATAGACATTAAAATCAATTAGTTAATTACCCAATTGGCATGACAGTCCAAGTCTCATCAAGGAGACTTTCATATTTTTCATGCCTTCCCCCAATAGGCATATGAGCTCATTCATGTCCATTCTTGGGTAGGGAATTAACCGCTCCAACATTCACAATTTTCTTTAAGCAAAAACACACATTCACAATTTTCTTTAAGCAAAAACACACATTCCATTTTCAGTCATACGTGCATTCAACAATCTTTTGTTTTTACAATGCATAAATATATATAATCAAAAGGAAAGAGAGAGAGCAGCAAGAGTTTTTCCTTCTTTTTTTTTGTTCCATCCTGGAACCCACACCACTGCGGTGGATTTTCATGCTCTCAGCCTCTTTCAATTCACCATGAATGCTGGACCAATCCCTCTTGGTCATGACACTTAGTGTCTTCGGTCTATTCCAGACCTCTAAACCATGGAGTCTCTCGACATGGTTTTTCTCAACTGCTAGGAACCTCACGGTCTCACCAGCACCTTTTCATTGCCACTCATTCCGAGCTTTCCATGACAGTCACATGTCCACATACACCCCTAGGATGCTCTCATAGTCCTCGCTTCCAGCGATACCTATATCCAAACATTGAATAGATTCACATGTTTAGTTTATTCTCATCGGTTTTATCTCTAGAACAAGAGCTTAAAACATCATAACCAAATCATATACACATGTATATTCATAAGCAAAATAATCCAATACTTATCTGTATTGTGCGTTTCCTCGTTCGTCCACAGGATCCTGATTCGCTTTGCAAGCCTTGGGATTGCCTATGGACTTGGATGTTAGGTCAGCATGCAGGCTACTCCACAACATCCTTTTAATTAATGTCCAGCCAGTACATCCTCATGTCAACTAGCTTGGAACTTTACCATGACCATTTCCAGGTCTAGGATCTACTATGGATCCTGAGGCATATCACAACCCAGCATACACTTACACCAGCACACACTTATATCAACAATAACCCTTAGTCCGCAACCCCTCACAACAACCTTTTACCTTTTACCTTTAGGGTGCAACACCCAACTGCATCTATTTAGCCTGTCAACACAAGAAATACAAGCAATACAAGCAATACAAGCAAGCTCATCAACGTTATTGCTCTAAAACTGTAATCACATTTCTCATCATTCACTATCAAGTATTGAGACACCAGGAGTGCGTCCACTCCCTAGAGTGTAATCAATATTGAAAAACCTTTCATGACTCAACATCGGAAAAGTGTGCACCCTTTCCCGGTGTGTGCCATGTAGGCCCTATTCATACTCAAGCAATCGGTCATCATGGAAATAAATCAAAACATGTTCTGTATATGGAATTTTAATAATTTGACATGCCTATTCTTAGCAAGGGTCACATAACACTTATCCATTTGCTGTCGCAGTATGCCTTTGTTAAGGAGGAATGGGCGCTCCTTCCCTGAGTTAGCAGTCCCTCAGTTTTCCATCCCAACTCCTTTTTACATTTCATATCCACACATGTCTTACCGACATAATTTATACCATCTCACTCATGTTACTACCAACATGCAGTGCAGATGAGACATTTTCAAAATGTCCAATGGCGTTTCACCCGAAACCCATTTCCAAGGGAAAACCTTCCCATGAAGTTTGGCTTCTACAGGCCATCACACATGATCTTCCTGCAGTGTGTATTCCTGACACATTCATCAAATAGCCAAACAGTCAATCATTGTCTGATAATACAATCCAAATTGATTGTTCCATAACCAAGCAATGACATTAGTAATCAAATTCATTAGGAATTTGCAATTCTATCTACTACAGAAATTGACTTGCTCAATTATGGGTCTCTCGTAAGTAGCACTACTATGCCCATTATAGTTTTATGCTCACTATCATAATATGAATACCCACTTACCATGCGTCCTCCTGACACAATCTTACACAAGCCAACAATGATTAGTAGTTGTCAGCAATTTCTTAAATCTGAAATTCATAATTCAAATTTAACAACCCATTATGCACACCAACTATTTCCACAACCATGAGGCTCTTCACATAAGGTTTGGCTCTTTCACATGGTAGATTCTGGCATTGGTCAAGGTCTTACCTCTCACTGCCATGCTCGGAATAATATACCTGAAACCTGAGCCTCAATCAACCAAAACAATCATATGCAAGCCAATAGTGACTAGTAGTTGTCAACAATTTCTTAAATCCGAAATTCACAATTTGAATTTAACAACCTATTATGCATACCAACTATTTTTACAACCATGAGACTTTTCTCATACATGGTAGATTTTGGCATTGGTCAGGGTCTTACCTCTCACTGCCATGCTTGAAATAATCTACCTGAAACATGAGCTTCAATCAACCAAACACTTGGTAAGTTTGGATGCATATAACCTTTTCATTGCTACAACCATCACTGAAGCATTTTCAGAATTTATAAAATTCAAATACTTCTAGCTGTTAGTCACATCAATATATACCAAAACTCATTTGCTTCACACAATCATCATCATACTAACATTTGCAAGGTATAGTCACATCATGCATGCCACTAAATGAAAGGTTTAGATACTCCTTACTTCACAAGTGTATCATTTGTACCACCTTGCTCTTCCATAGAGCATTGCTGGCAGCTAATTGATCATGACTATCTTGCATTCATGACAACCTTTGAAATGGTTCCTGAATTGTCATCAATTCATCATTTCAGTCATTAGTCATTCATAATATCACATGCACTCATCTCAATGCATTCATGCAATGCATCACAAAATTTTCCCTATACTTACTTTCCTTGGGCCACTAAGCTCAATCAACATATACAGGAATGACACCTTTCTATATTCAAATATCCACATGGTACGAGGTCTCTTACCTTTACCAATTCTCAGAATTTGTTATAATCAAACTCTTACCTGCATGGGTCCTACTTACACCCTTGACATGACCAAGTTGGTTGGTCCTTGCAGGAGATTACAGAGTTTGCTCACCAACTTTTGTTATGGACTTGTTGCCTTATCCCTTTCTTCATAGGGTTGCTGGTCACATTCATCAGCATCATCAACATATTCATCCGGGTCCACGTCATTGTTGGTTTTTCCACTAATGCCAACATCAAAGCAATGATTATCATTAGTGGTTCATACAAAACATATCCTTATACATTTCAAGCATAAAACTCAGGAAATGTAGTTATAATCAGCAAGATAGGGTTTAAGGAAACTTCCCTTCTCAATTCTTTCACCCTTGCATGGAACTACTCTTCCATGCAAAAATTGGTTAGCCTTCATAGTCCTTGCTACCCCTGGGCATGCAATTGTCTAGATTTTTCCATTTGATAGCAGCAGCCATCATTAGCACTTTGCTGCTTCATGCTCAGATTCTGGTGACTTACCCTTGTTCCCTTCCGGATAAGCTTTCCAACGCCTATCCACATGCTTCATTCCGACCCCGGGTGTGAAAACCACACCACTTATAAAAATGAAGACTTTCACTAAATCTCGGCATTTTTATTACACACAACTATACTTTGGTCTGAGTGCCAACTTCAGCCTTGTAAACCCACTGAAAACAGCTGAAAATCCCACTAGAAAACAGTCGAAATCTGCTGGAAAATCCCATTTGAAAACTCAAATTTTTCCTCTGCAGAATCGGTTCTCATTCCAACTAATATTTTGACGTATCAAATGTCAAAACAACTACTCCTTCCACCATTTCGGATCCCCAAACAGCTACTCCTTCCACCGTTTCGGATCCCCAAACCACTAGCTTCTCTGCTGTTCATCGGAAATTGGATCCGCTAAGCACTACGCAGCGGCGATCTATTCATATACTTTTCTCTGGTGTGTCTGATCCATAGTCATCTAGGTAGCCGCAACGGTGGACGTTCAATCCATTCACTTCATCCGACGTAACTCATCGGCTGTCCAATCAACTAAACTTTTCTGACGTTTCGGCGATCTTTGGAAGATCTCTGTCGAAACTGCAGCTCCATTTTCCACAAATTTCCTCTGATACTTCTCTTCTTTTCTTCTGCTGCATCGATAGCTTCATCTTCTATTTTCTTCCGATTCTTGCTGCCGCATCGGCTACCCAAACAGCTAAACTTGCCGACGGTTTCCATACTTAGTCGAAATTTTGAAAATTTCAACTTTCTTCTTTCTTCGCCACTTGATTGGCTCAGCTTTCTTCTTTTCGTCAGCGAGGAAGTTCCATCAACAGCCGCAACGACGGCTCATCATCCTCTATCTCCTTTCGATCGGTGGCCAAATCTACTATGGCATGACCTGATCAGCATCGGCAAGCTTTTCACATCGGAAGTCTAGTGATCTAGACTTCCGCAACGGCGGGCGTTTGAACCGCTATTTTCTTCCGATAACCGACGAATTCTTTACTTAGAATAATTTTAAACTTCTTTCCTTATGGCATCGGCTATCGCTTCTCATCGGAAGGCTTAGTGCTTTTGGATGCCACAACGGCGGGCGCACGAGCACTTTCTCCCTCCGATAGTCAATGATTTCGAGCTTTAAACCTTCTTGACGGCGTCGGCAATCAGAGGACTTTTCCTTCAGGTGCGTAGTTGTTTCTCCATCTACAACGGTGGATTTTCAATCGACTAAATTCTTCCGACGAACTTCGAACACTTAGGTGATTTTCCTTCCAACTGTTCCCGTCGGGCGTGCTTCTGATTTGCTCTTCCGCCACATCGGAAGTCCATTCCACTAACTCTTCCACTACATCGGAAGTCAATTCCGCTAAGTGTTCCAATGGCTCAAACACTTAAACAAAATTTTCAAAAATTCTTTTCCGCTGCTGCACCTCGTCGGATGGCCTTTCGACTACACCTTCCGGCGTATCGGAGGAACTTCCCATTTAGTCCTCCGCTGACCCAATGAGCTTGGCACTTAGAGAAATTTTTCAATAAAATTTTCCATCATAATTACTGATCTCTGCTGGGCAGAAGGCAATTCTGCTTCTGTCACTGCACCTTGGTGGTCCATTCAGGCCCATGCTGCAACATGAGCTCTGATACCACGCTGTCACATCCCCGACCCTCCGACCGGCGAAGAGGACGCGACGAACACCACAACAACCAGGCAAAAAACCCCCATGAACATAAATAGGGGTAAATAAATGCTGAAATTAAAACCTTAACATGATGCATAACAGGATGCATATCTCATCATCATACATGCACAGTTACTGAATGCATAATTCTTCAATCATATAGCGGAAGAAAACATACATTCTAGCATTCACATGTTCATCTTAATCCATTTGACATCATTATAATTGCAGAGATGGAATAGTCAAGGTAACTTATCTTTTGATGAAGAACTCATCCCGCAACCAGCTACGTCGCTGTAACGTTCCACCCAACCATAGGCCAGCGTGCTCATCAATCTCTCAGCAACACTGCCACCCCCGAGCTGGGCATGATTCCTCAAGGAATAAGGGTCAATGCAGGCTTACACATAGCCAAGGTTTTCCAACACATAGCCAAACCCACACCATAGGGTTCACCAGGTTGTCAAGGAGCTAGGATAGGATAAATGCCAAGCTGGTGGCCTCAACACCAGTTTTCTCATGCATCTCCAGTCTCTAATCCCACTCACAATAGTTCGAAGACCATCCAATGCATACCGCAGCAAAACAACCCACTCACGGCCTGTGATGAAGGCAAAGACAACCGGGGACAGTCCCAAACCAAAGATGAAACACAGCTCAAGCCACAAGACAACTTAGAGTTGTTCTTGGCCCTAGCATGGCCAAAACAACTCAACAGCAACCCAAAACCAGGGTACTTCAGCAACCCAAAACCAGGGCACATCAATAGCCCAAACTCACAATGAAAACGATGGCAACCATCCACAGTCCACAAAACAGAGAAGACAACAGCCACGCTTTTACCATTGCAACAACAGGAGAAACAAAAATTGACAACAAATCCCACATGGGATGAAAAAGGTCCAACTCTCAGCCTGGACAGGGGAAACACGTATGCAGACCCCCAAAACGTAATCAGTGAGCACAACTCACAACATGGAAAATGACTCCAAACAGTCTGTGCATGAAGGAAAGACAGCTAAAGGATGTGGCAATCAACAACCAGCCCACATCCACGAGCCCACAGCACACATAGTTCCCCAATGTAAGCAGAAAATGGGGAAGGAGCAACTCATGGCCTATGCACCAAGGAAGAAGACGCAACCCAAACAAAATGTGGAAGAACCACACATACACAGTCCGAAATGGAAGAAGGATGGACTCTCAACAGTCATCCGAAATTATGGAAGAAGAACAGCAACCCAAATCATGGGTACACAAACAAAGAAGAACCTGACTAGTGTGCGAGGAAGACAGAACGCCTCTCTGCATGAGGATCCCAGCCTGCGCGCGAATCAACAGACCATCGCGTGGAGCCAACAGACCACACTCGTGAAGGTGAGGCCAGGTGTGAGAAGGGGAGAGAGAACAACTCTCTGCATGAGGGCGAACAGGCCATCTCTGGAGAAGACGAACAGACCATGGGCTGAATGGATGAAAGGCCAGGCGCGCATGAGGAAAAACAAAAATGAAGAATCCCCCTGCGTGAGGAAGAACGATGGCTTTCGCCGTTGGGCATACGTACCGTTAGGACTGACAGCAGCCTACCCAACTCATGCCCATGTTTCCTCAAGCCATAACTGCCCTCAACAACTCCACAAAGCAATAAAGAGGTTGGGTGAGATAAGGAAGATGACAAATCAACAAGGTGGTAGCACATGGGTTTCCCCCCCATAGACCAAGGTTTGACATCCCCCACCCCTTATCCTTTGGAATCATGCCCTTTTCATTCAATGTTGCACTGTCGTAGCTGGTTGTGGGTTTATTTTAATTGATGTGCGTATTTACATGATGCCAAACTATAATGTGCCGAATAGAACGATATACCATCGACAACTATCCCCATTGCCGAAATATACACAACCAAATCGATGGTGGGCCTTTTTCCTTTAGCTCCTCACCATGATTAATTACAATATTTATACATCATGCAAATGGGGTCAAAACTGGGGTGTTACACATTTCCCTTTGCAAGGTTGCTCCAACATTAATGAGACCAAAAGGCATTATTCTTTTGTAAGCAAAATTCCCCCACTTCGTACAAAATGTGGCCTTCAACCTATCTTGTTCTGCTACCAAGACTTGGTTGTAGCCCAAAAACCCGTCTGATAGGGAGAAAAATTTAGATCCTGAAACCACCTGTAATATTTGCTCCATTGGTGGGACCGGATAGTGATCCTTGTCTGAGGCACGATTCAAATATTTGAAATCCACACATAGTCTTATTTCACAATACTTTTTCCTCACTGATACCAAATTTGCCACCCACTCTGAGTGTCTAACTTTGAAGATGATCTATGCATCAAGCAACTTCTTTACTTCATTTTGAATAAGGGGTTCTAGCTTGGGATGCATCTTCCTTAGCGGCTGCTGAAATGGTTTCACTCCCGTTTTAATAGGGATAACATTTTGGATGATGCGATTATCATAAGTCTTCAAATCCTCATATGTCCAAGCAAAGACATCTCTATACTGTTGAAATAAACTTATGAATTTGCTTCTCTCACTCGGTGATAAACATTTCCCCAAGTTCACATACTTGGGTTCATCCTCCATCCCAAGATTAACCAGCTCATACTGCATAGATGAACTGTGTGTTTTGACATTGGCTGGATTCCTGAACTTGTTATTCAAATTAAACATTCCCTCTTAGGTTCTTACCCTCTTCGGTATGAAGTTCCCATTTTGAATATTGGATTGATGTTCTTTGTTGTCAATCACTGATTCTTTGAAAATATCATTGTTTGTTAAGAATTCCAATATTTGTTGATCATCATCGAATACCTCAAATTGGTGACAAGTTCTGGTACTGAATCAGGTATAGGTGGGGTTTGAGTATTACTGTTGATTTTCTTCATACTTTCTTGAATATTCCTAATCTTGGGCAGTAATAAAATTTCATCCATTATTGGTCCCTTAATTCTTGTTGTGACATTAAGTGCTGAAAGTTGAATTTCCTCAGTAGGATCTTCTTCTTCTAACCCCAACATAGGTGCACAGTCCCACAATACCATTATTGTTTCAGGTGGTTCCTCTAGCTCATTTTCCCTTTCTTCTTTTACTTCGGGCTCGTTTATTTGAGCGTCTAAAATTTGGTTCATCACCAAAGTCATCGAATTTACCCATTGTGGACATCTTTTCTCAGAATGGGGTTCTTGATGAAAAGTGCAAAAATTGTCCATTCCAAGTTCAGTGAAATTCAAAATAGAAGAACTGTGCGTAGGTGGTTCGGATGGACCACTTTCATCTCTTTTCTTGAATAATGGTTTGAACTATTTTTTGGATGAACTGGATTCTTTATCTTTTTCTAAATCAACAATATTGTTTGCTAGATTTTGTACCATTTTAACAACATTTTCTAATTCACTTGAACGTTCCTTTTGGGTCTAGTTAACAGCAAAGGTTTCTTATTGCTAAAAGTCCTTGTATATGACTATGTAGTCTGTTTGTTTATACTTTCAAGTTCAGCCTCTACTTTCTTGGCTTCTTCATAAGTTTCAACCAAATAAGGCTTTACTAACCTCTTAACAAACATCGCTATGTCAGGGGAAAGTGCTGAAGTATAATATTCCATTAAAGTTTCTTCAGTAGGCTTTATGGTAGCACTAAAATTATTTATATGGGAAGCAAAACTCTGACTAAAACACTGCACTTTCTCTTTCCTATCCATACTTAGAGAAAGGAATTCTTTCATGAGAGTGGCAGTAATTCTTTGGCTACCAAACTTTCCTTTAAACAATATTTCAAAAAGTATCCCAATTCGTTATAGAATTTGTTGGTAAACCAAAATACCAGGATGATGCTTTAGCTTTGAAAGTGTGTGGAAACTGTCTACACACTACATCCTCATGTTCTACTTCTAAAATCTCTAGAGCGAATAAAAAAATCTGCAAGTGATCATCCACAGAAATGCCTTCTCCCAAATCAAATGTAGGCAATGGTTTATCAACATTTTGAGGAAAAGCATGCAATGGAGGATCCAGATTGAATGGAGTTTTGTCTCTCCAATCTAGTGGTGGATTAGGTTGATTAGCATTTTGGGGTGCATTCCCAGCCATGATTCTGGGAGGAGATTGCAGTGGAGACCTAATTGGTGGCTACAAAGGTGACTGAAAAGGTGAAAAAACCAAGGAATCCAGTCCCAACTAATCAAGTGGTTGCACAATTTCTTGTAAGGATAAATTCACCAATTATTTTAAATTTCCCACCAAACTTGAATCTTTCGTGTAAGTGGGTGTTCTTCTAGGAGCTCTCCTTCTAGGTAATTTAGGGATTGTATGCAATCCTCCAAGATTCTTCACGTAAGACCTTGTGTGTTTTCTTAAGTGATTAACTAATTCAAAAGGAACAGGGTAAAGGTGTTATGTGGTTTCTACTTCAAGGTTTACTCGTTCTTCGGAAATGAAATTTTCAAAAAAAATAGTTTCAAAATTATTACCAGTGGAAAAGCTTCAAGTAAATGGATTTTCTCTTCCATCCATGCATTGAAGGCCCTCCTTCTAGCACCAAAACTGTTGATGCCTAGAAAATCCTAGGCACCGACAATAGAGATTATCCCCAATAACTGTTCCCAATTATATCATTTATCATTTGGAATGGGGAATCCGTCTGGTTAGCGGCCCGACTACCGTAGAATTAAATCAATGTTTTAAATCTATTTTATTGGTTGCGGCCCGGTCCATTGTTTATGTAATTTTTTATATTTTATAATGAAATGCAAGTTCCTATACTAAATGCAAGTGATAGTGGGTAAGAACCTCACTAGAGATGCGCAGGTCTTCCCTACGTCTTACCTCTCCTACCCCACAGTCACTCTACGAAAGAAAAGAACAAATAATCTATTCTAAACTAATTCTAACTATCCCCATGGAGCAAATTTTAAATTTAAATGAGTAAATATACTGTATTGTTTGCACATAGAATCCTACAGATAGTTGTTAAACTCTGAATACATCAATACAACATAATAAATAACATAAAGATAACTCTGTGAAGTTAAAGCATCCATTACTCATTAGTTGCATAAGATTCAGAACAGAAAATGAAATCATTCATAAACACAGAAATAGTTCAACAAGTTTACAATGATCTCACAAATTGTACAGCATGCCAAAAACAAAAATAATTCCTCATTCAGCGATCCACACAACATGTTTTGAAACTCATGCAGTCCTTCCTCGAGTGAAAATTCAGTTCTCTTTATTATAAAAAGAAATAGTTCTCCTTACAAAAAGTTTCAGCATATGAGAGCCAGAAAAATTCCCCTCTCTATTCTACTCTACCTTATACATTTACAAAATGATTTTTGGTTATCCATTCCATTTGGGATTCCCTAACCCTTTGATTACAATTTTTTTTCCCTCTAGCATGCTCACTAGGAAAATGGGATAAATACAAAATATTACATAAAATTCTCCTCTTGTGAATAAAACAAAACAACCTAGGTGGGCCTAGCGAATCCATCTATGAGTTGCTTCCATGCAGCTCCATCTTCCGCTATAGTCTTGAAATCCATAGGCTCTAGTATTATGACTGACACCTCATGTACAACCAACTGCGATTTTATCTCTGCTACTTTCTGAGGAGTGACTCTAAGCTGGTCCTCTAGCAAGCAATTACTGATAGCAGCTTTCGCGACTAAAATTTTTACTATTTTCTCATTGAGACCTTTAATCTGTTGTATGTCAAGCTCATCTTCTTGTTGTCTATCATGAAAATACTTCAAATGTTCTTCTTGTCCAGGAAATTCTTGATGTCTTCTGGTTGAAGTAGTATGGCATCTGTTATGTGTGGTGAGCACCCTTTTGTAAAATTCCATGCATTTATCCAATGTTTTCCTAACTGGATGTCAGTATTGCAGCAGCCTTGCTCCTGTAATCCATGAGCTCATGCTCGATATGCAAATTTTCATACTCTTATGAGGCGAATTCTATCAAAGTTCTTTATTGGTCTCCAGCCAAGTCAATTGATCCTAAATGACTTCTGCAATTCCTTAAGTTCTTGTTTTGAAGTCGGTTGATATTACCGAGATCTCTTGTAATATGGTCTCAGATTGCTTAATCTTGTAGACTTCCTCTATAGTTTTTAACAGTACTTGATAAATTTTCCTCCTGAGCAAGAGGGCGTGCTCTCGGAACGACGTGATATCGATTTTCCACTCATTTGCTGCCTTAAACAAAGTCTCCAAAGAACTTTTTTTGTGCTTCCAGTTCTGTAACTCGGTCTTTTAACTCCTATGCTTGAGTATCAGCTGTGGCCCTTTGTGCTTCCAACTCTAAAATTTTTCCTTCTAAATCTTTCTTTTCTCCATTGATAATGGTATTTAACAATACCAAGGTATCCCTTTCTGCTTCCAAGATTTGATAGGCCTCCTGGAGCCTCTTTAAAATGAAAGGGTGGAATCATACTTCCTCTTCATCTCTCGGCCTACTCCTTGCTGTTTCCTCAAGGTTTCTTTCATTTGTTCCATTTTGTCTTTGTATTGGTCAACTGCTCCTTTCAGCTTGCTAACATTATAAGCATTCGCTTGTGTAGTTGCAACACCAATTGAGGCCATCTTCTCTAGATATTCCTCTACATTTTTTACAATAGTTTTCTCAGTAACTGTGGTAACCTCAGGTTGGCTACCTATTTTCAATGTCTTCTCAGAACTCCATACGATGGTTTTCTGCTTGGGGTCAAATTATACATTATTCAAACTTGCAACTTCATGATGCTTCGATGGAGTAAAAGGTACCAACCCTAACTCAACCATAGGGAGGTGACCTCCTATCAATATGTATCCCGACGTGGAATGGAAACTTTCTAGATTATCTTGAGTAGTATTTTTCTATTGATCTTCTTTCTCCTTTCATCTTAGCTCTTCAACTGTCCTATCTGCTTCTTCTTTTTCCAGCTCAGTTGACTGCTTCTTTGTTATTTCTTCCTCTTCCTTTTTTCCAGTAGTTTCTTCTTCTTATTTTTCTCTTTGGGCCTCTTCTGCCAACAATTTTCTTGCACCTTCCACTAATCTTCCTGTTGTTTCTTCCTTTTCCCTCTGTGCAGCTTCTTCCTCTTGTATTTTCTTTCGAAGGTACTGCTGCTGCTTCCTTTGCTGCCTATGACTATGATTTTCTTCTTGAGAATCTTGTTTAGAGTAGTCATATTAGAATAATTCTGATGTAATTCTTCTTATTTGTCGAAATTATCAGAGTACTCGAAGTTTACTTTCACAAGTGCATGGTGTGCAACCACCTTACCTTGAGCATCATTTATGTGAAAACTATTTTCACCAAAATGGAAGACTTCCAAAACTTTCACAAAATCTGGCATGCTTTTGGCCTTAGAAAACTTATAACTACCAACATAGAATGGAATCCGTGGGAAAACAACCTTCTTCATATAAAAAAAATAACTCCTGAAACCATCTAAGAAGAGGTTTCTTACTGCTTCTTTATGCACAATGTAATTAGTTGCATATTTTAGAAGCAGTGAAGGGGATTTGGTTCCTCCATTCATCCTCCAGTAGGTGCTTTGTTCAGAAAAGAAATAATCTCCATATTCCATTATAACATCCCAAGCACCCTCAGACAAGATTTTAGATTCTTCAAGGAAAATTAACTGATAAAGGGGCATTAAGAACTCCTCACAAATGAGCTTGTAATAACCGTGATATTTGTGAGCCCATAAAATATGGTATGCTGCATATATGGGAGCTTTTCCTTCCTTCCAACTGCATTTTATCTTCTCAAATGGATGTAAGCAGAGTATACAGTCAATCAGAAAGGATCCCATATAGAACTTAGACTTTCATCGGAGCAATCCTTCCTGTGTTGCAGTTATACAGGAGGGCAAACTATTAGCTATGATATCTGCCCAATTGAACAGGGTCCCTTCCATAGTTACATGGTACATCAATGGTATCCACCCAACCTTGTACAATTTTCCATCAGCTCTACTGAAGATCTTGTTAAGCATTAGGGATACCGACCTGTATGGGGTGCGCAAAATGGCAGTCTCATATTCCCCAGATGCCCTTTGCCTAAATGACTTTCCCTCCGTCGTCATCATCCTTGCACATCCAATATAATCAAGAGTTACACTATTTATCCCATCAATGGTCATACTGGCTTCTAAAACTGGAAAATTGTAATCTTTGGATATGAATGCAGGAATAAAAGAGGAAAATCCTTTACCTTCGATATTATACATAATTATCCCTTTTGCATCATCCTTAGACAAAACCCATCCAATCACCTTGGAGAAAGTAAACACCTCTGGTCATGTGGATGCTTTTGTAATCCTTGATCTTAATATCTTTGCAAACAAGGGTAAATATTCCAATCCTTCGTCTGGGACCTTCTGATCCTGGAGCATATGATATATCTGCCCCCACTTGAATTCGGGTTCGGCCCCGGTAATAGCTTTAGTGTCTTCATATATTATTTCTACTCGAGGTGTTATTTCTAGGTTCGAGTCTTCTTCAGTCACCTTGGATTTATTCTTACCTTTCTTAGGCATGGTATTGGATGCATACTGAGCCTATAGAAAACAACACCAAAACATGTATTAGCATCACTACTGTTAGAAACCACATGCATTCATATATATCATAAGGATAAATAACTACTGTAGAAATCATTATGTTGTTGACAAATAATTTCTTCATAGAAAAAGATTAACCATAATTTTACCATATCATCTTTACCCATCGGAAATGCCCTTGTCCCATAGAACCTCGCATACCCCCCAGACCAACTAATGCGAACTTGAAAAAACAGGACGGCAGAACCTGGTTTCATGTAAGGTCAAAAACAGGAAACTACACTTAGTCCGCATGCAGGTTCAAAATGTCGTGCTGAGAGTTCATCTGGAATCCTAAGTCAGGGGTCAATAGAATAGATTTCCAAACCCTATGTATGAAAACTTTAAAGGCCTACAGAGAAATAAACCAGAGAAAACAATAAATCCACGGCGTCGGATACCAGGGCCAACACCTCTCGAAAAGAAACCTAGATTTACAAACCAAATGCACCACGAACTCATGGCTTAAGGATTCGAAACCCCTATCACTGCAAACAAATAATAACCAGGTAAGGAATAGCCAACCGAAAACTTGGCCTATCCTAGGTCCATCATTACGCACCCAGGGATGTGAGAAATCCATGTCTAAACGAAAAAGGTAGGAAACGACTGGGAGCAGGTAGAAAATAAAATCATGGCCAGAGTGGGATAGGACAATAAAAAAAATGGATGGTAAAAAAACCTGCTAGAGACAAAACAAGAGGCTTATGGGAGGGTTTTTTAAACCTTACAGCAAATGCAACAACCCTAAATTTAAACGATGAAATATAAACGCAAAAATCCAAAGAAAATGCCACCTAAACAATTAAACAAGTCATGGAAGGATAATATCCTACCTGGAAAAGATAGCTTCGACAATTGGTTGGAAAGATTGATGCCAACTACTAATAAGGCTCCAAATGGCAAACTTTGGTAGGTGCGTGCTCAAAAAAGGAGGTAGCACCCAAAGTCTTTAACAACCGTAACGAACGCTCAAAATGGGTAAGCTCCAATGGCCGCAACAACTCTTAACACTTACAATCACACTGTGAAAATTGCAATGCACCGAATGTCTATGTATAGGAAAGCATGGGGAAAATACTTGATGTGGTTAGTGAAGTCTTTACAATGCATGTGTGAAGGAACGCCATTTGGAACCTAAATAAGACCATCGAAAAAACCGCGTCGGTTAGCTAAGTAAAAGACCTTCGATTCTGGCGGCTCAAAAAACCACTATGCTGTCGCAACTGTCGGTTAGCTCCCTTGAAGAAAAACCTCAATATCGCAATCATTGGACAACTTCAGACATGACAAAATCAGTCATTAATGCAAGAGTTCTCCACCGTCTTTGGAAAGACAACCAAAATAAAAATCGACACTACCAAAAAAGGTTCCAAAAAACGTCTGTTTAGTGCCCATCGACAGACTTTAACAATGAAAGAACTCAAAAATCCCGAAGGCACCAGCTTCGAAAGGGAAATGATAGCCACCACAATTGACCATCTTTGGATGAAATGAACCGGTGAAAACTACCAGCTACAAAAGCAAGACTCCGTTGTTATTATCGGCTTGAAGACTGAAAGTTCCCCACACAATTGGTTAGAAACCATCGGGTTGAAATCCAAAAGGCAGCTGCTGTGTCGGCTGAAACACAAATATTTTTCGGATACACCGGGTCAAAACATCATCGTTAAATTAGCTTGAAAAACATTAGAAGGAAGAGCATAAAATATCCGTTGTGTTAGCTAAAACTTCAAAAACATTTCCCATATATCGCATCAAAAGGGCTTTCATACTTGGTGCGAAAAAAACCAAAATTCCTCCAGCTTAAAAAATAAAACCAAGTCATGAAAAACAATTTTCAAAGGGAATAAAAAGTCTAAGTAAAACCAAAAGGTAAGAAATTAAAGGGAGGCCCCAAAACAAGGAATTTTTTTGGGGTAGTGATTTCAGCAGCAACACTCCCCCCCTCCACTCTCTCTTTCTCCACCCTACTAGGGATAATTTTAGGGGCGAATTTTAGCCCAGTGGGCTATTTTTCATGTTTTTCTCCCAAAAAAGATTCGCCATTTTACATTTTTGAAGCCCTGTTTTTCCCAATTTTGATGGGGTAAAAGTTGTTCACCCTAAAAATTGCCAAATTATTATATAAACGATATAAAATCCTTGGAAATCAAAATATTTTTTGAAAAATATCGCCAATAATTTTATAGTTGGCGTTTTAAGATTGGTAATATTTGCCGACATTTATACACTTTTAAATAAATATGGTTCTTAAAATCATCCCAACACCCTACCTCTTCCTCCCAACTCTTACTAACCCCTTCTCTCACTCTCTCTCACTCCCCAACTCATCGAACTACACCTAAACACCACCCTCTATCTATTCCCCAAATCCCTCACACACCACCACCCCATTGGTTCTCTTTCTCTCTATCACACACACACACACATGTCTCCCCTTTAACTAACAACCTCTCATCTCTCTCTCTCTCTGTCACACACACACACACACATACCTATCTCTCCCACTACCACTAACACCCCTCGTCCTCCTTCTCTCTCTCTCTCTCTC
>LPNX011009543.1:239228-326801 GCA_001517045.1 Pseudotsuga menziesii
TCCACCACTATTTTTATTTCAATTAAGGAGAATCAAAGGAAATATTTCATTGGTCATTGTGGTGGAGTAGCTAGACACAATTGAGAAATAAAAATATCAAGCTTCGTGAATCTCCCATTGAGGATCACCATAAAGCATCTCCACCATTGTTTTTCTTGCAATTGAGGAGCATCAAATGCAATATTTCATTGGTCATTATGGTAGAGTAGATAGATACAATTGAGCAAGAAACATATCAAACTTGGATAATCTCTTATTGAGGAGCGCCATAGATCATTGATCACTATGGTGATGGGAAATTCACAAAAACGAGCAAGAAAATCGTCAAGGAAGAAAATACCCAACAAAATCCTTGAAAATTTTCCGAAAATAAAAGAAATGAAATGACCAATCGAAAACGCTCTATGGACACTCAACCAATTCAGGTTGTAGAGGATGCCATAGTTCTTCCTACCAATCAACAACAAGAAATACAAAAGCATTCACTTTAGGGGCCTTAAATTTACACAACAGTTGAAGAACAAGAATCATATGGCACTGATCAAGGAGTAAAATATAGGTGCACATTAAGGCCACTTGAAACCTTTGCTAATTTACTCCAATGTGGGTATAAAAGTGACGAAGTTAGAGATTCGTTGCATGGTGACCATATGCTTGAAGAAGACAATGTTGTTAAGACAACCAAAAAGTATTTCCAATTGCTACTGTATAGCTGCCAACAAGAGATAGAAGTACATGAATCTAATGTTGTTATAGCATGATTTTCCACATCGTATGCATCATTCCTTGATGGCCTTCCCTTGTTCATATGCAGACTCACTAGACCCCCCTTACTGAGTATATCCCTAATGCTTTAGTTTAACCTTCAAAAATACAGTGTTGAAGACACACACATGTCAACAGTTATGTAGCCCGCATATACACAACTTGCACCATTACATCCTGCGTACAATGGTTTTTGTGCTAAAAAAAGAATTGATTTTTCCTCATCAAGGAACGAATAACTTGATCCTTGGCCTTCCATATTCCTGGAAATACTCCCATTCGACCTTCCATTTCCCATTTGAGGGCTATATATTGAGCCATTGTGAAGCATTAGAGGAGGAGAAACTTTGAGATTAATGAAACTATAGCGAAATTTAGCCCCATTTCCATATGCTTGAGTCTGCATCCCTTTATCCTTGTTGATAGAACTCTTTATGTTCATCTCCCAAGATCTCCATTGTCTTTGTGATATTGTCTTGCTATAGAGGATTGAAGTGATGGAGGACCAGGTGGAGGAACTTGGTTTCTCGGTTCCAACGAGTTTTCGAAAATGGTTGTCACATTGTATCTCTATTTTTACATTAACAGAAAAATATATTTCTCATCCAAATTTCATGTGCAAATGTTTATATTTCTATCCATGGGAATATTTTATTTATACATGTTTAAATGGATTATTCTAATCACGAATGATAAAATTTAATATATTTATATGCTTGGATATATATTTGTTGTTGAGGATGAATTGTAGGGAACAAGCATTTGATCGTGAGCTCAATGGTGGTCTTCTTGAAACATCTACTTGAGGTACGGTCTCTATCCCCTAGTTGTTAGCTTATTTAATTTATCTAGAATATTTGAGAATGGATGTGATTTCTAGTGTCACACTGTCTGTTGTGGCCCACCCCAAGATATAGGAATATTTTCTCCGTAATAGAATTGACGACTCCATTGGGGAAATATCCTTTTTGTTGGGGTTTTTCGGTACATTTTTGCTTGAATTGCTCTTTGTTTCTTTATGTCTATGTGTTGCATTGGGTAGTATAGTCATATGTTGACAATTCCTTTGAGTGGTTTGGCCCTAAGTTTGAATTTTTACCCCCTTTTTCTTTGTATACGTGGGTCACAATATTGACAGTCATGTATATACATGGGCCTTCTTTTGTTAGGTCATGTACATATGTTGTTTTTATTTGAACAATCACATAGACCTCAATATTTGTTTGATATCTTGATTTGAGTGATTGTTGCCTAGGTTGTGATCTAGGAGGATCTTTGAGATTGATCAAAATTAAAGTATTCAAAATGCGAACATAATCTTGAAGCTATGTAGGCTCCACAAGATATTTTGGCAATGTTCATTTTGTGCAAAACGGACTCCAAATGTGAAAGTTATTCAATTATGAACTTGCGGCAGAATAGGTAAAATGGAAATAAGGGGGTTCCACGTGGCACCACTGTAAGGGTGACACATGGCCTTGCGGAGATGACATGGCACCACCACAACTTGACACATGGTAGGTCAGTATAGTTAGCATGTACAATTGGCTGGAACAGTTGGCAGGAACAGTCACACATGGAGGTGAGTTGGAAGTGTATTTGGAAGCTAAATGGACCAACAGGAGGATGCCACATGGTAGTCCATATGGCCACCATGTTCATTGGATCTTAACCCTTATCGATTAAACTTATATTTAAGTTTGGTCTAATGTTATTTTGTAAAAACAATATAATATTCCAAAACTTTGGATCTTAACCCTTATCAATTGAACTTATATTTAAGTTTGGGCTAATGTTACTTTGGAAAAACAATATAATATTCCAAACCTTTGTATCCTCCAAACTATTTGAACCCTTATCGATTGAACTTATATTTAAGTTTGGGTTAATGTTATTTTGGAAAAACCATATAATATTCCAAACCTTTGTATCCGCCAAATTATGCCTTGTTCTGATATTTAAATTGCTTCAGTTTAACCTTAAAAATACATTTTTGAAGACACACACAGGTCAACAGTTATCTAGCCCGCATATACACAGCTTGCACCATTACATCCTGCATACAACGGTTTTTGTGCTAAAAAAAGAATTGATTTTTCCTCATCAAGGAACAAATAACTTGATCCTTGGCCTTCCATATTCCTGGAAATACTCCTATTCAACCTTCCATTTCCCATTTTAGGGCTATATATTGAGCCATTGTGAAGCATTAGAGGAGGAGAAACTTTGAGATTAATGAAACTATAGCGAAATTTAGCCCCATTTCCATATGCTTGAGTCTGCATCCCTTTATCCTTGTTGATAGAACTCTTTATGTTCATCTCGCAAGATCTCCATTGTCTTTGTGATCTTGTCTTGCTATAGAGGATTGAAGTGGTGGAGGACCAGGTGGAGAAACTTGCTTTCTCGGTTCCAACGAGTTTCCGAAAATGGTTGTCACATTGAATCCCTATTTTTACATGAACAGAAAAATCTATTTCTCCTCCAATTTTCATGTGCAAATGTTTATATTTCTATCCATGGGAATATTTTCTTTATACATGTTTAAATGGATTATCCTAGTTTGAACGATAAAATTTAATATATTTATATGCTTGGATATATATTTGTTGTTGAGGATGAACTATAGGGAACAAGCATTTGATCATGAGCTCAACGGTGGTCTTCTTCAAACATCCATTTGAGGTACGGTCTCTATCCCTTAGTTGTTAGCTTATTTAATTTATCTAGAATATTTGACAATGGATGTGATTTCTAGTGTGATACTGTCTGTTGTGGCCCACCCCAAGATATAGGAATATTTTCTCCGTAATAGAATTGACAACTCCCTTGGGGAGCTCTCCTTTTTGTTGGGGTTTTTTGGTACATTTTTGCTTAAATTTCTCTTTGTTGCTTTATGTCTATGTGTTGCATTGGGTAGTATAGTCATCTATTGACAATTACTTTGAGTGGTTTGGCCCTGAGCTTGATTTTTTACCCCTTTTTCTTTGTATACGTGGGTCACAATATTGATAGTCGTGTATATACATGGGTTTTCTTTTGCTAGGTCATGTACATACGTTGTTTTTCTTTGAACAGTCACATACACCTCAATATTTATTTGATATCTTGATTTGAGGGACTGTTGTGTGGGATGTGATCTACAATCTCTGAAATCAACCAAAATTAAATTATTCAAAATGCAAACAGAATCTTGAAGCTATGTAGAGCTCCACAAGATATTTCTGGCAATGTTCATTTTGTGCAAAACGGACTCCAAATGTGAAAGTTATTCAATTATGAAGTTGCGGCATAATAGGTAAAATGGAAACAAGGGGGTGCCACATGGCACCACTGTAAGGGTGACACGTGGCCTTGCCAAGCTGACATGGCACCACCACAACATGCCACATGGTATGTCAGTATAGTTGGAAGGTACAATTGGAGGGCCCAGTTGGCACGAACGGTCACATATGGAGGTGAGTTGACAGTGTATTTGGAAGCTAAATGGACCAACTGAAGGATGCCACATGGAAGTCCAGATGGCCACCGTGTTCATTGGATATTAAGCCTTATCGATTGAACTTATATTTCGGTTTGGGATAATGTTATTTTGGAGAAGCAATATAATATTCCAAACCTTTGGATCTTAACCCTTATCGATTGAACCTATATTTAAGTTTTGGCTAATGTTATTTTGGAAAAACAATATAATATTACAAACGTTTGCATCTGCCAAACTATCTTACGTGTTCATTGGATCTTAACCCTTATCGATTGAACTTATATTTAAGTTTGGGCTAATTTTATTTTGGAAAAACAATATAATATTCCAAACCTTTGGATCTTAACCCTTATTGATTGAACTTATATTTAAGTTTTGGCTAATGTTATTTTGGAAAAACAATATAAGATTCCAAACCTTTGTATCCGCCAAACTATCTTACCCTTATCGATTAAGTTTGGGTTAATGTTATTTTGGAAAAACAATATAATATGCCAAACCTTTGTATCCTCCAAACTATGCCTTAACCCTTATCGATTAAACTTATATTTAAGTTTGGGAAAATGTTATTTTGGAAAAAACAATATAATATTCCAAACCTTTGGATCTTAACCCTTATCGATTGAACTTATATTTAAGTTTTGGCTAATGTTATTTTGGAAAAACAATATAATATTCCAATCCTTTGTATCCACCAAACTATCTTAACCCTTATTGATTAAGTTTGGGTTAATGTTATTTTGGAAAAACAATATAATATGCCAAACCTTTGTATCCGCCAAACTATGCCTTGTTCTGATATTAACTTATATTTAAGTTTTGGCTAATATTATTTTGGAAAAACAATATAATATTCCAAACCTTTGTATATGCAATATTATGCTTTTAACATTGATTTGTGGTGGATATAACCCCCCAATATGGCACGCTCCCTTTTTTTCCTATTTTTAAACTCATATCCGTATTTTTATTTGGTTTTTAAAAAATATTTTTTTATAGTTCGAATTTTGTTGAATTGTTAAACAAAATTATATTATTTTATGGGGATTTTCATCCATTTTTAAATGGATTTTATCCCTTTAACTTTGGGATTAAATATTTTGTAAATCCTATTCAAATTGGGAACGAGATATGGATTTTTGGGCTATTTAAGCCATGTATTTTTTTTGGAAATTATTGGGGAGTAGCATGGAGAAGCATGTGAGGAATGAGTGGAGGTTTTTTTGTATGGAATAGTGTCAAAATTCCTTTGAAGGATTTTGTAAGTTGTTTTGTTGATTAATTGAAGACTAATAAGATCGATCCTCATTGAAGATGGACCCGAAGACATAGTCCAGGAAGGATGAACTCCATTATCACACGGTACCTTCAATATTCTAGTTTGCATGATTTTTTTAAAAATATTTCTTATGTGTGTGTTTTAAACATATAAAATTTCAGTTTAAAGCTTGTTTATGATATTATAATATGCAAATTTCACATGCAATTTTTAATGGTTAAAAGATCTTTCCATTTTTGGATCAGGTTGTGAGTGTTGTTGAGTCTTCAAGGATCTCTATACTATCTGCTAGCTTCTTATTTTGTGACTGGAAGCCTCTTTTTTATTAGGTTTTAGAGAAGTTAGTTCTTCTCATTTTCTTCCTTTTTGTTTTTCTTTTAGTGCATGAATCATTGAATCTTGGTGGCTTGCTAGATGTTTTCATTTATACTTGTTGTTGGGGGTTGAGAGTTTAGTGGTTCTCTTTTGCATTTCATTCATTTATTGGGAAAATACAATAATATTTGCATTAAAAGAATCTATTGCAATCATTTGCTTGAAATGGAATTAGTTTAGGCTTTCACTTAGGAAAGTTTGCATTTGCATTTGAAAGGAAATGAAGTTATTTTTTGTGCATCTCATTCAGTGGCATACCATCTTTTCATTTGGAAGAAAAGATAATACTTGGCATGTTTTATGGTGTGCATATTTACTTTTATTGTTGAGTCATAACATCATTGATTTCACAACCATATCCCCTAAGCAAACATATCTTATTAAAATGAATGCTTAATTTAAAATTGAGTAGAAAGATTTTATTTTATAGGATGCACCAACAAGCTTAGGTCTTAGAGTCTTGGAATAGGATTGTGTGAGGAAACTTCTCCAAGACTATAAAACAAAAAACATTAGGTGTCTGACCACAGAGTGGATAATTCCTTGATATAATTGGTGTTCTCAAGAAGCTCCTCTTACATAGGAGTTAATCACGAGGCAACACACACATTCATGGTGGGGATATCCCTCCACTACCTTCAGTGAGTGCTAGAGATATTTATAGGATCCTATTTGTATATGGGGGATTTTGAGGTACCTTTGGTTTATTTGAACTTTAGGATTAGTTACCATGCCCAAACGATGGATTCTGTGTGTGACTTTCTGCTTGAGAATTGGTTATATTGTTGTAACCTTAGTTTCTTTTCCTAGGTATCGTAGGGGGTACTTGTAAAGGCTATTATGTGAGTGCCCTGGCCAGGTAGGGGTCATATTACACAGTCACTTTATGCGTTGAAGCTGAGGGCCACTATAATTGGTCATGCATATCCACTTGTACTGTATGGGAGTCTCAATCCTCTCCTAGGTGAGACATACCTGCTACATATAAGAGTTCATTGATCCTCATTCCTTGACTGTGTGCATTTATCCTAGATTATTTAGGGACGTGTTATGTGTTCTCTATTTAGCCTTAGGGATCGCGATTACTTGAGTCTCTAGTTGTAGTTGTCATGGATCAAGTTTTGGATCCTCATTAGTCTCATCGTTTAGTAGGTTTACCACCTTTTGATCCTACACAACCTCTTTACAAGAGGTAGAGATGTGATACTGGTCCTCTTTTCCATAGGGTACTTCTTATACTTTTAGGGATGTTTAATACATCTAAGACATCAGAGGTCCCTGCGACCCTCCCATTCACGATGGGAGGTGGGGCTCCTTCTACCACCACCTTATGGATCCTAGGGACTTCGGCTTACACTGAATCACATACTGTTATTCCTTCTTGCTCTGTAGGGAAAAAACATTTTGAATTTGCATGGTCTTCATAGCACATACCTAAATTTTCCTCAGGGAAATTAGGTACTGAGCCTCAGACTATTTCCTTTACCACTATTCCTTTTACTTTTGGCATGCCAAATGTTTCATCTAATATTCCATCATCCATCCATGTTTCTAGTAGTAAAACCCAGTGTTGGAATGGGTGGAGAGACAACTCCTTACACTGCATATCAGTTCAAAGATGGTCATATTCCTCCTTCTACTCCATTTGTTGGAGGGGGAACACTCCCTTCATCAACTCTGCACACTAGTGTTAATTATTTTTTGGGTGGTAGTGGATATGTGAACGTTGGGTTTATGACTTATATCCCATCGTCCACTACACCTATCCACTCGAACGTGTTTTTCATGAATAATCCTCCCTATACTTCTAGTGGGCCCTTGGGAGGGGGTGATCCCTTTGGTATGGTTCCCATGTTATCTAGCATCCTTATGTTCGGAGGATACATACCTCCCTATGTGTATTGGGGCAATCTGGTACATCAGATGGGTAATTTTGGTAATATCCTCCACCCTTACCAAGGAATTCGTTATATGTAAATGCCCATGTATCCTTATATGGGTCATATGCGAGGAGGTTATTATTAGAATGGTCAAGGTCATGGCCTTTTCCAGAATCTATCATATCAAAATAAATATTTCCATGGGGCATGGAATAAAATTCCACAACCTAGGATCCCTTTTTTATCTATGTCGAACCTTCCTAATCTATAGTCTCATGAACGACCATGTGTGTCATGATATAGCATGGCCTCCAGTCCCCACCAAGATCCCTTCAAACATTACAAAGTTTTAAGCTAATAAGAGCGAGGATCCTAGTGATCACGTTATGAATTTTCATATTTGGTTCTCTTCAAATTCATTGAAACATGATTCCATTCGATTGAGACTGTTTCAATTCACCCTTACGAGTTTCACTAGGAAATGGTATAAGGAGATTCTTGGGTGCACATGCCACAGCTTTAACGATTTGGCCATGGTATTCCTTAATCACTTTCAGTTACCGATTAGATACAATGGAGGTATATAACTCTTGTCAACCTTTAGGAAAGACAAGTCTACTCGCATTTCCAACCATATTCAAGAGTGGCATAGATTAAAGATATTGATTAATTCCAACATTCCACCTGAATTCCTACTAGAGTGGTTCCTTAATTACTTATTGCATTATCGCAAAGGATGTTTTGACGTCCATAGTGTCTATTGAGGAACAAGCCATTTTTCTGAGCTCAGAAACTAGATTTGATCTATGCTCAGCCTAGGATCCTTTATGACATTATTCTTGACACACCGAGGTCGAATCATGACCCCAAGTTTAAAATCAAGCTGCATGTCGAAGCCAATGTTGGATATATGAGTGCGAAAGTTGTGGACTGGGTTATGAATCAAATGAAATTGTTTTCTATTACCTAGTCTGCAGTTGGACAAATTGCTCCTTCATCCACCCCCACCCAATCGGTGGATGTACATTCCATGTAGTTGTAAAACAAGAAGGGTGACGAGAAACCTTGAAATGATTGGAAAACGGGGAGGAATAATAAGATGGGTGGGAATACAAAGGATAACACTAATTACGACAAGAACGATGAAAATTATGGTGAGAAAAATAAGCCTAAATTGAAGTTCAAATTCCCATGTAAAATTTGTGGAGGAGACCATCTTATGCACTTCTTCCCTAGGATTGATGAGGCTTCGAAGTTTATCACACAGATCCCAACTGTGCTAACCAATACCCTTCCACAAAATCAAAGTATGACTTCAAGGACTGCGGACACCGAAAGTGGTATTGGTGGGAGTGAAAACCCTGTCATCCCAAAAGGTGGTCATGGTTGTATTAATATCCTATTGGTTGTACATGTTGCAACCTGTTCACATGATTATGGCTCGTTGCAATCGAAATTGGTAAAGAGCCTCCGCCTCTAGATATCCCTTTACAAATTGACAAGCCTAAAATTATAGCACGCGTATTGAAAGGAGTCCTTTAACACTCGAAACACAATCCTAATGCCAAAGCCACCTGACACTATTCTAATTTTGAGTATTTGTACCAAACACCTTGTGCAATGTCGACCTTAAAGGTGCTTCAGACTTATCCCTCATAAAGAAAAGCATTGTTAGATTCTTTAGGAGTGGATGACCCAAACGACTCCAATGTTCTTAGCTTCACGACTTATGATGTCTATCCTCGATTATATTACCATGTGGATTTTCAAGTACCTGTGGAGTGTTTGAATAACACGATTATTAATGAAGGTGGTGTGATCTTCGTGATGTATTTGGGTGGTTGGAAGGGCCTTGGATCTCCTATGTTGTCCAAATATATGACTATGTTGACAATTTTTGATAGACATTCCTTTATACTGCATGGCATTATTCTTTCCCTTTAGGTCTAGTTGGGAGGAAGACACTATTTGTCAAGGTTGAGCTGGTTGATATGCCCCTTGACTATAATGTTTTCGTGGGTCAAAAATGGATTTACACCAGGAAGGAAATCATCTCATCTTTATTTCATGTCATGTGATTTCCTTATGAATATAGAATTGTGATGATTGATCAGTTGATCATTTGATAATTCTAGTTCCTCATCATCACTAGGTCCCACTATCTCAGTAATTGATAATTCTCAGCTGACAATTAATAACATTGGTGTTAGAATGTATCCTTCATTGGTGGGAACCTTTAATATCTTAGAACCGATCCTAACTATTGATTATATCTCTAGTGGAATTTCATCCCCTTTGAGTTCGGTCTCGTTTTGTACCTCGTATTTGAATGACCCATGGACTCTCCCTTATCTACTTTATTTTGGTGAAGGTCATTCACCCACTTATGTGACTATGGCATTGTCTGTAGCATAGATTTCCTACCAAGCTGTATTTGACGTTACGGCAGACCCCGATCCTTCCTCTTTGAGGACATGAGAGGAGGATCTTTTTGTACCGCATACTTGGGAGACCACTTCCTCATGCTCACATGATTGTCTTGATGACACTTTTCCATTATATGAAGCTATTATCGATTCCATGATCGGTCCAAAATAAGGCTTGGGAGGAGATCCATCATCAATTTTACTTCCTACTAAAGCTAAAAAATATTGAGCATGATGAGTTTCGGATGAACTTAAGCGAGAAATTTGGTCATCCCATGCCCCATTAGGAACTCATGGTATATATTCTTAAGGGAACATGGAAGACATATCACCAACCATTTCGATCAACATTTCTTGGAACCTTGGTAAAGTGGAGAATGTTTACATCAGTGCAGATTGTTCATATAAAGAGATTCAAACATACAGTGAGTTATTCAAGGAATTTCACAATGTATTTGCTTGGTCTATGAAGAAATTCCAGGGTTTGATCCCCGTATTTTCGCACATGAAATAAAAATGTATCCAAAGGCTAATCCTATTTGACAATGTTTACACACTATGAATCCCCATAAGGTGCATGCCATTAAGGATGAGGTAGAGAAACTACTTAAGGCCAGATTCATTTATTTGATTCCATTGAATGAATGGGTATCCAATCTCATTCCTATATATAAGAATCAAGGGACCATTCGTGTGTCTACTAATTTTAAATATCTAGATAGGGTCTATCCTAAAGATAACTTCCCCACGCCATTTATTGATCAAATTTTGGATGACTATGTGGGAAGAGATATTTTTTTGCTTATGGATGGTTTTTTAGGATATAATCAGGCCCATATTAAACCCGAGAATCAACATAAGAATGCATTTATATTCCCTTGGGGTACTTTTGCATATCGAAAAATACCTTTTGGCGTGAAAAATGTTGGAGCTACTTTTAAGTGGAAGATGACATTCACCTTTCATGATTTTAAACATATCATTGATGTGTACCTAGAAAATCTTGCTTCTCACTCTCGTAAGAGAGTGAATCATCCAACACATCTTTGTTTGGTCTTTGAAAGATGTCGTCATTATAAAATTCACTTGAACCCTCAAAAGTGCATCTTTTGTTTTATGACTAGTCGCTTATTGGGACTTATTATGTCAAAGGAGGGGATTATGGTAAATCCGTTAAAGGTTGAGGAAGTACTTGGTTTCCTCCCTCACACACAATTAGAAAACTACAATCTCCAAGGAATGGATAATTTCTTGCGTTGATTTATTGTGAATTATGTAAATTTAACCAAGGGTTTTATGCACTTATTGAAGAAGGATACTCCGTTCTTCTTGTATGAGAGATCCCAAGAGTCATTCAATTCCCTTAATAAATCCTTGGCATCATCCCCTCTTCTCAATCCACTATACTATAGTAGATATTTTTTACTATATGTGTTCACATCTCAGGAGACAGTTGGTATGGTTCTGGTTCAAGAGTATGGCGAACTCCATGAACACATTATTTATTATCTTAGCTAGAATCTCATCGATGTAGAAATTTAATATACTCACGTTGATAAGTTTTACTTAGCGACTGTTCATGCAGTTCAACGATTGTGACACTACATCTTACTTCACTAGACCATGGTTGTAGCGCATATAAATCTGTTTCGGTTTTCCCTGTCTAGATGGATGATAGGGGGGAATATAATAAGTGGATTTTTATCTTACAAGAATTTTACCTTGATTTTATTTAATCAAAATCCATGAATTATTTGGTATTCACAGAGCTGATGTCAGATCTCCCTAGGCTATATGAGGGCATGATTCATGAGGAATCATTTGTGGATGATCACATTTCCTTCATCTCATCTACAAACCCTTGGTATGGTGATATTATCATTTATCTTCATACTTTGAATTTCCCTCCGCATCTCTCAAGGGATGAGCGACTACGCTTACATCACAATGCCAAGAACTACCTCATTATCGATGAAACCTTGTATCATCATGGGGTGTACTCCATATTACATTGTTGTTTGACTCACAAGGAGGTTTAGGTTGTGCTTAACGACTACCACGGCAGGGCATGTGGTTTTCATTTATCTAGTCTTGCTACAACTCAAAATATTTTAAGAGCGGGTTATTACTTATCGTTAATCTTTAAATATTGCGTTAATGCGGTCAAGAGATGTCACCATTTCCATGTGTTTTCATGGAACATGTGCTCGCATCTTGCCCCATTACACCCTATTATATTCGTTGGTCCCTTCACTAAGTGTGTGGTGGATATCGTGGATTGAAATCCAACCTCAACTGAGGAGAATCATCATATTATTATGGTGGTGGACTACAAAAAATGGGAAGAAGCTATTCCTATAGTCAAATCGGATGGTGAGATGGTTTCTCACTTCGTGTTCATTCCGATTATCACCCAATTTAGGACCTTGAAGGAGATTTCCACTGATCATGGAAATCATGGAATTAGATTTGAAATTGAGGTTTAAGCAAGAAAAATATTCGTCTTATTACCCCCAAGACAATGACCAAGTTGAGACGGTAAATAAATCTCTTAAGACCATTCTGCAGAAAACCATCATGGAAAGAAATACCAATTGGCATACCATGTTGTACCCTACTTTGTGGGAATACCTGACCATGGTTAAGGATTCCATTGGTTTTTCACCCTACTAGTTGGTTCATGGGTTGGAGTTAGTTTTATCGGTTGACTGTGAGATCCATTCCTTGAAACTAGCCATAAAGGTCTTTCCTGATACCTCTGACTTAGAAGAATGATTAGTCCACCTCAAGCAGCTTGATGAGCAATGTTGAGATGCCGTTGTGGAAATAAAAGTGAATTTATGTCATGTCAAGGCCTATTACGATAAGTCCATCCATCCCCATCAGTATAACGAGGGTGACTTTGTCCTTTTATATGATCAAGCCAATGAACCATTGGGGGCACATAAATTTAATACTATGAGGTATGGTCCTCACATCGTGAGGCATGTCCTAGAGTGTTAGATTCTTGCAGGAAGATATTGGGCCAAAAAAATTCTTCACATAAATTGCACAAGAAAATATAGAGGAGAAGAATATTGGAAACCTTCTATTTTCTATTATTCACATTATGGGTGAATATATAATACAACATCAATGAATAATTTGAATACCTACTCAGGTACTTGAATCTACCAACCTAGACTGACTCTAGAGCCACAAGTGGATTTGAACCCAAAATCTGACAGACTGTATGTCTGATTTTTTGCAACAATCTGTTGACTATCTGAATAGGGTCAGCTTTTTTAAACATCGGTCTCTTTTCTTCGAATATCCGATCGCTTTATAGAGTAGATGGTTATCTGACGCTATGCCATATCATATTCGACGACATAATTATTATTATACTAGTCGTAGATCTGACATATCAACGTCAGATATTCTATGACCAACACTTATCAGAAATGAATATTTTCGACTACATATACGTCTGTAACGTTGGAGATTCAACAGAAATACATACAAAAAAAGAGAATGGTCGACGACATTTGTCATCGGTCTTATGGCATGCTCGTCAGTTATCATAGGATATCGTGCCTATCGCAAAAACAACTGTGTGGAGTCCATGCACGACACAACATCAATGAAAACAAAGAGTTTCACACCATGTAGACACACGCGACGTCACAATGAAGACAGTACAAGCGATCATGAGCCTCGTCGCAAATGAAGGACGCGGGATTTGGGAGAACAGAAATTCAAGGGAAATAGAAGTAGAGTACGTCAGGTTAGGATTGCCAACCCAAGAACCTGTTGCAAATTTTGGTTTTTTACTATAGGAGGTACAAAACTGTGCGAGAATTGTGGAAAGTATGTCAAGCCTATTCAAATCATGCGGGATGGTGTTAATATGTCCATGGGTGAGAGTTGAGGCAGATCAGGATGTAGATTTAAAGCATGCCAACATGATTGTTTTCATTATGAAGAAGAGTGACTTGGTTGATGAGACATATCATTCCTATAGTATATACAGATACCAAATTATCTCTGACTTCATTCATCTCAGGAAAGAAATTCAGATCTGCGAGAGCCTCCAAGCTAATTTTCCCTTCTAAAAACAAGTTGATAACATGGAATCCACCGATGAGAGTGAGGCTTTCTTCTCACAGCATGGCCTTGATGCGCTTGGATGTAGACTGAGGAGAGTTAAAGATGATGTGCATATTCATAAGCATCGGCTTCAATGACTCAAAGGAGAACTAAGGGAATTTTTTTAGCAGGTTACAGAGGACCTCCATGAAGTGAGATCTATTCAGAGGAAGCAAAAAGCTGCCAAGGAATCCTGACATCAGGAGCAAGCCCATGCCATCCAAGAGTTCACATATAGAATGACTCATGTCGATATTCAAGTAGGAACTATGGCCTTCGAAGCCCGAGTGCATAATGAAAAAGCCAACCATAACTTTGTTGATGGAAACTAGGGTTTTGGGACCTCTCTAGAGAAATAAACATGTCTTTATGTTTTGTTGTCTACTAATGGGACAATATGTCTGTATATTTAGGAAAATATCCATTAGTAACTTAGATTCTGTTTTTTTTACTACTATGAATGCTATGAAGAAGACAATGTCAGTAAGTACATAAGTTACAACTTTCCTTTAGCATAAGAAGACAATGTATTTTTTGTATATATGCATATATAATATTTGTACTTGTTGTCATGCAATATTGTATCTAACATTTTTGAGAATTTGACGTATTTGTTTCCATACTAGTTTCAATACAACTTAGATTTCATATTGTGAACTATTCCTTTTCTTTTTTCTTTTCTTTTTTTAGTGGTTCATTGCTAACAATGTATTTGTCACATTATATGACAACCACTAAATCTCTTTTAACAAAATATTGTTAATCCCTCTTAAATCTCAGATGTCTTAAAGGAGTACATCATTGTTATGTAATGCAAGTATTTGGAACTATATTTGCTCTCAAATCCACTTGCAAAGCGATGTTGAACTTTGTATTTCAGGACTAATTCGAATGGTACTAATTTCTTGGCACATAAAATGTTTCCAAGTATGATAAAGAATGTATTCTAAACTAATATGAGATATCTAAATATATTGTGACCTTATACTTCTTGAGATATATCTGAATTTTGATCATAGTGTTCCTTGTCACCATTTGGTTTCTATTGTTGCAACTCTTCATTTAATTCATTCTTGGCACACCTAAGCTATATTTGTTTGGAAAATCATGAGTATGATGACTTACTACAACCATCACTATCTTTCATTGTGCATGCATCTAAGATAGAACTGATACAAATTGTCTCTTTATTACCTTTTAGATATGTCTTCATTATTCCACTCTTGTAAATTCTTGTAAGGAATATTGGTTGAATATTTTAGTTGTAGCCCAAGCATTTTGATTTTATAAGTATATCATCTTGGAAAACATCTCCTCTAGGTAAATATTGTGCAATTATTTAGATAAAACAAATTATCCTTCGGTAAGTTCTGAATGTTATTGGAAGTTTATCTTTGGTGCCTAGTCATATAGAGCACAAGTGTCAATATAATCTAAAGTTGATTTATGATTTTGGAAGTATACATGAGTAAAATGTTTGATCTATGTTCAATAAATATATGGTCGAATTATTAATTAGAAGGATCTTTGTTTCTCTTTATGTACTAGCTAATGATCCTTGTTAGTATTGAAATGAATATCTTTGGTTTGATAAAATGTTATTTACATTGAGATAATGGTTGAGAATATAGTTGCTTTGGACTAAATTGAGCTTATAGTCAACATCATAGGATCTAATTTGTGGATTAATTAATCAAGACTTACAACACAACATAACTCTTTATCATGTCAATCTTTGTATTTAAAAACAATGGATGACATAAAACCTGCTATTATACCTTTTAATCGATGTTTTCTATTATTTTATGCTAATTCAATCATACTTATGAGAAAACACCTTATATGATATGTATGATCACATGTACATTTTCCATTATTTCTACCAGGATGAAGTTTTGATAGGTACATTATCAGAATTAATGCTTTGGACCTCATAATTATAGGAACTTCTATGATGAGTGAGTTAATGTGTATTAATTTTGCATGAATCAAACATAATAATTATATATGATTTCTATATGAATAAAATATTATAAACAAAATATTACCTATTTGTAAAGAGTGCATATTTGTATCAATGAAAACAATAAAACAAATTATGAAAAGAAAAACCACATAAGCTTGTGACTAGAACAATTGGTAGCTTTTGAATAGGTAGTTGGTGAGATTGAATCTCATTTCCTGCAGTCCTTAGTAGCTCCACGTGAGATGATTGGATTTGTTGCAGCATAGTCTATTGGTGAAACAACTACTCAGATGATAAAAAGATGAGTATGGCAGACATTGGAGAAAATATCAACCTTGAGTTTGATGATGATTTGACATGCATTTTTAATGACAATAATGCAGAAAAAATTATCCCTCGTATACATATTATGAATGAAGAGGGTACTAAAGGGGAATCACAAGACCAAAATTCTGAAGATGATGTATTTTTGAAGAAAATTGAAAGTAACATGCTTACAAAAACAACTCTCTGGGGAATTTCAGATATTAATAAAGTTTTTACCAAGTCTGGAAAAATCAACAAGTTTGATGAGAATGATGGATTTAAGCATGAGACAGAATGGATGCTAGATATAGAAGGTGCCAATATGTTAGCTGTGATGTTCCATGTAGATGTGGATGCTACTAGGACAACAAGTAATCACTTGATTAAGGTTATTGAAGTGCTTGGAATTGAGAACCATGTTTCAAAGAGAACTTGTTGCACAAATAATGATGGTGCCCACTTAGATATGAAGAGATAAGGTGTAAATCCATACAAACAACTGAAAGACTATATACTGACCAATATCTCTCTCAACCTTGTATCATTCAAAATCTACAATTTCATCATTTCAGAGAAGTTGTGATTCCAATTCAACTCTCCTCCAATGGCCTTCCTCTCTTCTATCAATGACTCAATGAATCTAGGATTTCATCATTGCAAAGATAACTAAATAAAAAAATCATGGTACTTGAATATTGCTTGCATATGTGATATTAGTTCAAAATCTAGCAAAGCCTCCAATATCCATCCAATGTTCTCAATTACAAGAGACTATAGATGTATCCTTTGTCATAAAAAATGTCACTTCCTATTCATAAGACTTGAGCTCATTTCTACCCTCCACTAGTCTACTAAATATTTCTAGCATACCCTCCTTTCTTGTCTCATTCCTCCACAAGTTCCACCTTCATAGTATCGATCCTTGTCTCCTTCCTCCATGGTATCCATACCATGGGAGTGTTGGTATCAAGGAGGGAAAGATACCCTTTCTTGGCTCTTTGGTAATTATAGGAGATTGCCTGCAATGAAAGCCAACCCCTCATAGTATGAATAGTTTTCTCGTTCCTTCACATCATCCATACATTGAGATTCTCAACCTCAGGAAGGTAACAATACCCATTCTTGGGTCTTTTTTCATCGAAGAAGTTTGTCTCCACAAACCCCTTCGGGTAGAAGAAATCTTCATTCTTTGAAGCCTCTTTGCTACTTCAGTTTGTTGGCATCTATGTTCTTTCAAGTATTCCTTGAATTTCCCTAACCATATTTTTCTTTACAAGCAATAATTAATTCTTATACACAATGTGATTAGAGAGGACTTGCTTAAGTGCAGGGACTAGATTGGCCTCTAGTAGATATTTCTAGTTAAGACATGCATACAAAACAATAATATAGATACACAAGTATAAGGTAAGTGAATTTTTCAATTGGCATTGCTTACACATTGTGCTGCGCATGTCCATTACACATGGATTCCTATGGCTATTAAAGCATTTTATCTCTAGTGATGACAATTTTTTTAAGGTGGAAGAACCAAGGAGGTCCTCATATTATTCTAGTGAGATAATTTTTACACCATGGACAAGGATAATTCCATAGGTATCGAGGTGGTTTCTTTCCTAATTGTAGGTACGATGAATCCCAACTCAAACCCATGCTTGCACTCACCTTCTGACAGTCTAAAGAAATGTTATCTGAATAGTTTTATTTAGTTTTGTTTCTAGGAAATTTCAGCCCCATTGAAAAAATTTGTTCATTTGTTGATACAAATATAATTTCTCTCTTTCTAAACTAGAAAATTATTCCATAACTAAATAATTTACACAACAATTAACTTATTTCCAACATTTACATCTTCTTAGCAAACACTTATTTCGAACATCTTGTTTGGATATAATGAAAGTAGGACTTGGAAATCAAAATTGTGTACCTTTCTTATGTAGGTTGGTCCAAGATCTTAGTAACCCTTCAACTTCGGATTCCAAACCTTCAACTCCTTCACTTGAATACTTGCAAAATAGAAACAATACCTTCCTCAAAATCTTATGGCTACAGTAAAATAACTATGAATTGAGACAAATATATAAGCCTTGATTTAACCATACATTCCATATGTAAATTTGATGTGTTTACTTTTTAAAGAATGCTTCAGAATTGCATATGTAATACCAAGCATGAACAATTTTCTTAACCATCGTTAAAGGTGAAAATGATGGCAAAAAAATCGTAGTAAAGCTCATATTCAAAGCATCATTATGAGAGTAAAATATTTTATGTTTCTAACATGTCTGGAAATAAAAATGAATTATGAAAAGATGCGAATTTGCAGTTATAAATAAAAATTGTTTAAAAGAAGCTACAATTTAAAAGTATGTCATGATAATGCATCATTTCTCTAACCCGTGTCCTATAAATACACATATGTTGTCCAAAAAATATCAGATATATACTTTTTTCATGCCAAGATACTCCAAGAGTGAAGTTATGAACATAATATATAAACTTGGCATGTCTTCTAGAATGGTCACTTAGGAAACCTTAGGTTTTAGGGTGGTTACCATAATAAAACAATAAAATAAAGTTGAGTACACTTAGAGTAGGGTAACAAACGTCATGTGGATCTTCTTCTAGGGCTTCTAGAATGGCCACTTTCATGTAGGAAAGGGTCAGATGGAGGTGTGGGTACAATTTTGCAGAATAATGGAAGGCAGAATAATGGAAGGCATACACCAAGGAATTGGAATTAAGCACTATTAAACTGAGGCAAGGCAAGGACAAGCTAGTCTGGTCTAAAAACCTTTTGCATGGAACCTATTCTGTAAAACAGGGTTATGCTTCTTTGTTTTCTCAAGACATGCAAGTCAATCCATATTCAAGACTGGTGATGGGAAAACAATGTGGATTATTAAGGCTCCTTTTACCATCCAAAACTACACTCAAAGACATTCAAATCCTTGAATAAAGTGCAACCCTGCAGGCACTTAAGAGTGTTGTATATTGTCTCTACCACTCTTTCTCTCACTTTAGGATGGATCTCGTCTAGGACAAGAGGAGGAACCCTAAAAAAGTATGTTTATGATTTTCCTAAATTTAGGGATGGTGTATTGTCCAAATTTGTGCCTAGAAATTTTATAATAATCAACCCATATTTAGCTACCTTAGACATTAATTAACCCATTTTTGTCTTATTTGCCTAGTTTCCAATATTCCACTCTATGCAAGTTGTCTTCCACATGTCCTAGAAGTCAAACTTGATAAAACTGAGTCATGGAGTGCTTGGAAAACCTCCTGGAATCCACATTTAGCATATCTACTTTATTCTAGATCCTCCCTAGCACATGTTTTCTTTTTCTTCTTTATTTCCTGCTTTACTGAGTTTTATGGCAAAAGGGAAAGTAAGACTAGATGAAGTTGACTTGTTTTTTCCCCTCATCATCCTCTATTATTTTCTTCTAATAAAAGCATGTATGAGTTGTATTTCCATCACCTATTAGCTTTCCTACTTGAATTTTCCAATTCGTGAGCTCCTAGGCAGATTTGGAAACTGCTTTATGCACCTATGGGGGATTTGACTAGATTTAGTAAGCCTGATTTTGACTATTTCAAATGGAATCCTTATGCATTCGAATATCTCATGTAATTATTTATTGTAGCTACCTATGACTTCACAAGGTTGGCTATTGTACACTTATTCAATACAGATTAGTGTTATGCTCCAATTTCAGTCTCCTTTGTGTGTAAATTTGCATGTTTGATTAGTAATTTTGTGAGTGCAATTGATTTATCACATGGGTTCAATTTCCACATGGTATCAGAACCTTTGTAGATCAATTTATCTCCTTCCATATTGCTATTGTAGGTTTGACATATTGATTGGGAGCTATTCTGCCGACTGAAGGGACAATTTCTGAGCTATGGATCAATCTCAGAAAATCATCTTGACTCCATTTAATTTATTTGAATGGAAAGCATAGATGGAGATACTGTTGAGAGAAAAAGGTGTCTACAGGATGAATATGGCAACTGAAGTAGATCCTAATGCAGCTACAGAGAAAATTAAATGGCACAACAAGAGGGATGAGGCTTATGGTCTCTTGTGTCTGAGCATATCCAGAGACCTCCTCTTCCATCTTGATGGATTTACATCACCAAATGAAGTATGGGAGAAGATTGTAGAGATTTTTGGTAAGATAGATGAGATGAGAGGACATCAAATCAAGAATGAATTGATCTCCTTGAGTCCCAGTAGCTTCAAATCCCTGCAACTCTACTTTTCCAAGTTTAAAGCCCTTGTTTTACAGCTAAAACAGCGTGGAATTGAAAATAAGGAGGAGAAACTAGTTTTGGCCATACTCTCAAAGCTTGGCCCTGACTATTCAGTGTTTTTTTCGACCTTCCATGCCACCAAGTTAACAGCTCAAGCCTGAAAGATGCCTAAGCTTGCTGAGTTCATGGAGTCCCTCACACAAGAACAAGATAAACTGGTGATGATGGGCACCATCAAACCTTCCAAAGACCAAGCTCTAGTTGCTGGAGATTCAAGGGTGGATTCAAAAGGCAAGAAGAAATCTAAGAATCCACCTAAGCAGAAGAGAGACAAGAACAAGTCTCAGGAGGAGCCCCAAGGCTCCAAGAAGAACTTCCAGAAGAAGAAGAACAAAGGATAAATTAGCAATTAAGGGCTTTCATCCTGAAAGATCCTACATGAAGAAGAAAATTGACATGCTGACCCAAATCCTAGAGAATAATAACATCTCCCTTCCTGATAGCTCAAAGAAGAGGGAAGGAGGATCAAATTCAGAAGACAGAGAGAGAGTTCATGCATTGGTTGCTGGCACATCAAGCTTACCTAGCTTCATCATAGAATCTGGAGCTTCAAGACATATGGTTTCGACCAAGGAGGCATTCTCCTCTCTTGACATGTCGAAAGGTCCACCAATAGAGCTGGGAGATGACTCTATCACTGACAGTTTGGGCAAAGGAAGGATTGATCTTGACCATGGTAAGTTCAACAATGTATTGTATGTTCCAGGTCTTGCCTCTAACCTCTTGTCAATGTATCAGATGAACCACATAGGGTCTCCAAAGAAGGTCATAATCTCCCCTGATGATGTTGAGATCATGGAGATATCGAGTGGTAAAGTCATTGCAAAAGGAGTTGTAGATCACACTTCGAAGGTATATTGGTTTTCACATTTTCTACCCTACTCAAACCCCTCTGCTCTTCTGATTCATGCTAATGAGGGCAAGATTTGGCATGAAATATTTGGCCATCTTAACTATAAGTATATTTCTGATCTAAGTGAAAAATAAATGGTCATAGGGTTACCAAAGATTAAGTTTTCCAAGGGAGTCTGTCAAGGTTGTGTCCTAGGAAAACACCCAGAGCATAAATTTGAGAGAGCTAGTCATGAGAGAACCTCTGCACCTCTTGAGTTGATCCACAGTTATGTTGGTGGTCCATTCCATCATATGTCAATGAGTCAGGACAAATATGCATTAACTTTCATAGATGAATTTTCCAGTTACTGTTGGGTTTACTTCCTGAAGCATAAGTCTGAAGTTTTTGGCCTCTTCAAAGTCTTTAAGGCTTTGGTTGAAAACCAGTCTGGGAGGAAACTTAAGATCCTCAGATCTGACAATGGTGGTGAGTAAGTCAAGTCTGATTTCATTCAATATTGTGAAGATGTAGGTATTCAGATGCAGCATTCAATCCCTTACACACCACAACAAAATGGTGTTGCTGAGAGAAAGAACAGATCAGTGAAAGAGATGGCAACCTGTATGTTGGAGGCTAAGACTTTGCCACCAAAGTTTTGGGCCAAAGCTATAAATTGTGCATCCTATATTCAGAACAGGGTGCCTCATAAATATCTTTATGGTATGACTCCTTTCAAAGCATGGAGTGCACAAGCCAGATGCGACCCATTTCAGGATTTTTGGCTCAAGGGCTTGGGCTAGAATTCCAACAGAAATTAGGAAGGCTTTGCAACCCCAAAGCCAAGAGTGTCTATTTTTTGGGTACTCTAAAGATTCAAAAGGGTATAATTTGATCAATTTGAGCACAAACAAATCCTTCATTGAAAGGAGTGTTCAGTTCCAAGAAGAGCCTTTAGCAGCAGTTGAAGTTGGAGAGTCTTCTTCACCACGAGAACCATTGAATGTAAGTGAAGAGACAAATGAGTTTGATGATTATGATATGTCTGATAATGATGATTTAATTGCATATCCTAACAGTCCTACAATACCAAAATGGGAATCGAAGACCATTCATGTAGCTGGGGAACTAGCTGGAAATCCTAGTGATCCTAGGAGGACTAGATCTTAGTTTGAGAGTGCCCTGAGCATGAAATACCCTTTGTTTGCAGAGAAATGCTATCTGATGGTTGAATCATACCCACAGACATATGAACATGAAGCACATGATCCAATATGGCAAGCAGCCATGAAAGAAGAATTCAGCTCACTCCAGAAGAACAACACTTGGGAGCTAGTTGATCTTCCCCCAGAGAGGAAGCTAGTTCAATGTAAGTGGGTTTTCAAAACTAAGTTTGCTGCTGATGGTTCAAATTTGAAATATAATGCAATATTGGTATCCAAGGGCTACTCACAGGTACATGGTATTGACTACAATGAGACCTTTGCACCAGTGGCAAAGATGGACTCTATCACGCTAGCCTTAGCCATTGCAACTTCGAAGTAGTGGGAAGTACATTACATGGATGTGAAGTGTGATTTCCTGAATGGATATCTTACTGAAGAGATTTACATGCATCAGCCTCAATGGTTTGTTAATAATCCATATTTTGTGTGTAGGCTAAAGAAATCATTGTATGGGCTTAAGCAAGCCCCCAGGGCTTGGTATGCCAAGATTGATGGCTTTCTGCTGTCATTGAGTTTTGTTCGATGAAATTCTGATCCAAATGTTTATTTGAAGCTGATTCATGGTTTTTTTATGATTATTGTCTTGTATGTGGATGACCTTTTGATTACAGGAAGCTCAAAGAAAGAAATTTCCTTCTTGACGGATGCAATGAACCATGCATTTTCTATGACTGATTTGGGGTTGTTGAGCCAATTTTTGGGTCTCAAAATTGCTCAATCCCAACATGGAATAAAAGTACATCAGTACAAGTATGCTTTGGATTTGTTGAACAAGTTCAACATGAAATATTGCAATCCAAGCAAGACTCCCTTCCTTTCAGGAGTTAAGCTTGAAGAAGCAGGTTCTTCTCCTATGGTAGATAGTACACTATATAGACAACTGATTGGGTGTTTGCTGTACCTTACACACACTTGACCTGATATTTCTTATGTAGTAAGTGTGGCTTCAAGATACATGGATCAGCCTCATGAGATCCATTGGAGAGCAACCAAAAGGATCCTTAACTTTGTTCAGGGAACAAGAACTCGTGGGATCTTCTACAAAGCTAAATTTGATCTTGATTTGATTGGGTTTACTGACAGTGATTGGGTAGGTGACAACACAGATCAAAAGTCAACATCAGGATATGTGTTCATGCTTGCTAAAGGACCAGTCAGCTGGTCAAGCAAGAAACAAAGTGCCATTGCACTCTCATCTACAGAAATAGAGTACAGAGGAGTTGTAAATGCAGCAACTCAACGTTTATGGTTGCAGGGGTTACTTGGTGAGTGTGGCTTCGAATCAGAGTTATAAACTATTATCTATTGTTATAATCAGAGCACCATTCAAATCTACAATGATCTATTTTAGAGACAGAGAACCAAACACATTGAGATCCATATGCACTACATCAGACAACTTGTGCATGATGGCACCATTCACCTACTCTTCTGTGCATCGTCAAAACAAGTAGTTGACATCTTCACCAAAGTTTTTTGTGAGAAGACATTCAGCAATCTCAAATCACTACTGGGGATTGCTGATCATGCTGTGAAGCATGATTGATGACAATATTTTCAAATTTTGTTTTACTGTCCATGTTTAAGGGAGGATTTTCCCACTGGGTTTTTGCCTCTTTCCTTGGTTAAATGGACATGCAGTATGTAAAGGGTGACTAAGCCTTATTGCTAGGCCCTATAGTTTTATGATATTTACTCATAATTCAGGCTTAAGGGGGGGGGTTTTAGAATAATCAACCCATAGTTATCTACCTTAGACATTAATTAACCCATTTTTGTCTTATTTGCCTAGTTTCCAATATTCCACTCTATGCAAGTTGTCTTCCACATGTACTAGAAGTCAAAATTGATAAAAATGAGTCATGGAGTGCTTGGGAAACCTCCTGGAATCCATGTTTAGCATATTTGGTTTATTCCAGATCCTCACTAGTGCATGTCTTCTTTTTCTGCTTTATTGTCTGCTTTACTGAGTTTTATGGCAAAAGGGAAAGTAAGACTGGGTGAAGTTGACTTGTTTTTTTCCCTCATCATCCTCCATTATTTTCTCCTAATAAAATCATGTATGAGTTTTCTTTCCATCACCTATTAGCTTTCCTACTTGACTTTGCGAATTCGTGAGCTCCTAGGCAGATTTGGAAACTGCTTTATGCACCTATGGGGGATTTGACTAGATTTAGTAAGCCTGCTTTTGACTATTTCGAATGGCATCCTTATCAATTCAAATCTCTCATGTAATTATTTATTGTAGCAGCCTATGACTTCACAAGTTTGGATATTGTACACTTATTCAATACAGATTAGTGTTATGCTCCAATTTCAGTCTCCTTTGTGAGTAAATTTGCATGTTTGATTAGTAATTTTGTGAGTGCAATTGATCGATCACCTGGGTTCAATTTCCACAAGAAAATGGTTGGCTGACTTGTATGAAATAAGGTCTACCTAGACTATTATAAACATGCTCTAACAACCATGTGGATCTAATTCAATAAGTTGAAAAGTTTAGGAGGGCTCTTCCAAAGATGCTCATCACAATATTTACAACAAGTACAAAATAACCCGAGAATTTTTGTATGATATTTTAGATTAGCAAATGTGTTTTATGCTCGCTATTAAGTGCATTTAGAACTCTGTTATACAAAATCAACAAATCATTTAGTGTTAAGTGTTCCTATAACCTCAAAGAGTTGGCATATTTCTATTCTGAATTTGGACTCGAACATAATTATGAAGGATTAAATTATGCTTCATTGAGACCAAATGGTTCTCCTTCATATCTTAGAATGGATGATTCTGCGAAGGGACAAAGCCAAAAATGGTTGCCATTCTTAATTAAAAATTATTTTCCTCTACCCAAAAATGGTTGGAATTATTAATTAATTGGAAGGGGGGAAACTTTGCTAATAATGACCTTCCTTTAGGATATCATGAAGTTCATATGGAACCTACAAATGTATGGAAAATACATTTAAAGACTAATTTTGGCACCTATTAGTGGAATCTTAGTACCTTCGTCTAGAACATGAATGGAATATTTTTCCTACATGTTAGATGATTTTTACAGTATTTGATCAAAGTTTTACTGTATTGGATGAATAATACTTACCTGCATGACTATTTTTATTCAACCTAAGGCCTTCTTTCTCTTAATATTATTCGCAATAAACAATATGGAGAATCAATAGGTTATGGTTCCCTGGAGTTTGTAAGCCATGCAGCAGCCCAGGGGGCTCTGCAAAATTACAATGGTGTACATATGCTAAATGTTGAGCACTGGTTGTCATTGATGCCAAACCATTAATGACAAAGGAAGTGAAATATTGGTGATATTGAAAAAGGAGGATGATGACATGGCAAGAAGGACATTGGATGTGGGAATTGGAGCCATTGGAACACCTAATGAGCAAAATGACCTATTCTATGTTCATTTGTGCCTTGATGAGCAATGAAGTCCACATACCTGGTAATAAAGGTAATTAGGTGATGTGGATGGCTTGAGAAGAACATGAACTTGAAAAAGAATCCTTTTGAACCACACATTAGATGGTTTAATAGTCTTGAAGAAATGAAGATGATGTGGGAATATGGGGTCTTGGAACCTTTGGATATGACCCTAGAGAAAAAGAAGATGAAGGCACTTACACCATATGGAGGAGAACAAGCCCTAAAGGAATATAAAACAAGCCTTAAATAACACCAACTTTGAGAATTAAATTGGTAATTGAAAGACAAAATAAAAAATTAAACTACCCTCTCACCTTATTGAGTCGGCTCAAATTTAAATAAAAATAAAAATCGTTTATGACTGGTCATCTAAGAAATTAATGGAAACTGGTATAAATACCCAGTGCACTTGTTAAAAAAAAAATAGAATTTTGAGTGCTCTGAAATGGAAAGATGTCTGAGGAAATTTGGCTTCTATATGAGGAAGTTCATGGAGGATAGATGGAGCTTTGATTTCCTAGGTTTCAAGAAAATTTATAGGGTTGTATAAGAAACAACACCGAGGAAATTTCATGACTGTTTCTGAGGAAATTCAGGTGGTTCATTGAGGTAGCAGTAGAAGTTAGAAAAATCTATGTGATTCTTCTTGTATAACCTTAAAATCTTATTTTTGGGATTGGTATAGAGATAGCAACATATTTTGAGCAACTCTAATTTTTGTATATTAGCTCAGAAGCAATCGAAGTTAGAGACATGGTTTGGGTGAATTTTTTTTAATACTTGGTTGCTTCTTCTGTCGTGTAGCTGGTTTGTGACTGAGTTATAAACAACTCGTTGTATATGGGAATATCTTAATGATATAAGATGCACACTCCATACACTTCATGAAGGTGTTACATATACAGTGAAGTGGTGCAAGTATACACAATTGGTGAGACCTTATGGATGATCTTGTTCATACATCTATTGATGATGTATACTTCTTGAAAATACTTGATGATGATGGTAACATAAACAATGTGAATATAATATGAAGATGATGCTCTAGTACACAGTAGTGATCTCACCTGCTTTAGATCAGTTGGAATGAAGTGTATGAGTAGATTCGTATGCAAGAAGTACATGAGTAGCTTGAAGACATGATTGTGAAAAGCAAGTGATGAGTTGTGATGAGCATATTAACAAAGACATGATACTGTAAGCACTTGACAAGTTTATGATATGACTGATTAATGACATGATACTACAAACAAGTTATTAATAAAGTAGATAGGTTGAAGACATGTGGAGAGGAAAATATTAGTAATGATTAGAAAAGTGATTGACATATGAAATCATGACGTGACATAGATATTTATGTATGTAGCATCCCCGACCCTCCGACTGGCGAAGAGGACACTACTATACATCAAAACATCCGGGGATCTAGTCCCATGAACATGAACATACATATATGTAATGCTGAAGCATGATACTTAAAAAATCAAACATATTACGAGGCATAATCATTCATATACACAACGGAATCAAAACATATCAATTAATACTCATGCATATACAGATCAACATTTAACATGTATATCATCATTCATCAACGATAAACATAATTGTAGACACAAGTTAGGCAAGAATACTTATCTTAATAAGAACTTGTTCTGCAACCAGCTACGTTGCTGCAACGTTCCACCCAACCATAGGCCCGCGTGCTCCTCAATCTCTAAGCAACACTGCCACCCCTGAGCCAGGCATGATTCCCCAAGGAATAAGGAACTAACAGGCTTACACATAGCCAAGGATAACAACACCACAAGGGTACATAGTTCAACCAAGCCAACACAGTTGGGTTTATCAGGTGAACAACAGATCATCCAAGCCAACAAAGTTGGGTTTATCAAGCCATCCAGGAGCTGGGAAAGGCTAAATGCTAAGCTGGTGAGCTCATTAAAGAGCTACAGACACCAACACCAAAACCATCCTGGCTTCTAGAACACCCACACACACCCAACACCAGGAAATCAGTTCCTTCTCTGCAACGCAGTCCCTCGGACCCTGATCTCCCTTCCAGTGCTATTCAGGGGTTATGGAGAAGAAATCCAACTCAGTAGCTCTGTCTGTGTGGTTCTCAAACCACCAGTTTTATCAAGCACATCAGGCCCTCATTCACCACTCCAATGCAGTCTGAGGACAAAACCACTGCATGCAAGCAGCCAAACAACTATTCAAGCTTTTACAGGGGAAAAACACAATCGACCAAAACATAGGAAATATCAGCAATTCTTAAAGCGATACCACCTCAAAAAGGGAAAACACAGCCAAGTAAAACGTGGGCAAACAACAACCCATAAATGACTATGAACCCACATCACCCGATCCTCAATGCAACTGCTAGAGAAATTGCACAGGAAGAAAATGGGGAAAGAACAACTCCCAACTATGCATGATGGACAAAGACGCAACCCACAGAACTATTGATGCCATTACAGCCACGATTCAGCAATGGAAATAACAGAACCATTATGTAGTCTAACAATGGTGGAGAAAGACACAAAACTCTGCGTGAACAGAGGAAAGAAATGATCCGTAGGCCAACAAATTCGTGAGGTAGAGGAGAACCATCTTTCTGCGTGAACAGAGAAGAAAACTCACAAACTAGAAATCAGCTTGTGAGAGGGAAGGAGAACCCCCAACAATGGAATGTGGAACATTTTAACTCCACCCAGCATGAGGTAAACAAATAGACTCTCGATCCCCATAGTGGACAGACCATCTACTACCCCAAGGCATGTTGTGGAGAGAGTGTGAGCGTGGTGGTCTTCTGCCAGCCAATCGCTGCCCACAACTAACAATGGAATAACTAAGGTGGTGGTGAACAAAAGAGAGTGGTGACACATGGCTCTTCCCCCATGACTCAATGTTCAACATTCCCCTTCCTTATCCTTTGGAATCATGCCCCTTCTCAAATTAGTTATAGTGAACATAGCTGGTTGGGGTATTTAATTAAAATGCATGTTTACATGATGCCACAATTTAATATATGCCGTATGTCCTAATATACCATCGATGACCATTCCAATTGGAAACATACATAACTAAATCAATGGTGGGGCCTTTTCCCTTAGCTCCTCACCATGATTATTTACAACATATGTATTAATGCAAATGGGGTCAAAACTGAGGTGTTACATTCCCCTCCCCCTTCAATAGCACTGTCCTCAGTGCTTTACAAAATTTGAACAAAATGCTACACTGGCACCGCTTCAATGTTCTGCAGGATTGAACAAAAATGGATGTGCCTATCACATGGCATCCTCCATCTCCCATGTAGCCTTTTCATGTCCGTAATGCTCCCATTGCACCTTTACCTACCCTATGGCCCGGTTCTAGAGCATTGTGACCTTCCTGTTGAGGATGCGCATTGGCTCGATTTGGAACTCTCCCTTGGGTTCCACCTGAATCACATCCCAATTTATAACATGGTTAGGATCATGTACATATTTCTTAAGCAAAGAAACATGAAAAACATTATGAGCTCTAGTACTAGCAGGAAATGCAAGTCTATATGCAACATGCCCTATTCTTTCAAGCACTTCAAACGACACATAATATCTAGGTGACAACTTGGCACAACTTCCAAGATTCAAGGAACTTTTCTTTGCTTTCACTTTGAGGTACACATGATGCCCAACACTGAACTCTCTATTCATCCTATGCTTATCTTCATAGCTTTTTTGTCTGTCCTATGCTGCTTTCAGATTCTGCCTAATATTTACAACCTCTTGCTCCATTTCCTTGAGCAGTTCTAGTCCAAGCACAACTATGTTCACTGGGTTATCCCAATTCACTGGTGCCCTACATCTTCTTCCATACAAATCTTCATATGAACTCATCCCCAAGGATGCCTGCTATCCATTGTTGTAAGCAAACTCTACCAAGTGTAAGTAATCTTCCCACTTGGTTGGTTTGTCCATCACATACATGCAAAGCATATATTCAAGCACCTGATTAACTCTTTTTGTCTACCCATATATCTGAGGATGGTATGCAATGCTGAAGTTTAACTTTGTGCCCAAATCTGCAAAGAATCCCTTCCAGAAATTGGAAGTGAACTTGACATCTCTGTCAGAAACTATTGCCTTCGACAATCCATGCAATTTGAAAATCTCCTTCATGAAGATCTTTGCAATGTCATCAGTCTTGTGTGTAGAATTCACTGGTATAAAATGTGCTACTTTTGTCAACTTGTCTACCACAACCATGATGGAATCATGTTGTCTCCAAGTCATCTGCAATCCTGTAATAAAATCCATGGAAATAAATTCCCATTTCCATTTTGGGACTGGAAAATGCTGCAACAAACCTGTTGGATGTTGATGCTCAACCTTTACCTGTTGACATTTCATGCACGTTGAAATGTATTCAGCTATGTTCTTAAACTAGCCAAAAGTACTGCTTTCTAGCTGTAGCAATTGTCTTCTGGTATCCTAGGTGACCAGAGTACAGAGCTTGATGGATTTCATCCATAACAAATCTCCTCAAATCTGCTACATTCAAAATATAAATTCCTCCTTTATAATTGAGAAGTCCATCTTCTTCCAATTTATATCCCTCATACTTCTTCTCAAGACTTTGCTGCTGCAATTTTTCTTTTACCTTCTCATACAATTCATCTCCAGCAACATGATTAACAATTTGGTGCCTCAAATATGATTGGCAAATACTAAGAGATGCCACATGCATTTCCTGTACCTTCCTACTGAGTGCATCAGATACCTTGTTTTCCTTTCCTTTTATGTGCTTGATTTTGAAATCAAACTCACATAAAAATTCCGGCCATCTTGCTTGCCTAGCATTCAAAGTAGGCTGATCAAAAAAATAATTCAATCCACAATGATCTGTTCTGAGTTCAAATCTTCTACCCATCAAGTAATGTCTCCACATCTTGAGAGCATGTACTATGGCTGCAAGCTCTAGATCATGAGTGGCATAGGTATTCTCATGCTCCTTCAACTTTCTTGACTCATAACATATCACATGGTTGTCCTGCATAAGGACTCCTCCTAGCCCTTGTCCACATGCATCGGTACATACCACAAAATCTTTTTCTAGGTTTGCAACCTTCAACACTAGTGCACTGGTGAGAAGATTCTTAAACTACCGGAAGCTTTCTTCACACTTGGAAGTCCATTCGAGCTTTACTCCCTTCTTTTGCAAAGAAGTGATGGCATGTGCAACCTTGGAAAATCCTTCAATGAATCTCCTGTAGTATCCTGCAAGTCCCATAAAAGATCTTATATCCGTCACATTTCTTGGAGTAGGCCAATTCATAATGGCTTTGATCTTCTCAGGGTCTACTGATATACCCTCTTCTGAGATAATGTGACCCAAGTACTGAATTATATCCCTGTAGAAGTGACACTTGCTCAGTTTTGCATACAGTTGATGTTCCCTAAGCACTTGCAATGTCAATCTCAAATGCTCTTCATGTTCTTCCTCATTCTTGGAATAAACAAGAATGTCATCAAGGAAAACAAGAACAAACTTGTCCAAATACTTGTTGAAGATGCTGTTCATAAGGCACATAAATGTAGCTGGTGCATTTGTGAGACCAAATGGTACCACTACAAACTCATAATGTCCATACCTTGTCCTGAAGGCTATCTTATGAATGTCTTCATCCTTGATTCTCACCTGATGTTAACCAGACCTCAATTCAATCTTGGAAAATACCTTTTCTCTTCTCATTTGATCAAAGAGGTCATCAGTCCTAGGAAAAGGGTATTTATTCTTCACAGTAACCTTGTTCAACTGTCTATAATCAATACATAACCTGAGTGTACCATCTTTCTTCTTCACAAATAGAACCGATGCTCCCCAAGGAGACACACTCGGTTGGATATACTTATTTTCCAACAACTCTTGCAGTTGCATCTTCAACTCTAGCATCTCTAGTGTACTCATCCTGTAGGGTGTCTTGGAAACTGGTGGCACAAGTTCAATGGTGAAATCAATGTCCTTGTTTGGAGGAAGCCCTGGAATTTCATCAGGAAACACATCCTTGAATTCCTGTAACACCTGATAGTCCTCCAACCTATTAGTCTCATCTCCTGTTGGTTCCAGAATGTGAGCTACATACAACTGGCAACCTTTCCTACAAAACTTCTTCAACTGCATTGCTGAAACCTGTCTTATTGAAATTACCTTTGGAATACCTTTCACCACTACTGGGTTTCCTTCTTCATCCATGCATTCAAAAATCGTGTTATAACAATGAAGCTTCACTCGGTGAGCTTCTAACCAATCCATTCTAATGAGAATATCATAGGAACCAAGTGGTAGAACATTCATATCTACACAAGTGATCAATCCATTCATAACCAATGGACACTTCTCTACCAATTCACTAATCCTTCTCTTAGTCCCAGTGGCCAGTTCAACTGACCAAGGTTTCCTATGCTTGTCCTTCTTAAAAGCACAAATCTCCACTACTCTAGGAGTAATGTAACTATGAGTAGAACCATGGTCAATCAAAATAGAAACAGATTGTTCAACAATCTTACCTACAACTTCAACCATAGTTGACTGGTGATCTTCCTAGCGGTCCTCCAGTGCTACATGAATTCTAGGGACTGCTCTTGCTACTTGACCCACTATTTCTGCTCCCTGAATGTTATAAGCTAGTCTTGCACTTTCATTCTCAAGTGGATAATATTTGCGCAAGTGAGGTCCTTCACATTTCCAACATTTGATTGGACCTTTATTCTGATGTGGCTCTTTAGGCTTTCCACCTGTCACTCCAACTGGATTACTCGCAGCTTGGGATGGTTTCTTCTGTTGATTTCTGAATCTAGAAGGTTTGAAACCTTTCCTTCTTTGGTTAAAATTCTCGCTCTTCTTGTCCTTCCATGCCTTATGGTAATCAGGTTTACCTTTTATTTGCTCATAGCAATATTTAGCCTTTCTTATTTCTTCTTCGAGAGTCCTTGGTTCATAGAACTCAATTCTATCTATGTAAGCTTGAGGAAATCCACTTAGAAACCGTTGGATCTTCACTTTTTCATCTCTGATGTACCGGAAATACCTCAATAATTCCAAGAATTTATTTTCATATTCATCCATGGTCTGCTGTCCCAATCTCAACTCATGGAACTCCTTAATCTTATCATCATAATACTTGTCAGAGAGGTATTTCTGCCTAAAATACTTCTTGAACTGTTTCCACTTCAGTCTCCTTTCACTGATCTTCTTTACTTGCTTGAAGTGTTCCCACCAAATGGATGCTCTTCCATTCAGATTGAATATGGCAACTCATGCCTTCATGTTTCTTGAATAATCCTACACTTGAAAGTACTTCTTTGTCCCAAGAAGCTAAGCTTCATCTTCTTGTTCCATCTTTATCTCACCATCAAATGTAGGAGGTTTAGCTTTCCTAAATTCATCTCGAGAGCGATCCCTATGGTGTCTTCTTCTTTTCCTCTTATGATAATATGAACTTGTATCTCCACTGGATTATTTTGAATTAGATGGTCCACTAGAAGTCCTTCTCCTTCTCCTAGTGCTGCTATTACTTCCTTCTGGCCTTGATGTACTCCATCCAAAATCTGTCTTTTTCTGCAAGTCTGTCAAACTCTGCAATATGGAAGCATTCAACTGATGCTTCTCTTCCTGGGCTTTAACCAAGCTTCTCATGGTGGTTGCAACCTCGGACAGTGTCCCTTGGAATCTCCTTCCATTAGAATCTATGTCATCATTTCCATTACGGACATTTTCTCCCATGGCATCTCCTACTCGCTCGTAAGAATCCCAAGCATCATACCCGTCATGGGTTCTCATGACTGAACCACCTCTTGCTTTACCACACTGTTCTTTCTGGAGTACTGGTCTTGGAAGTTGTCTATAATTTTGCAATGTGTTAGTAACAAAATGTTAGATGCATATCATTAATATAAAACCAAAATTACTTACCTTCCTCTTTTGGAAATTCATAAAACACAATTTTGCTTAAAACACAAAGTTTTTCTCTCTTTCTTTTCAGCACTATGACCGTTTATAATTTGCTGAAATATGCTGAAAAACTATTGAAAGACAGTCGAAAAATGCTTGAAAAATTACTGAGAAAATCCTTCGAAAAACCCAAATTTCCTTAGGCCCAATCAGACCTCTTCCCAGCTATCTTTCTGATTCTTTGGCAGTCAAAACATCTGGTTCATCGGTGGTTTGTTCATTTATTTCTATCTGGTGTTTTGGTGGTAAACCAACTAAACTTCTGATATGCATCAGCGAGAAAAACGACTGTTCATTGGGTGCATAGTCCCTTGAGAAGCTGCAATGGCAGAAAGTGATCTTACAATGGTTTCCGCAGACATCTATTGGCGAGTTGCTCTTCTATTTCCTTCCGGCGTGTCGGGCCTATAGTGTTCTATCGTTCTGCAACGGCGACCAACAATCTCATGATAATTTCCGCGGACCAAAGCTTTGTCTGTGGTCGGGGCGGAATCCTATAGTGGCTTCGGACACTTAGTCCTCTAGGCATCCGCAACGGCAGTTTCCACAAGCCCTAACTCTTCTACAGCATCGGCACTCCCGAGCACTTCACACCACCATAGTTATGTTATCAGGACTCAGAACCATTGTTCACTAAACACCTCGGCATCGATGACTGGAGAGACTAATGCATCGGCGGGATAGTAGTCTAAATTTCCGCAATAGCGGGTCACCTTCATTGAATTTTTTTCCAATCGGTAATCCGATCCTCTAACATTTCCTGATTGCCGATGATCTTGTGCCTTAGAGAAAATTTTGGATTTTCTTCTTTCCTTGTCTTCCGCAGTATCGGCTCTTCCATCTTCTATTCCTCGGCGATGTCAACTACTATTCTCCTTCGATCAGCGATAATACCATTCCTCAGAAAAATTTCAGAAATTCTGCATCATCGAGGGTCGAAGGCTCTACCCGTCGGGCGCATAGTTATATAGCCCTCCGCAATGGCGGGTGCTTGATCAACTAATTTCCGTCGATGATTTCAATACAACACTTAAACAAAATTTCAAAACTTTCTTCTTCTGTCGGCGGTCGGAACCACTAAGCGCTACGTGTCGACGTTTTAGTCCACACGGTAGCCACAATGGCAGACTAACAAACAACTAAATTCTTCTGCAGTGTCGGTGATCCCAACAACTATTTTCTACCGATGGCATTAGCGGTTCGAACAACTAATTTCTCCCAGGGTCTGCTGCCGCGTCGGCAGTTCTGTCATCTAAATTTTACCGACGATTTTATGACTTAGAAAAGTTTTCAAAACTTTTCTCTTTTCACTTTCTTCCGCTGCGTTGGCTGTCGGAACGACTAACAACTGTTGCATCGGACGGTTAGTTCCCTAGTCACCCGCAACGGTGGCTCTCAATCAACTAAGCATCTACGATCCATCTGTCTAAGTGTTTCGATGTGCTGACGGCCAAAACACTTAGAAAATTTTGTGAATTTTCTTGTCTTCACCCATTCTCCTAGTTTCTTCTAGGAAGTAGGAAACTTGCCTCTGTTAACTGTTTCTCATGGCCCTCTAAGACCCAAATGTTGCAACATAATCTCTGTCACTGCATATTCACATCCCATTCAGGCCTGTGCTGCAACCAGAGATCTAATACCACACTGTAACGTCCCCGACCCTTCGACCGGCGAAAAGGACGCTACTATACATCAAAATAGAGTGGTGACACATGGATCTTCTCCCATGACTCAATGTTCAACATTCCCCTTCCTTATCCTTTGGAATCATGCCCCTTCTCAAATTAGTTGCAGTGAACCAGTGAACATAGTTGGTTGGGTTATTTAATTAAAATGCGTGTTTACATGATGCCACAATTTAATATATGCCATATGTCCCGATATACCATCGGTGACCATTCCAATCCGAAACATAACATAACTAAATCAATGGTGGGGCCTTTTCCCTTAGCTCCTCACCATGATTATTTACAACATATGTATTAATGCAAACGGGGTCAAAATCGGGGTGTTACAATGTATATGAAAGATGGGTCTTGCACACACTTTCTTAGTTGGAACTAAGAAAAACCAAGCATGGTATTGGCATAGAAGTCATTGCTTCTCAATAAGTTGAAGCTTATGCTAACCCTAAGGTGGTGACCTTCAATGTAATATCAAATTTGACATAATAAAGTTTATAAGTTTATCTTTTGAAGTGTCTCTTCTAATATGGTTGATTTATGCCGATGAAATTATTGGTGATCTCTATTTAAACATTTAAAGAAGTGAAATTGGTAAGAAGTGTTGGCCCACTGATTCAACCCCCCCTCTCTTAGTGTGCCATTCTGTCTAACATATGGAACCTACAAATGATTGGAAAATACATTCAAAGACTAATTTTGGTACCTATTAGTGGTTGGTAATGCCCTTTCATGGGATTACCAATTTCCCTAGTACCTTCATCTAGACCATGAATGGAATCTTCTTCCTAAATGTTAGATGGTGTTTACAATATTGGATCAAAGGTTTACTATATTGGATGAAGAATACTTACCTGCATGACTATTTTTCTTCAACCCAAGTGATGGCCTTATAGGAGAACCATACAAGATTTCCACTATAATAAAATATGAATTGTGCTCAGTTAGTTTCAAACACTAAACAATGTGTGTGTGTGTGTGTGTGTGTGTGTGTGTGTGTGTGTGTGTGTGTGTGTGTGTGTGTGTGTGTGTGTGTGTGTATATTGAAAGACAAATAGAACGTCAAATGCATACTCAGCCACCATTGATAAACTCTATTTAAAGGTGTATATTTGTTTGACTTTTCCACAATTTTACTTTCCACATGAAATCGTGCCAACTCATTGTTCAATCAAACAGAGTAGAAACTAACTAGAATTGTTTCCTCTGTTTAAATTAAATGGTGAAGGCATCCAGGATTTTGGTATTGTGCACAGGGTCTTTTTCTAAGGATTTGATCCAGAAATTGAATGTTTGTGTTTGAAATCGTAGGGCATCTGGACTCAGTGATGGAGTTTGCCCTTAAAATTGTAGGTTTGATTCAAGTGATCTCGAGCTACCTCCTTGATAGGAAAACTCTTCAATTTTTATGGAGATTCATTCTCAATCATGGTAACAATAATAAGATATACAAGTTACCAGAATCAATTGATCAATATCATGATCAATTGACTTGATTTCCAACAAGACTCAACACCAGGATTAGATTCATACAACCAGTGAAGACTATCACAAGAGGAAATGGTTATCTGGAACTAAATAACTTCATGAAAACCCATAGAGTAAAACTACTTTGTTTCCTTATTCCAACAATTTAACACCCCGGTTTTGACCTCGTTTGCATTAAAGGAACATGATTTATATATTGTAATTAATCATGGTGAGGAGATAAATGAAAAAGCCCCACCATCGATTTGGTTGTGTTATGTTTCAGCAATTGGGATCATTGCCGATGGTACATCATGCCATCTGGCACCTTATAGTTCTGGCATCATGTAAACATGCAAAACTAATAAAAAAGCTACAACTAGCTGTGACGGTGCAACGTTAATGAAAAGGGCATGATTTCCTAAGGTTAAGGGAGGGGGGATTGCCTAACCTGTGGGAGCCATTGGGGAAAAGTCGAGTGTCAGCCACTTAAGCCCATATGTTAGTTGGGCAGTTAATGCTGGGTAGTGGTAGGCAGTAGACTACCCCCATGCACTCTCCACCAGCTGGTTTAGTCATGCGTACAGGCTGGGATTGGATTCCTCGCACACTGCTTGGTATACCAACCATTTTTGTTCTGTCCACTCTCCCCATCGTCGGTCGTTCATTTTCCCTCATGCTGAGCTGAGTTAAAAGGATCCATGATCCATTGATTGGTGGTTGGTTCTCCCTTCTCTCATGGATTACTGGTTTGTGGATCGGTTCTTCCTCCGATCTTGGTAGAGAATCGTTTTCCCTTTCTCCATTGTCAGACTATGAGATGTTTTTCAGTGGTTTTCCTTTGTGGGATGTTTCCCTCCTATTAACGCAGAGAATCTGTGTTTACTCCACCATTACCGACTATGAAAATGAGCTGTGGATTCATCATTGAGGAAGGACCATTGTTTTCCAAGATTGTTGGTTGTGTCTGGACTGTGTAATGTCTTGTTACTTCATTGGGAACCAGGGTTGTTGTTCTTTCCCTGATTTTGTGGTTGCTATAGTTTTCTCGACGTTGTTCACTTGCTGTGGTCTCATGTGCATTCTTGAGCTACTATAGGTTGTTCTTGAGTCATTTTGGCCATGATAGGGCCAAGAATGACTCAGGGATCGATTTTCCCCTATCCCAGCCGTGAATAGTTTGTTTTACTATGGTATTCAGTGGTTGGTATTTAGACTGTTGAGAGTAGGATTAGAGGCTGTGTATGCTTGAGAAAACTGGTGTTTGGAGCCACTTAGACAAATTTAGACTGTTGGCTTTCTTCTCCACAACCCTTGAAGAGTATTGGAAAGGGAAGTCAGGGCCTGAGGGACTGTGAAGCAGAGAAAGGACTGATTCCTGTTGATGGGTGTGTGGATGTCTTAGAAGTCAGGTTAGCTCTGGTGTAGGCGTCCTTAGCTCTCCATTGAGACCATCAGCTTAGCATTTAGCCTTTCCTAGCTCCTTGATAGCCTGATAAACCCTACTATGTGGGCTTGGATGATTTGTGTACCTTGAATATGTGTAAGCCTTCTTAGTCCATTATTTCTTGGGGGATCATGCCCAGCTCGGGGGTGGCAGTGTTGCTGAGAGATTGATGAGAATGCTGGCCTATGGTTGGGTGTAACATTGCAGTGACATATCTGGTTGTGGGAGAACTTCTTTATAAGATGAGTATTCTTGACCATTTCGTCCCTGCATTTATATTTACTGTTAATGAATTATAATGAACTTGTTGAATGCAGAATGAATGTATGTTTGTTTCCGTTGTGTATGTGAATGATTATGTTTTCAGCATTTTTATGTTCAAGCATTTTGGTTTTATGTATGTTCATGTTCATGGGGCTAGTTGCCTGGAGGTTTTTGATAGTTTGGTAGCATCCTCTTCATCGGTCGGAGGGTTGGGGACGTTACAGTATGGTATCAGAGATTTGGTTGTAGCATGGGCTTGAATGGGCCATGAAAGGTCAGGAAGAAAAATCAAGTCACCTTCTTCCCAATAGAAATCAGAAGGAATGTGCACATGACAGGAGAATTCTGAGAAATTTGAAAAATTTCTCTAAGTATTGGAACCGTTGGCCCATCGGAGGACTAAGTGCGAAGGTCCTTCGACACAGCGAAAGAGTTAGTCTGATGACCACCTGATGGAGGACAATTGGAAGAATATTTCACAATTTCACCAAGGTTCATTGGCCATCGGCGGAGGATAGAGGATGTGGGAGCCGCAGTTTCGGCGGAGATCAGTCGAAGACCACCGAAACACCGGCTCCACTTAGCTGAAAGAACCTCTGATGTTTACTATCGCTGATCGGCAAAGAATAGGAGACGGGTGAGCCGATGAAGTGGCAGAAAGAAGATTAAAGAAAATTTTTTAGAAAATTTTTTGAAGTCTCAGATCGTCGGTGCATGGGAAGACTTAGTGGGAAGCCTTTTCGACGCCACAGACAGCTAGTTGCAAGGTTGCTTGATACAGACTTGGCCATCGACGAAACTTAGAGGACGTGAGGGCCGAAACGTTGGTGGAAAAAATAAGATGATAGTTGGTTGGACCATCGACATCAATGGCGGAGAGAAAAATTTTGAAGATATTTCTAAGGCAAGAAAATCATCGGCGATCGGCGCCACTAAGATGAAGGGATCACCGATGACACGTCGGCGGAGGTTAATAGATTGATCAATGACAGTTAGCTATTTGGACCACCGAAACATCGGCAGAAGAACCAAGAGGATAGTGGGTTGAACCGCCAACGACGATGGTGGAGAGGAAATTTTGAAAATTTTTCTAAGGCATGAAATCATTGATGATCGGCGTTGATTAGTTGAATCCATCACCGATGGATAGATGATGGAACCGCCGATGAACTACGTCGGATAAAATTAGTTGATTGGGCGTTCGCCATTGCAGCTGGCTTGTGGACTATTCTTCCGATGGATAGAGTCCCCGACCACCGATGCTGCAGTGGATAGTTGTTCTGACAACCGATGCAATGGAAGACAGAGGAGAAAATTCTCGAAATTTTTCTAAGTCACGAGATCTTCGGCAATCGAAAAAGTTTAGCTGTTGGCATCGCTGATGACTAGAATATGTGGTCATCGATGAGTAGAGGATGAAGCTGCCGAGGTCTAGTAAAGTGGATCGGTGAAACTTAGTTGAAGGAAGATCCGATGCAAAGAAGAAAAGAATAAAATTCAAATTTTTTTCTAAGTGTCGGACCCATCGACGATCGACGAAAGTTAGTTTATGAGACCGTCGATGCCGCAGTAATTAGTCCTCCCGACAGTTGATGGAGTATTAGGGTCTACGGAAGCCACAGTAGGATCGCTTCCTGCTGTTGTGGTTGTCTAGAAGACTAACCGCCTGAGGTTAGCACACCCAAGTGCCGATACTCCGAAAACTACAGTTGTTGAGATCGTCGATGCAGCGGACAAGGAAAGAAAATATTTCGGGAAGGAAATTTTATGAAAAATTTGTCTACGTACCGGAGACGTCGGAAAAAAACTTAGTTTTTTGGATCGTCGATGCGACAACAAACGTTAGTGAAGTTTAGAGGATCAGACCGCTGATGGATGTCATCGAAAAATAGTAGACGACCGGAGCACCGATCGACAGAAATTAGTGGTTCGTGCGCCCGCCGTTGTGGCTGTCTAGTCGACTAATCTTCCAATGGATAGAGGCCCGATTGCTGAAGCCACAGTGACTAGGGGTTTTGACCATCGATAGGGTTATGGCCGTGGAAGACACAGAAGCTTTGTTGGCCACCATTGCGGAAGCCTAGAGAACTAGCCTCCCATTGAGTAGGGGATCCAATTGCCAACATATTGGCATCGCCGATAAAGATCAGAATCTTAAACCACTACAGGTCCGATACAGTAGAAACTTATAGTCGATAAGGCCACCGATGAGCGTCACAGAAATGTAGTCGCCTGGGTCACCGAGGTATCGGAAGACTAGTTCACTAAGGATTTGATACATTGGAAAATTTAGTTGGAAAGAGGTCCGATTGGAAAAAGGGAAAATTTGGTTTTTCTAGTGAAATTTTCAGCGAATTCTAGCTAGTGCCTTAGTGATTTTTTCATGGGATTTTTCAGCAGTCTCAGGGATGAAAAGGAAGAAGATTCTAGGTGGCTGAAGTTAGCATTCAGATAGAAATATAGTTGTGTGTTTTTCCTAAAATTAATGAAAGTCATCATTTTGAAGTGGTGTGATTTTCACACCCAAGTTTAGAATGAAGCATGTGGATAGGCATGGGAAAGATTATCCAGCAGGGAACAAGGGAGAGTTACCAGAATTTGAATGCGGAGCTGCAAAGTGCCAGTGATTGCTTGAAAGAGAAATGTGCTGCTGTCAATATGAACAATCCAGGAATTGCATGCCTAGAGGTAGCAATACCATGAAGTCAAACCAGCTGTTGTGTGTAAGAGGAGTTCCATGCAAGGATGAGTGACTTGAAAAGGGAAATTTCCTTAAACCCTGTCTTGCTAATTGTGATTACAAGTTTTATACATGAAATGTATTAGGATATTCCTTGCATGCATAGGATATTACATGTTGGTAAGAATAGTGAGAATTATACATTCATAATGAGCCACTAATGATAATTATGCATTGGTGTTGGCATTAGTGGAAAAACCAATGACAACATGGACATGGCTGAATATGTTGCTGATGCTGACGAATGTGACTAGAAACCCTATGGAGAAAGGGATAAGGCAAAAAGTCTAGAATCAAAAGTTTGTGAGCAAATTCTGCAGTCTCCTACAAAGGACCAACCAAACTGGTAATGTCAAGGGTGTAAGTAGGACCCACGAAGGTAAGAGTTTAATTATGACAATTGCATGGAGTGGTAAAAGCAAGAGGTCTCATACCATGTGGGTATTTGAATTTTATGCTTCATTCATATGGAAATGTGTCATGCTTGTATTATGTTGTTAGAGCTTAGTAGCCCCAAGGAAGGTAAGCATTGATGATCTTGATTGTATTCATGCATCCTATATGAAGTAGTCATGGTTAGTGCCATGCATGGTATGCTTGAATGAATAGTATTCTTGAATCAATGCAAGGTAGCATTGAGTGGATATGCATTAAAGTATTTTATAAATCTTGTAGTTATGCATTGAATGGATGAATATGAAGGGTGTGAGTAGCTGATCACGTAAGTATGGGTGCAAATGTTGTGATGCATTGCATGAATGCATTGAGGTAGTGCATGTGATATTATGAATAACTAATGACTGAAATGATGAATTGATGACAATTTTGTAACCATTTCAATAGATGTTATGAATGCAGGATAGTAATTGCATGAAGAGGGTAGTCATGATCAATTGGCTGCCGAAAATGCTCTATGGAAGAGCAAGGTGGTACAAATGATATGCTTGTGAAGTAAGGAGTATCTAAACAATTCATTTAAAATTGCAGAAATGATGTGACTGTACCCTGTAATTTAAAGTATGATAATGATTGTGTGAAGTAAATGAGTTTTGGTAATATTGATGTGATTAACAACTGGAAGTATTGGAATTTTATAAATTCTGAAAATGCTTCAGTGATTGTTGCAGCAATGAAAAGGTTGTTTGCATCAAGACTTACCAAGTGTTTGGCTGATTCAAGTTCAGGGTTCAGGTAGATTGTTTGGAGCATGGAAATGAGAGCAATACCATGACAAATGCCGAAATCTACCATGTGAAAGAGCCAAACCTTATGAGAAGAGTCTCATGGCTGTGAAAATATTTTGTATACATGATGGGTTGTTAAATTTGAATTGTGAGTTTCGGATTTAAGAAATTCCTGACAACTACTAATCATTATTGGCTAGCAAAGGACTGTGTCAGGAGGATGCATTGTAAGTGGGTATTCATGTTATACTAGTAAGCATAGAATTATAATGGGCATAGTGGTGCTGCTTACAAGAGACCCACAATTGAGGATCACCTCATTGCTAAGCAAATCAATTTCTATAGTAAACAGAGTTGCAAATTTTCATTGAATTTAATTACTAATGTCATTGCTTGGTTATGGAACAATCAAATTTGGATTGTATTATCAGATAATGATTAACTATTTGGCTGATTGATGAATGTTCTAGGGGTACACATTGTAGGAAGATCATGTGAGGTGACTTACAGGAGACAAACTTCATAGGGAGGTTTTCCCTTATCTTAGAAATGGGTTTCAGGTGAAACTCCATTGGGCATTTTGGAAATGTCTCATCTACACTACATGTTTGGAAAGCACCATGAGTGAGATGGTATAGATTATGTCGGTAAGACATGTGTGGATATGAAATGTAAAGAGGAAATGGGATGGAAAATCGAGGGACTGTCAACTCAGAGAAGGGAGCCCCCATTCCTCCTCAATGAAAGAATATTGCCTCGGCAAATGGATAAGTGTTTTGTGACCCTAGCTAAGAATATGCATGTCAATTGTTAAATTCAATATGTAGAGCATGTTTTGATTTTATTTCCATTATGACAGATTGCTTGAGTATGAATAGGGCATACATGGTTCACATCGAAAAGGGGTGCACACTTTCCCGATGTCAGGTCATGAAAGGGTTTTTCAATATTAATTACACCCTAGGAAGTGGACGCACTCCTGGTGTCTCAATACTTGATAGTGAATGATATGAAATGTGATTACAATTTTAGAACAATAAAGTTGATGAGTTACTTGTATTGTGTGTGTTTTCAAGCTAAATAGACGCAGTCTGGTGTTGCACACTAAATGGACAATGGCTTGGGATCATCCTACCTCCTATTGAAGAGCACATAGAAGGAGACATTCCCGAGGGACTGAAGAGTAGAGAAGGGGGTGGTTTCTTGTGTTGTATGGGGTAGTGGAATTAAAGCTCACTGCTAGAAATGAAACCTAGAAATGGTAATGATAAATTTTTCTTCCCAGTTGGCATAAAGATGTACTAGAAGGAGATGTTGGGCTATTATATGCCTGGGGATCCATAGTAGATCCTAGACGTGGAAATGGTCATTTATTGTTGATATAAGTGCATGTGTTATTTTTGATGGCTTGATAAACCCAACGATGTTGGCTTGGATGATTAGTTGTGGATATAAGTGCATTGTTGATATAAGTGTATTGTTGATATAAGTGCAGGTGATTTGTTGACGGTTTGATAAACCCAACTGAAGGTTGGCTTGACTGCGTAATTATTTGATGTTGTGGAAATTGTGGAAATGGCACAGTGTTGGCTTGACTACCTGTAGTTCGATAAACCTAACTGTTAGCTGGCTTGGCTAAGTATCTTGATAAACCCAACAGTGTATTGGCTCGATTGGCTACACCTTGATAAACCCAATTGTATATTGGCTTGGCTCGACGGTCTGATAAACCCAACTGTAGGTTGGCTTGACTGTGCCTAATATATATAAAAGGATGTTGTGAAGTAGCCTACGTGCTGACCTAACATCCAAGTCCATAGGCAATCCCAAGGCTTGCAAAGAAAATTAGGATTCTGTGGACCAAAGAGGAAACACACAATACAGATAAGTATTGGATTATTTTGCAATTTCTTGCTTATGAATACACATGTGTATATGATTTGGTTATGATGTTTTAAGCTCTTGTTTAAGAGATAAAAACTGATGAGAATAAACTAAACATGTGAATTTATTCAATGTTTGAATATAGGTATCGCTAGAAGTGAGGATTATGAAAAAATCCTAGGGGTGCATGTGGACATGTGACTATCCTGAAGAGCTCAGGATGAGCAGTAATGAAAAAGGTGCTAGTAAGACTATGAAGGTCCTAGCAGCCAAGACAAACCATGTGGGGAGGCTCCATGGTTGAGAGGTCTGAAATAGACCAGAGACACTAAGTGTCATAACCAAGATGGATTGGTCCAGCATTCACGGTGAAGTGAAAGAGGCCGAGAGCATGAAAACCATAGTGGTGGTGTGGGTTCCAGGATGGAACAGGACAAAGAAGGGAAAAAAACTCTTGTTGCTCTCTCTTTCCTCTTTGATTATATATATATATATATATATATATATATACTTATGCATTGTGGAAACAAAATATTGTTGAATGCATGTATGATTGAAAATAGAATGTGTGTGTTTGCTTAAAGTAAATTGTGAATGCTGGAATAGTTAATTCCCTGCCCAAGAATGGACATGAATGAGCTCATGCATTTGTTGGGAAGGCATGAAAAATGTGAAAGTATCCTTGATGAGACTTGGAATGTCATGCCAATTGGGCAATTAATTGACTGATTTTAATGCCTATATTATGCCTGGTCTAACAGAATTTCAATGCTGCATTTCATAGGTGAGAAAAGTGAAATCTAGTAGTGCACATTGATCATGGTAGCAGACCAAAAGCTGTTGGACTTGGCTGGAAGTCTTCTTCAAACAATTGCCAAGACCCAAGAAAATATTGGAGAGATGCTCAAGATACAGAAAAGTTCCTAGACTTGGGGATGAGTTGAAAGCTAAGAACCGGCAAGAGAAGCTCGTGGAAGCTGAGGGGCTTGGCCCAGGAAGTTCAAGTAAATAATTGAACGTGGGGCAGATCTACAAAATTTTGATGTGCAAATGGTATATGTATTCCTATGTATTGGAACACCGAGGACGGTGTTATTCCAAGGGGGAGGGGATTGTAACACCCCAGTTTTGACCCCGTTTGCATTAAAGGTACATGATGTATATATTGTAATTAATCATGGTGAGGAGCTAAATGCAAAAGCCCCACCATTGATTTGGTTGTGTTATGTTTCAGAAATTGGGATTGTTGCCGATGGTACATCACGCCATTTGACACCTTATAGTTCTGGCATCATGTAAACATGCAAAACTAATAAAAAAGCTACAACCAGCTACGACAGTGCAACATTAATGAAAAGGGTATGATTTCCTAAGGTTAAGGGGGGGATTTTCTAACCCGTGGGAGCCATTGGGGAAAATTCGGGTGTCATCCACTTAAACCCCTATGTTAGTTGGGTAGTTAACGCTAGGTAGTGGTGGGTGGTAGACTGCCCCCATGCACTCTCCACCAGATGGTTCAGTCATGTGCACGGGCTGGGAGTGGCTTCCTCGCACGCTGCTTGGTATACCAACCATTTTTGTTCTTTCCACTCTCCCCATCACCGACTGTTCATTTTCCCTCATGCAGAGCTAAGTTAAAAGGATCCACGATCCATTGATTGGGGGTTGGTTCTCCTTTCTCTCACGGATTACTAGTCTATGGATCGGTTCTTCCTCTGATCTTGGCAGAGAATCATTTTCCATTTCTCCATTATCAGACTGTGAGATATTTTTTGGTGATTTTCCTTTGTGGATGTTTCCCTCCTGTTCACACAGAGAATCTGTGTTTACTCCACCATTGCTGACTATGAAAATGTGCCATGGCTTCATCATTGAGGAAGGACCATTATTTTCCAACATTGCTGGTTGTGTCTAGACTATGTAATGTCCTGTTACTTCATCGGGAACCGGGGCTGTTGTTCCTTCCCTGATTTTGTGGTTGCTATTGTTTTCCCCACGTTGTTCACTTGCTATGGTCTCATGTGCATTCTTGAGCTGATGTAGGTTGTTGTTGAGTTTTTTTGGCCATGATAGGGCCAAGAACGACTCAGGGATCGATTTTCCCCTGTCCTAGCCGTGAATAGTTTGTTTTACTGCAGTATGCAGTGGTTGTTCTTCGGACTATTGAGAGTAGGATTAGAGGCTGGGTATGCTTGCGAAAACTGGTGTTTGGAGCCACTCAGATAGAGTTAGACTCCTGGCTTTATTCTCCACAACCCTTGAAGAGTATTGGAAAGGGAAGTTAGGGCCTGAGGGACTGTGAAGCAGAGAAAGAACTGATTCCTGTTGATGGGTATGTGGATGTCTTAGAAGTCAGGTTAGCTCTAGTGTAGGTGTCCTTAGCTCTCCATTGAGACCACCAACTTAGCATTTAGCCTTTCCTAGCTCCTTGATAGCTTGATAAACCCTACTATGTAGGCTTGGCTGATTTGTGTACCTTGGCTATGTGTAATCCTGCTTAGTCCCTTATTCCTCGGGGGATCATGCCCAGCTCGGGGGTGGCAGTATTGCTGAGAGATTGATGAGCACATTGGCCTATGGTTGGGTGGAACGTTGCAGCGACGTAGCTGGTTGTGGGGTGACTTCTTTATAAGATGAGTATTCTTGACCATTCTGTCCCTGCATTTATATTTACTGTTAATGAATTATAATGAACATGTTGAATGCAAAATGAATGTATGTTTGCTTCCGCTGTGTATGTGAATGATTATTTTTTAAGCATTTTTATGTTCAAGCATTTTGGTTTTATGTATGTTCATGTTCATGGGGCTAGTTTCCCGGAGGTTTTTGATAGTTTGGTAGTGTCCCCTTCGCCGGTCGGAGGGTTGGGGACGTTACAAACAACAACCAAAAACTCGAGTATAGTGATATTTTTAAAGGACCACAAGAATCTATTTGAAATCCTAACAACTAGGGTCTACAATACTTAAATATCACCATCCAATCTAAATAAATCTCTAAAAATAGATCTTAAATATTCAAGAGCCCATTTGGCTATAAAATCCATTATTACAATGCACACCTCACCATTGCTCAACTAACTAAATCTAATCTAGAACACAATGATAATAAAAATTTATTTTCCTTCATAATGCTCCTACATCAAGCTTTCAGACTTGAAAATATTCATAGACTCCTATCCATGAGTTCTTCTATACAGGTGCCAGTTTTCTGTAACATTTTGGTTGTCAACCATGTTCAATCTTCTTTTGGATGACCTACCCACTTCACTAAGTACGCAAAGTACTCTTTTCCTCTGGTTTTATTCTTCACTCTCTTGTCCAAGATCTTCTCTTTCGATAGTCTTTTTTCAACTGGCATTTGTTTCTACCATTGGACCTGTTGTCTGGTTTTATTACTATCATCCTCTTCCACTCCTTCTGATGTATCTTCATTGTATTTATATAAATCCGCAACATTAAAAGTTGGTGATATTCCCATACCCAATGGAAATTCTAGTTCATTTGCATTGTTTGAAAGTTTCCTGAGAATTTTACAAGGTCCAATTTTCTTATATTTCAAATTGTTATATTCTCCTATTGGAAATCATTCCTTCCTCAGGTGTGCCAAAACTAGTTCACCGACTTCAAAACTCTACTCTCTCCTCTTCAAATCTATTATGCCTTTATATTTGATGTTGCTGTACTGCAATTTCAATTTTACCTATTCATGTACCTCATGCATTGTTGTAGCAAAGTCCTCTCCATATGCACTTATTCTTCCAACTCTTCCTAAATCCCCGAGTTCATAAATTCCTCTTGGGTGCATTCCATATACAATATGAAATGGACTCTGACTTGCGCTCTTGTTTGGAGAATCATTATAAGCAAATTCATCTCGAGTGAGTGCTTGATCCCACTGCTTGGGATGCTCTCCAACTAAGCTCCTTAAAATATTTCCAAAAATTCTATTAACCACTTCGGTTTTCCCATCAGTCTGAGGGTGGTATGCTGAGATAAAACTTAGATCTGTCCCAAGTTTCTATTAATTTTTCACAGTGGTCTAGAAACTGAAAACACAGTCTCACAAAGAATACAGACAGATAATCATAAAATTGGCAAAATGGTGCTGCAATGGAAGTAGCAGCTCTGTATAATCAAATGAATAATACAATACAATGATCATGCTAGAAGCATGAATGCCAAGACAATTCAAATTCCCAAGGAGGTCATTTGAATTGAATGAGCGAGTCTAGCTTAACTGAATGTAAGCCACAGTCAAAACTCAAGTTAACCACTGATCAAAACCCTAATTGACTCAACTGACCCCTAACTAAATTCGGAGTGCAATAAATGACTGAGTTTAACTGAAAGTAGCTGAGACACATGTCACTACAAGCCAACCAACAAGTGGTAGCGCATCAATGACTCCAATGAACCCCGACGAGGTTAACTGAAGTGTAACTGACCATCATAAGTGGTTGGAGGTGCCCCTGCTGACTCCATTTCATTAAATAATCATTAAATAATCAATTTAATGAAGGGAGGTGCCTTCATTGCTCTTTTTAACTAATTGTATCCATCAATTAGCAATATGGGGCATTTATGACACTCATATCACCCCCGGAGTGCTCCAGTTAGCCTCCCTGAATGAAGGAGAAGGCTAATTTAGCCTCCTTGTTTGAAGGTAGGCATGGGTGTGCTCATGCTGATGTCATATAGTGCTTCTCTAATGTCAATTAAGTCAATAAAACTTAGTATAGTGGTTTAACTAGGCCAAATTGACCAAAATGAGTGTGAATGGTGGTAAATTTCTCCAACACCCCCCCTTAAGCTATACTCAGGAGGAGTAGAAAACATAAAGTGCATAAGAATTCTAAGGCCCCGCCAACTAAGGCCATAGGTCACCCTGTACAATACTGAAACTCAAACAATGCTCAAAAAACAAACTAAGTGAGGAAAAGAGGGAAAACCCGTGGGAAAAACCCCCCCTCAAGCTGAACACTGAAAGTAGTTGGATCACCCTGAGGAATTCACCCCCAACAGTGAACGGAGGTAAGTGAACTTCTTTTTTGAAAATATTTTGGTGAAGATGTCTGCAATCTGCTCATCAATTGGGCAGTATTGCAGAATGATGGTCCTGTCATGCACTAGCTCCCTGATGTAGTGCATGTGTATCTATACATGCTTGGTCCTTTGCCTGGTAATTTGATATGTGGATATCTTAATAGCACTTTGATTGTCACAAAAGAGGACAGTGGACAAAGTACTACCAAGATCAAACTCTGAAAGAATGCCTTGCAACCAAACAGCTTGGATGCAAGCATTCACCGCTCCTCGATACTCGGCCTTTGATGAAGACAATGCTATGGCGGCCTACATTTTGCTAGACCAGCAAATGGGGCCACCACCAAACATGAAGACATATCTGGAAGTTGACTTCCGATCAATAGAATCACTCTCCCAATTGGAATCTGTGTATCCAACTAGCTCTAGCTCAGAGTCTGCAACATAGTGAATGCTGTAGATCCTAGTTCCCAGAATGTACTGGAGGATCCTCTTGACTGCCTTCCAATGAATATCATGGGGCTGATGCATGTATATTGATACAACATTCATGTCATAATAGATATCAGGCCGAGAATGAGTCAAGTACAACATGCTACCAATCAGCTGTCGATAAATAGTGCATTCCATGGGAGGTGTGCTTTTTCCTTCTTCAAGGATGATCCCCGAAAGGAAAGGGAATGGTGTGGGACTACATTCAGACATGTTAAACTTGAATAACAGGTATGATATGTATTTGGACTGAGTGACCATTATCCCATCAGAATTTTTCTCAATTTCGAGCCCCAAAATTTGTTTTAAGAGCCCCAAATCGCTCATTTCAAATGCATTGTGGAGAGCAGTTTTGAAGACTGAAATAGAAGCAACTATGCTACCTGTGATCAATAACTCATCAACATATAAAAAAATAATAATCAAATGACCATAAAACTACTGTATATACACATTTGAATCTTATCTACACCTTTGGAAGTTTTGCGAGAGAAGGAAGGCATCCATCTTGGAATACCACTCTCTTGGGGCCTGTTTTAACATGTATAGTGAATTCTTTAGCTTGCAAAACAAAGATGGTTCAAAGATGTAGCCATTAGGATGCTTCATGTATATCTTCTCATGAATATCTCCATGCAGAAAGGCTGACTTAACATCCATATGATGCACTTCCCAGTGCTTAGATACTGAAATTGCCAAAACTAGGAGGATGGAGTCCATTTTTGCAACTGGTGCAAAAGTCTCATGGTAGTCCACACCTTGGACCTGGGAGAAAAATTTTGCCACCAGAATTTCCTTATATTTGTAGGTGCTACCATATATAGAAACCTTAGTCTGAAATTCCCACTTGCATTGAACCAATTTCCTTTCCGGAGGAAGAGAAACTAGCTCCCAAGTAGTGTTTTTTTGAAGAGAATTCATCTCTTCATCCATGGGAACTTTCCATCTCGGATCCTTTCGAGCATGGTAGTAGGAATTTTGGTCTAAAATTATCATCAAATAACAAGATTTGGACAGAAAATAATCAGGAAAAGAGAGCACAATACCTACTCTTTGGAAATCAGACCGGGTTCTCCTTGGATCATCCAAATTTCCAATGTTATCTCCTGCGGAGGAGAGTGTTTGTCGGGCCCATGTTGGGAGATGATTTTGTAGTTAAGGTTATGATTCAGAATTTGATGTTTTCTGTACACTGATATCAGAAATCAAAGGATCCAAATCAGGGTCATCATCCAAATATTCAGTAGAATAGGAAGGAAATTCAGCAATTTTCTCCTTCACTAGTTCCACCTCTTGAAGAGGCTCATTGAACTTGACACTCCTTTCGATGATGATCTATTTTTTTTTTATATCCAAAAGCTTGAAACCTTTTGATTCATCAGGATACCCAATAAATAGAAATTCTATGCTTTGTGGTTTCAAACCCCTCCTTTTATCAAGTGGAATTCGGGCCCATGCAGTGGACCCAAACACCCGCAGGTTCGACACATCCGACTTGTGTTCGAAGTATGCTTCGAAAGGGGTCTTCCATTTCATGGATGAGTGTGGAACTTTGTTCTAAATGTATGCTGCATCATGCATGGATTCAGCCCACAATTTGTAGCCAACTTCTTTGATTCCAACATACAGGTGGTCATCTCCTTGAGAGACTAATTCTTCCTCTTCGCTACACCGTTCTGCTGGTGAGTGTAGGGAATTGAATGCTGGACCTGAATACCGATTTGGGAGAATATGTGTAGAAACTCATTACTGACATACTCCTTTCCATTATCAAATATCAAGGTCTTGATCTTTTGTCTAGATGCATTCTCAATCAAGGCCTTCAATTTAGTGAATTTTTCACAAACTTTAGACTTCTTTTTGATAAAGAAGACCCATGTGTACCTGGAAAAATCATCAATAAAATTCAAAATATACCTTGATCCATTAATGGATGTGATAGGCATGGGACCAGTGATATTAGAATGTATCAGTCCCAATATGCATGTAGCTCGGCTTGCATTCCCCCGATCGAACTTGTGCTCAGGGTGCTTTCCAACAACACAACTATTGCAAATTCCAGTGGTTTCCTTGATGACTGGGAGGCTTTCAACCATGAAATTTTTATATAATTGATGCAAGTATTTGAAGTTGATATGGATGAACCTCTCATTCCACAGTCTACTAACTTCATTTCCATGAGTTAGCAGTGTGGTGGGCTTTGCATTCGTCACAAAATGGGAAAACTCATAGGATTTTGCATGATGGTTTGCAAGGCCTTTTGAAACAAGTTTTCCAGATGAAATTTCTATGATCTCTACATAATTCGAGCTGAAGGATACTCTCTTGGGAACTCTCGTATGTGTCATTTGATAAACACTGAGGTTTGATGCCAGAGATGGTGCATACAAAACATTTAAAAAATAGCCATTCTCAAGATCAATAGTACCTTGTCCTTCTGAAATGATGGTGGAGTCATTTCCCATGTGGATGGGGATGAATTTTCCAGTATCCAAAGATGAGAAGGATTCTCTTTCAGCCATCATGTGGTTTGAAGCTCCAGAATCTATCAAGAGTGCTTTGGACTTCGAAGTGCTTGCCATGAGGGCATGACCTCTTTCATGTTGAGGTTCTCGATCTTGCTGATCTCTCCTCCGAAAGATTTCTGGAAGATTGATGTGATTTATCTCAAGGAGAGAGGTAGATTCATCAATTTTCTTCTTCATGCAGTCATGTTCAGGGTGGAATCCCTTCCCGTAGTATGAACACTTGAATTTCTCCTTTCCATGATGCCCTTTTCCTTTGTTCTTCTTTGATCCGAAAGACTCTTCATGCTTCTAGTTTTCAACTTTAGGCTTAGGAGCTTCGAATTTAGTTTTTGGGTTCTTCTGCTGCTTTCCTTTATCCTTCAGATCTTTGGGCCTTGAGACATGGAGGGCTTGATCACGGGAGGATCTGAAGATCCCCATCTAGACAAGCTTATTATGTTCACTTGTTAGGGACTCAATGAAGGCATTGAGTGAAGGCTTCTTCCATCCAGGGGTTGTGAGCTTCCTCGCATAGAATGTAGAGACAAAAACTGAATAATCAGCTCCATGTTTGGAGAGTATGGTGAGGATGAGATGATCATCCTCCTTCTCCACTTTGCATTGCTTCAACAGTAAGACAATGTGCTTGAACTTTGTGAAAAAGTCATTCAAGGTCTCGAAATTGGAAGGCTGGAGAGACATGAAATCATTCTCAAGCTGGTATACTCTCAAATCATCCTAATTTCCATACAAGGTTTCCAATTTGTCCCAGATTTCCTTTGGAGTCTTCAATCTCAAAAGATGGAAAATAAGATCCCAGGAAACAAAGAGGCACAAGAATCCGAATGCTTCATCTTTCTTGTTAAAGAATCTAGTTTTTTATGTCACAGAAGTAGGCTTTTCTTCAGTGTCCATAATGACCCTATAGATTCCTCTGGCACATAGCTAGATCTCCATGTCTCCTTTCCATGAGTGGAAATTGAATGAAGTCAAGAGTTCTATTGAAGAAGACATCTAAATCTATTGGAGCGAATGATTTCACCTGTTAAAAACCTGAAAATCACAACAAAAGGGACACCGTAAGGTCGAGTAGCCTGCACATTTTAGGCTTTCATCACACCCAGCATAGTCAATCAAGCAAGATTGATCAACAATTTCCTTACTTGGGGTATTAAGTGGTAAGTTTTGGCTTCTGGTGCAGTGCTGGATTTTTGAGCTATTGCTCAATTTTTCATGCAAGATCTGTCAAAAACCTTGTTTTTGAGAGATCTGAGCTTCATCTCGCCGTGAGCTCTGAAACCATATTAATTTGTCACAGTGGTCTAGGAACTGAAAACACAGTCTCATAAAGAATACATACAGATAATCGTAAAATTGGCAAAATGGTGCTGTAATGGAAGTAACATCTCTATATAATCAAATGAATAATGAATAATACAATACAATGATGATGATGGAAGCATGAATTCCAAGACAATTCAAATTCCCAAGGAGGTCATTCGAATTGAATGAGTGAGTCTATCTTAACTGAATCTAAGCCACAGTCAACACTCAAGTTAGCCATTGATCAAAAAAATAATTGACTCAATTGAGCCCTAACTGAAGTCGGAGTGCAATAAATGACTGAGTCTAACTGAAAGTAGCTGAGACACATGTCACTGCAAGACAACCAACAAGTGGTAGCACATCAATGACTCCAATGAACTTTGATGAGGTTAACTGAAGTGTAACTGCCCATCAAAAGTGGTTGGAGGCACCCTTGTTGACTCCAGTTCATTAAATAATCATTAAATAATCAATTTAATGAAGGGAGGTTCCTTCACTACTCTGTTTAACTGATTATAACCATCAACTAGCAATATGGGGCATTTATGACACTCAGATCACCCCCAGAGTGCTCTAGTTAGCCTCCCTGAATCAATGAGAAGGCTAATTTAGCCTCCTTGACTGAAGGTAGCCGTGGGTGTGCTCATGTTGATGTCATACAGTGCTCCTCTGATGTCAATTAAGTCAATAAAACTTAGGATAGTGGTTTAACTAGGCCAAATTGACCAAAATGAGTGTGAATGGTGGTAAATGTGCCCAACAATTTCCTCCACAGAGTTTTCTAGAAATGTTCAAGGAATTTAGAGTCTCTATCATAAACAATGTTTCTTGGAATCCCATGCAATCTTCCAATTTTCCTAAAAGACAGATTGGCTATATTTGTAGCATCACTAGTTTTCAAACAAGGGATAAAATGTGCCATTTTGGAGAATCTATCAACAACAACAAAAATTGAATCATGACCCTTCTGTGTTTTTGGAAAGCCCAAAATGAAATTCATGCTAAGTGAATCCCAAGGTTTGTTGGGAATTGGAAGTGCGTGTACAGACCTGTATTTTGGATTCTCCCTTTTTCATGCTGATAGACCGTACATTTATCTACAAAATTATGCACATCTTCTTTCTTTCTTGGCTAGAAATAAAAATGTTTCAGTTGTTCCAAAGTTTTATCATGTCCAAAATGTCCACTTAATCCTCCACTGTGTTTCTCTTTGATTAAGTTTTCCCTCATTGAGTATTTAGGAATGAAAAGTTGATTACCTTTAAATAGTAAACCATCCTGTATTATATATTCTAACCATGGATTTTTGTCCCTTACTACTGGACTTTTACAAGCCTCAAATGCTTCCTTGAAATCTACATCATCTTCATACACCTCTTTTATAGAGTCAAACACTGTAATCTGTACTTGATTTTCTTGCATTATCAAAGTCCTCCTGCTTAAGGCATCTGCAATATTATAGGATTGTCCACTGATATGCTTTATCACAAAAGTAAAAAATTTCAGATATTCAACCCATTTTACATGTATTTGATTCAATTTTGGCTGCTGCATTATGTATTGCAAGGAATGATTGTCTGAATACAAAACAAATTCTATAGGTAACAAGTAATGCCTCAATTTTTCCAGTGATTGAACTAGAACATAAAACTCTTTTTCATATGAGGATTATTTATTCCTATATTCATTCATTTTCTCACTAAAATAGGTTATGGGTTTGTCTTCTTGGTTCAATGCAGCTCCTATTCCTTCTCCACTGGCATCACACTTCACTTGAAATGGTTTTTGGAAATCTGGTAAAGCTAAAATAGGTTGGTCAGTGACCTTTTTTTTCAATAACTGAAAGATATTTTTAGATTCAGTTGTCCACTTGAATGGTTGCTTATCTTTCTTAATGGTCTCAATTATGGGTGCACTAATCCTGCTGAAATTTCTTATAAATTTCTTGTAGAAACTAGACAATCCATGGAAGCTCCTTACCTCAAAAATATTCTTGGGTGAAGGCCATTCTTGGATAGCTTTCACTTTCTCAGGGTCCATCTTTAATCCCTTCTCAGAAATGAAAAATCCAAGATATATAAGTTCAGACTTTAGAAATGAACACTTTTTCATATTTATTATCAATTTCTCCTGGTGCAATTTCTATAAGACATGAATCAAGTGCCTCAAATGTTCTTCTTTGGAGTGAATGTATATTAGTATATCATCTTGATAAATTATGACAAAATTTCCAATACAGTGTTTCAACACCTCATTCATTAATCTCATAAAAGTACTTGGTGCATTTGATAAGCCAAATGGCATGACAAGCCATTCATACAACCCATAGTTTATATTGAATGTTGTTTTCCACTCATCTCCCTCTTTGACTCGGATTTGATGGTAACCACTTTTCAAATCAATCTTGGAAAAATACCTTGCATCCTTTACATAGTATAGTAAATCATCTATTCCAGGCAAGGGAAATCTATATCTGATTGTTATTTTATTGATGGCTCTTGAATCAATGCACATACTCCAGGTTCCATCCTTCTTTGGGCTTAAAACTGTTTGTACAACACATGGGATAAGGATTTCTTTGATCAATCCTTTACATAATAACTCCCACACATGGTTTCTAATTTCTTTATTTTCCTTAGGTGTCATTCTATATGCAGCCTTGTTTGGTAAGTTTGATCCAGGTATCAAGTCAATATGGTGAATGATACTCCTCTTAGGTGGCAATTCACTTGGTAAATCATTCACCACTATATCATTTAACATATATTGAATCTCAATAGGAATATCTGAAAGTAAAGTAGTTGTAAACACTACCCTAGGTTTACAAACCAAAGCAAAATTTACCTCATTATCCTCCATTCGCTATAGAAATTCTTTGCCACTCATCAGCAAAGCTTTTGGATCATTGTTTCCAGTTGTCTCTTCTTCTTGCAATGGTAGTAAAGTTTGGTTTAGCCCATATTTTTGAAACTTGTAGACATTCCTTTTACCTTCATGTATGGAATTTATGTCATATTGCCAAGGTCTTCCCAACAAGATGTGACACACATCCATTGGCATCTCTCCACAAATAAATCTGTCCTTGTAGCTGCCTAATTGTAAATCTACCTCACATTGTTCATTTACCAATAGTTGATCGCCTTTTTGAAGCCATGACACCTTGTATGGTGTTGGATGCTTAGTCTTCTTCAGATTTAAATTCTCTACCAATTTAGTGGACACCAAATTGTCCATACTTCCGCTATCAACTATTACCTTGTAGCACTTCCCTTTAACTTTGTACATGGTCTTAAATAAGGCTTTCCTCTGAGCTGGTTCAACAGGATTTTTCTCTGACTTCAGTAGCACTTTCTTTAACAAAAGAGACTCACCTGTCTCTGGTACTTTTTCAACCTCTTGTTCCTTTACTTCTCCCTCCACTATTGGAGTAACAAAAACATTTATTGATCCTGTGTCTTTGTTCTCTTAGCACTCAAAGGTTCAATGTCCCATCATGTCGCATTTAAAACACTTGAATTCTCTTCCTCTTCCTTGTCCTCTTCCTCTAGGAGAGAATCCTCTTTCTTTAAAGTCATCCTCCTGATGTCCTTGATGAATTGAACTTTTGGTTCCTTCTCTTTGAGTTGTAAATATTCCTCTATTAAAATGTTGTCCTCTTCCTTTGTTAGGTCCTCTTTCTCTATTTGACTGCCTCCTTGCAATCTTGTCCTTTTCTTTCAAAGCAAGATGGTAAGATTCTTCTACTGTCCTTGGAGTCAGCAGGCTAATTTCATCTTGGATATCCATTCTCAAACCATTCACATAGTTGTCTAACTTTTTTGTAGTATATTTCACATAACCTAGTATTATATTGACTTTATAAACTCTTTGGTGTACTCTCTTACGGAAATTATCCATTTCCTAAGATTTTGCATTTGTCTAAATAAAGAGAGATGATAAGATTGGGGTATGAATTTACCTCGGAGTTTTGTAATCATCCAGTTCCAACTCTTGATTTTTTGCTTGTTCTGCTTTCTCTGTTCTTATTGTACACTGTCCCACCATAAAGATGCATGCCCTTTGAGTTTTGTCACAATGAATTTCACCTTATTTTCATCATTCAATTCCTCATAGTCAAATAACTTCTCCATATCATTGATCCAGTCAACAAGCTCTTCAGGATTCAAACTACAATTGTAGTTCGAGAGATCAGGATTTGGTCTCAAGGTGGATCCCAAAACTTGTTTCAACATCCCAACTCAATTGTTTCTTGAGCTGCAGTCTCTTCTTCTTAAGACCCTTCATCCTTACTAACATCATTAGGATCCCTTTGTTTCTCACCTTCTATGACATCTAGCCTTGCCTACAAACGCTACATCAATCTTATTACCTCAGCATTTGCTATAGGCCTTCTACCTCCTCGGCCTCTTCTTCCAACCTCATAAGCCATAACTTGACATGAAATATCGCTCTAATATATCAATTGATGGCCTTGCTCAGCGAACCATAAAATATTTCCACTATAATAAAATATGAATTGTGCTGAGCTAGTTTCAAGAGCTAAACAATATATATATATAGTTGACAGACAAATATAACTTCAAATGTATACTCAACCACCATTAATCACACTCTTTTTAAAGGTGTAGATTTGTTTGACTTTTCCACAATTTTACTTTCCACATCAAATCGTGCCCACTCATTGTTCAATCCAACGGAGTAGAAACAACCTAGAAACATTTCCTCTATTTAACTTCAATGGTGAAGGTGTCCATGTTAGGATTATTAATCCTCCCTTGTCCAATTTGATCATATGTCTAAATCAGGAGTCATGTCTAAATCAAGAGTCCATCCAGTCTATTTTTAGTCACTAGCACCATTGGGTCCACTTGGCCTAATTGGGGAAAATCTTCCAGTTAATAAAGTGTGGGGAACACTAATTTAGGCCTAATTCCATTGATTTCACTTGCATGCATCATTTTAGGTGCCTCCTAGATCAATTCCTACAATTTAGGAGCCACTGGGAGTGTCGATACCAACCTTCATCAGTTGAGTTCAGTTAGTGACTAGTTAAGCCGAGTTAGGAGTCAGTTACATTCAGTTCTAGTCCTCTACATTCAGTTAGCACTAGGTTAGCATGGATTCATGTAGGAGAGGCGCATTTCTTACCTACCATAGTCAGTTAGCCTCAGTTAACACTGAATTAGACACTTGAGTTGTGTTTAAGAACTCCGTTGAACTCCGATAATGGTTTAGATAAGGTCAGTTAAATATTTAGTCCTTTGATAATGATTTAGACAAGGTATTAGTTACCTATATTCAAGTAGAGTTTAATCAATTCCAATTTCCTCATGTGGATTCAAATTGCTTGTGGATATTTAAGCCATTGTACTTCATTGTAATTATCATCTAATTACTCTTTGATTAATGAAAAGCATTCACAGCTACAAGCCATTTTTTCACTGTTTATTTCTTAAATAACTGAGTAAATTGTGTGATCTATCTTGTGAGTTGTGTGTTTGTCCATAGATCTATGTGCTCAATTTAATATGGTATCAGAACCTCGGCAGACATGGAACCTCTCCTCCTCAGATCTCCTATTGGATCATTTTTTGAGCAAAATTGTTCCTTCCAGCTCTGCACCAAAAGCAGAAGGTTTACCACTTAATAACCCAAGTTAAGGAATTGTTGATCAATCTTGATCAACTATTCTAGGTGTGATGAAAACCTAAAATGTGCAGGCTGTCCAACCTTACCATGCCCCTTTTTGTTTTGCAGGTACAACTTCGAATGAATTCATCAGGTCCTCTTCTCACCCGATCCTCAGACTATTTGGAATGGAAGGTGAAGATGTTTGTATTTCTGAATAGACAAGATCTCTATTGGGTGTCTAATGGATTCAGCAGAGAGTATTTTGAAAGTGAGAATGACTGGATAAATGCATGTGATGCATATTTTGGAATAATGAAACTGGCTCTTTCTCTTAGCTTGCGCTACGTCAATAGATCTATTAAAGATCCACAGGAAATCTGGACAATATTGGACAGAACCTTTGGAATGATTGATGAGGATCATAATAGCACTTTGGAGAGCACATCCAGCACCATAAGCATCGTTTATCCAAAAATATCGTCCTACACTCTCTCTGATGAAGTTGTTCAAGATGAAGAAGAAGCAGAAGCTCCTACACAGTCAATTCGAATTGAAGACAATATCCTTGCAATGACTCCTTCTCCTAATGCTCTGGAAGTTTATGATATCTCTGATATCTCATCTCCTCATATGGATGAAACAGAAGAAGAAATTCAAATATCTTATATTGAATAAAAATACTGTTGCACTTCCATGCAAACATTCACCAATGATTTTCCTTTGAATTCTGTGCAAAATTTGCCAGTAATTGCTTCCAAAAGTGAAGAGAAATTTGATTTTTTTCCCTCTAATGTTGCTGCTCGTGTGAAAATATGTAATAAATTGGATATTTTGGAAGAAATATCATATTACTAGAGTGATCCATTCACTCCACTTGATCTAGATCTTCCAACAAATTCCTACAGGATTGCATGCACCAAAATTCAGAATTTTGAAGAAGAAGAAAGTTGTGCATCCACCGTCTCGATTGACCATTTCTTTGGATCTGATATGAACCTTATTGGATCTGATATGATATTATTTATATCTGATCTGGTATTTATTGGTTTAATATTTAAGGTTCATAAGCTTTCAATACTGCTTGTAGCTGTTCTCATTAATTTTGTGAAGAAACAAGTACCGCAAGTCTCCTACAAAACTGTTGCTGGGGATTTGATTTGATTTCATAGTTTTGGATGTGTTGTGAACCTATTTAGATATGATTTAATTTCTGATCTGATATTGTTTGGTTCATATTATAAAATCCAAGAGCTTTCAGTCATGCTTGTAGCTTCTCTCACCAATTCTGGTGTGAAAAATCAAGTACCGCAATTTCTCTTCAAAACTTCTGCTAGGGATTTGGTGTTAGTTTCCTATTATGAGGTTGCTGATATTTTATTTTATGAATAATTATATGTTTTTTAAGCTATATCAGACTATGGAGCTCAATATTTCTCTCTCCACAGTCCCAGTGCTTCTCTACCATTGATCACATGTTCATCTCCTCACATGACTAGTAAAGAGGAAGACATTCTGCATTCGCCTGAACACTTGCTCCTAACACTTTGGGCTGATTTTACCACTCATGGTTTTCAGTTCATGGATGCAAAATATCAGTTTATTCAAGGTTCCTCACATGTTTTGAATCCTCAAGAACCTTTTCTCACTTATCAGTTGATTTCAATTGCTCTACATGGGTCCAGTCTTCATTCGGCAGCTGTCTATATTTCTGATTTAGTTAAGCATATAATTATTCTTCCAAAGAGGAAGATTCCTCCAGACATAATGATGGAGAGGTTCACATGCCAAGCCCCAGGATACCTATGTACAGAAGAACCATATTGATCCTAGTTCTACCTGCTTAATTAGAGGGGGGGCTTTTTTCCCATGTGGTTTTTTCCCCGGCTCCTTGTATTGAGCAGTTACTTTATTTTAGTTGATGTAATGGGTGACCTATGGTAAAGTAGTTACTAGGTCCCACATATTGTCCAAGTTAGCATTCAGGGGGGGGTGTTAGGATTATTAATCCTCCCTTGTCCAATTTGGTCATATGTCTAAATTAGGAGTCATGTCTAAATCGAGAGTCCATCCAGTGTATTTTTAGTCACTAGCACCATTGGGTCCACTTGGCCTAATTGGGGGACATGTTCTAATTAATAAAGTGTGGGGAACACTAATTGAGGCCTAATTCCACGGATTACGCTTGCATGCATCAGTTTAGGAGCCTCCTAGATCAATTCCTACAATTTAGGATCCAATGGGAGTGTTGATACCAACCTTCATCAGTTGAGTTCAGTTAGTGACTAGTCAAGCTGAGTTAGGAATCAGTTACATTCATTTATAGTCCTCTACATTTAGTTAGCACTAGGTTAGAATGGCTACATGTAGGAGAGGCACATTTCTCACCTACCACAGTCAGTTAGCCTCAGTTAACACTGAATTAGACACTTGAGTTGTGTTTTAGAACTCTGTTGATCTCTGATAATGGTTTAGACAAGGTCAATTAACTATTGAGTCCTCCGATAATGATTTAGAAAATCTCGATTAATTTTCAACCCTAAGGCAACGCTAACTTGTTTTCCCATATGGATGAGCTCCAAGAAGTGAGGTGGGAGGTCCTACGGAGTTTTTAGCAGACTATTTTAGCTTGGCTTTTTCTATGGTAATGGGGGGGGGAGGGGATCCCCTAAACTGTTGTCCTCCTGACCAAGGTAATTTGACTATTGGAGAAATTCTGATACCAATAATTCAAGGTGAATTCCCCGTTTCTACTTGTATGGATTGTAAACTTGGTCAAGGGGTTTCCTAAAACAACAGTTATTCCTTCTATGCTAGTTAAGTCTACAAATATTAAGGAAAAAATTCAGTTTATGACAGATCATGCTTTTATTGGAAAATTCATTGGGTTACAGCCATCGAAGAAATATTTTCTCTGGTGGATTAATTCAACATAGAAACCTAAAGGTCGTTATGATTTCCATTTAGGATCGAAGGGGTTTTTTATTGTTTCTTTTATCAGTCAAAAAGATAGGAATCGGATTATTGACAGTGGCCCATATTTCTATTATTCCATGGGTCTTTTCCTTCGTCCTTGGAAAGAGAAATTATGTCTGGAAAAAGAAGATATGCGCATTGCTCCTATTTGGATCCGGTTATATTTGCTTTCTCAGGAATATTGGGATGTTGAAATATTAGAAGACTTGGGTAACTGTTTGGGCTCCATTATTAAAATTTCGAAGCAAACTAAATCTCAAAGATATACTGCCTTTGCCCGTATTTGTATCTTAGGATATACTGCCTGTGACATGGATCTATCCAAGGCTCTTTCAGAGGCTATCAGGCTACTTTGGGACAATGATGAATGGATTCAAAATTTGGACTATGAATAAGTTCCGTTTAGATGCCGACGATGTCATGAGTATGGCAACTTGTTTCGGGAATTTCCTCTAAATCATCCCAAACCGCTAGCTAATAAGGTATTGAATCCCTCGAAACCTGGTTTTTCTAAAGTATCTTCATGCAAACAAGTAAATAAAAAACAAGATCCTCAAGTCTTAGCCAAGAAGATAAACAGTTCTAATTCTTTTGAAAATTTAGGTAAACAGGCAGGACAGTTGGTGGATTCAAGAAGTCCAAAGGGTAATTTTTCCAAATATGAGATTGGTCAAACTTCTAGCCTTCATTCGTGTCCAAGTATAGCCCACAACATCCATATTGGAAATTTGCAACAAACAGCTAGACCAGAAGTTGAAGCAATGGATATTTCTCTGCAACTTGATTTCTTCGAAGAATTAGAAGAAATGGATATAGGTGACTTAGATCTTGAAGGAATTGATAAATCCTGTTCGGATAAAGTTCAAGGCTATGTTCCTCAAGAACAGGTTAGTCTTTTAAAAGAGGCTATTCTTAAATCTAAATTCTCAAATTTCCTAGGCATTAATTTAGGCTCTTTTAAAGAAACAAAAAAATCTGGTGAAGACAATGGCAAGAAACCGGGACGCAAATCCAATAGACATAGAGTAGCAGATGTAGGAAGGTGGTTGGTTGATTCGGGTCAATATCTGACAATCAGAGCTGCTCTTGGTCTGTAATTTTGTTTTTTAATGAAACTCCTTTCCTGGAACACTTGAGGCATTAATAGCTTGAGAAAAATGAAAATTCTCTATCAGAAGATTAAGAAATCTAATCTAGCCATTGTTTTGTTAAAAGAAACCAAATGCCAGGACAATTTTATTCAGGAACGTAGGAGTAAAATATGGACGCGTTGTGAGAGTATGGGTATTGACTCTAAAGGGTTTTGTGGAGGTTTATGTATTTTATGGGATTCGTCCCAGGTTTCCCTATCTAATTTTCAAGGAACTCGTAATTCTATCTCTGCCATTTTTAAAGTGATTGGTTTTCCTATATCGGGTTTACTCACGAATGTTTATGGTCCTCAACGCTCGAGTGATAAACGTAGTTTTTTAAAAACCCTTTCCAATTTGAAAACCTGTATGCCGTTTGAGCATTGGGTGGTCGGAGGTGATTTTAATATTATCACTTCTCTTGAGGAAAAAAAAATTGGTTGGCGTTGTTTGGAGTAGGAATGCAATATTTTCCATGAGACTATTGAAGATCTGGGTCTTGTGGATATTAATCTAGGGGTTGGATGGTTTACTTGGAATAATAAACCTACAGGGGACCGTCATATTTCTTCCAGACTTGATCATTTTCTTGTTTCTGAATTAGTCATTAATTTAGGAAGTGAAATTCATAGTTCGACCCTCTCTGGTGGAAGATCCGATCACTGGCCAATCGAGCAATTATGTAGTGGTTTGGGGTCTCAATTCAAAAAGCCATTTCATTTTGAGTAATTTTGGATGATTCATCCTGACTTCAATGAAAAATTTAAAACTTGGTGGGCTGAATTACATTCAAATCAGGTGGCTAATATGTGGTCTTTTCAACAGAACCTGAAGGCTCTGAAATCTAAAATCAAGAAATGGAATAATAAATAATTTGGGAATATTTTCAAGGAGAAAAGAAGATTGGAGATCTGTCTTCAGGAGTTTTAGTCCATTGGGATTAATGAAGGTTATTCCTTCGCTCTTCTTGAGGAGGAGCGACTGGTGGAAAAACAACTTGAAGAATGGGAAAAACAAGAGGAACTTCTTTGGTGGAATAAATCTTGTATCAAGTGGCTTCGTGAGGGAGAAAGAACTCCAAATTCTTTCGTCATTCTATCATCCAATCTAGGTTTCAGAACAAAATTTATTCCCTAAAAAATGAAGCAGGTAACCTTTTGGAAGGTAGGGAGGATATTGAAATTTTACTCAACTCTCATTTTTTAGATTTTTTATCTAATCCTTGTAGGGATCGTTCTTCTAACATTGAATTCATTACTAACTGGATTCCCTCCTTGGTTTCAAGGCAACAGAACCAAATGTTAATGAATTCCATCTCTCTTCAAGATGTCCAGGAGGCTATCTTTCAGATGAAGGAAGGTACATCGCGTGGCTCGGATTTTTTCACTTTTAATTTCTTTCATCACTTTTGGGAGATGATTAAAATTGATGTTTGGAATATTGTAGAACAATCTCGAGTATCTGGGCGTATTCTTCCATCCTTAAATGCTACTTTTTCAACTCTTATTCCTAAAAGTGAGGGTGTTGATTCTCCTAATAAATTTCGGCCTATCATCCTTTGTAATGTGATTTATAAAATTATAACCAAAGTAATTGCTAATCAATTAAAACCTATTCTGCCTTCTCTAATTTCACTAGAACAATCAGGGTTTGTGGAGGGGCGTCGAATTTCAGATGGGATTATTCTTGTTCATGAAATATTACACTCCATCAAAATTAAAAAGATGTCGAGCATGTTAGTTAAGCTTGACATTTCCAAAGCTTATGATAAACTTAACTGGCAAATTATCATGAAAATGCTGGTAGCATTTGGTTTCAGTATGGCCTGGGTTAAATGGATTATGAATTTGATCTCATCGGCCTTTTTCTAAATTTTAGTTAATGGGGTTCCTTTAGGAATCATTACTCCAACTCATGGTATCTATCAAGGGGATCCTTTATCACCTTTTCTGTTTATTCTTATGGCTAAAGGTATGGGACAATCTATTTCTGCTTCAAATGGAGCCAATTCTATAAGAGGTTTATGTGGAACTCCTTGTATAAACACTCAGTCAAGGAAGAGTTCCTGGATTGAACTAGTGGATAAATTCAAGAAGCGTTTGAGTAATTGGACTTTGAAATCTCTGAATTTGCTGAGCCATTTGGTTCTTGTCAAATCCGTGCTTCAAGATTTTCCTACTTATATGTTCTCAACTATGTTGGTGCCTAAATCTATTCTTCGGTATTTTAGAAATATCCAAAGGAAGTTTCTATGGAGTAGCACTCAAGATCCTCATAAATGGGCTCTGTTGGGCAATAGGGCAGACCCGGGTTTAAACCTTTTGCTTCGCACCAACAAAAGACCCACAGTGTTGGCCCTTTCGGAAACAACCTGCGCGCAGGTTGCAGTCTCACCTGAAACAGCTATGGGATGCCGTAGAATCAGGTTTCTGCAATAAGAAGAGGGATATTACTGTACCTTTAGTCTCTAACAACCTATATCCAATCACACAGAGCTTCAATTAGTATATATAGCTTGCATATAAATAAACACAAAGTGACTTGCTCAACCCTTTACTGGGAATTCGCAGCGAAGCTATTTATTAGCAGTGATCTTATTTATTAGATATATCTAGTTATTAATGCAAGAAAGATAAACAGAAACAGAGACAATCACAAGAACCACAACACCGGATATAACGTGGTTCACCCCCAGTGTAGGGGTTACGTCCACAGAACTGTGTTTTATTCAACTTGCTACAAAATCACAGTTCTGATCTGCGCACTCAGCTGCAGATCTCTTCTTGTCCTTAAAAGTCATGCACACAGCAGCAGGCCTCTGCACACACAGCTACAGATCTTCTTAACCTCTTACAAAATACCCTCTGCGCACACAGCTGCAGAGGTTGTCCACGCACACATCTGGGACTTAACATTTTCCTTATAAAATAGCCTTAGCTTAGCCTTAACTTTCTTACATTTGAAAACCTAACCTCACTTATTTACACAAGAGCATATTTATACCGCGCACCAATACAAAACCATGGTCTTAAACCATGGGCACCCCGAACCCTAAACCCTGGACATAAACCATGGGTTTATTACAATAAGAAAGCTTTAACTTAACCCCGACACCCCTAAGACTATTTTGAACTGTGACTTCGCTTAGAAGCATACAAAAACTGCGGAGTTATCCAAAACTAGAGACTCTTAAAATACACATCCCAACAGGCCCCTAAGACTCACTGGTGGCCCGTCCCAGGACACTCTGCTAGTCTGCTAGTGGGGGAAGCTTCTTTTTGAAGGTGATGAACTGAGTATTGAGATTATGCATGATGTCATCAGCTGCTTTCTCCTTGTCTACCAACTCCTGCAGGGCTGCGGATGATACTTCGCTGGCTTTTTCCTGTGCGACTGCATCATATGTCTTCAGAATTTTTAACTGGTTATCCACAGTAGTACTTAGTTCCCAGGCTTCACTGACAGGTGGCTGTATAGAGTTTTCCAACTCTGTCACTTTCATCCTGCATGATTAAATTTGCTGCTGAAGCTCCTTGCTGTGCTTTACTTTAAGCATTTTCTCCATGGGTGGTAAAGTCTTAATTTCCATTTTAACTGTATCCAGTTCTTCCTGTTGTTGCTTGATAGTTTCTTGCAGCTGTCCTAGTTCTGGGTGTTCCTGAAGAGTTGTCCAAGCCTCGACACTGTCTCCAAGCAACTTTGCTGCACTGCCCACAATATCTGAAATTTTCGCTGCTGATGCCTGAATGTCTGCACGGCGCTGCTCTTTGACCTCAGGTGGAATTCCTAAAAGGATGCGAAGTTGAAGCTCCGTAATCTGAGTTTCATGTTCTGCCTTGAGCTTCTCAATTTCACTTCGGGAATGCTGTGCATAATCTTTCAGCCTACCTAGTCATTGCTCTGGCTCTTCTACCAGCTTCACGTCGAAGTCAGGAAGGCTTCGACATGCTTCATCCAAAAGTCGGACCAGTGTAATCCACTTACGTTCTGCATCTCTCTTTCGTTGTTCTGCTGCTTCCAGCTACGCTGCGAGGCTATCATTCTTCTTCGTGGTATCGTCCAACTGCTTTTGTGAGTAATGAGCTCGGGCCTGGATTTCTTTTGTAATAGCGGACTAGCACAGCTGTAGTTCCCTCATGGAAATTTTGGTGTAATCGATGCCTACTGTCATGCTCATCTCTGCATCAGTTATGATGAGGGCAGCGGTAGAGACTTGGCCCTTGTTTTCTCGAGCTGGCCATTCCCTTAAGTCGGGCTGTATACTTACCGGGGTACTGCTGGAGACAGTGTCGGTCATCGAATGTGCTGCTAAGTCCTTCAGCTTCAATATGTTCTGTGCGGAACCATGGATGACATCCAAGTGTACAGCGGCAAACTCTGACCACTTTTTAGTAAGGACTTCTGTGGAATTTGACAAAGCCACATCAAGCTCTTCGCTTGTCAAACCGGGTGTGTCTTCGATATTCTTGTCTTTTGACGCCTTCACTTTCTTGCGGGACTTTGGCTTGTTTACTTCCTCTACTTCTGGTGTCTTGCGCTTCTCCGGCCTATTAGGGTCTGGAGTACTTTTGACCGAATCCTGTCCTTCATCTTCGTCAGTTTCGACTCCTCCACCCTGGTTGCTATCATTCTGCTGCGACTCCGTCTATTCTTCGCTGTCTTCCAGGGGAACTTGCTGCTGCTGGCGACTAGTACCTGCGCCCGTATTGGTAACTATGGGGACCGAAATGTGAGGTTTCTTTCCTACGTCTTTCATCCATTCAGTCGACCAGTACTGAACTACTGCTCGGATATCACCCTCAGTGACTACATAGGGTAGCTTGAACCATTGATGCTTTTTATCTGCGCGATCCTAGATGAAAGTATAATGCATGTCGGCACGGAAGGTGGTTACGCCTTCATAATGGGAGAATAAATCATGACTGATCCGCGGGGTTTTTGCAATCTCATACTGGATATTCATCATATAAAAGGCAAAAACATAATTTGTCATCTGTTGATGTGATTTATCCAGTGATACCCACAGCGATGCGTACCTGACTACGCCAGAGATGTGCTCTGGGGCATCAGGAAACTGTGCCTCAACAGGTTCTTTCCATCCTACTAGTGCGATGAGGATGAGTAACCATGAGTAATGGAAGGCTCTACCTTTCTCCTGTGCGTCACGAGCGTATTCCAGGAATTCTCTCGCAACATACGCTCCCCAATTGTAGCTATAACCTTCGACGCAGTTCATGGCGATTCTGATAACTGGGGCAGGTACTTCAGTAGGTCTGCACTTCCGTATGACTTTGCATGCTAAGAGCTCAGCTGCAAAGTGAATGGGGTGTTCCTGAATTGCGGAGGTGTGATACCTGCGTTTTCCCTTCGTTAGGCCGAAGCGTTCCTTCATAGTTTGCGCAAGCTTCGTGTCCTCATGCTTCGAGGGAAATTTTGTCACCGGATCAGGCCCTGCTATTGGCAAGCTCGTGATTCTATGAATGAGCTCACCATTAATGGGAATTTTCTTGTCACCTATCCATAGGTGGCCGTTGTGAACTAGAGCTAGCAGTTGCTTGACAGCTATGGTCACCTGTGCACCACGACCAAAATGAGGAACGTCAAGCATCTTCAGCAGACCAGCTTGATCCAAGAAGGCAGCCCACCGCTTGACCTCGAGTAGTGTTGCTCCAGTCTCATCGTACTTGACAGCGTTCAAATAATTTTCTGGTGCGAACTGTGGGAACTTACCATGATCACTGGTATCATGGTCGACATACTTAAGTCGGTCTATCTTTCCTGTCATGATTCCAACCAACTGTACACCCGGGGGCAGTGAAGGGGTGCGTATCGTAAACTGTTTGTTCTGCCGAGGTGGTTTAAATCCTAGTCGCAGAGGTGGGACATATGGCGGCCGGCGCGGTGCAATATTCACCTCTCCTTCACTTGGGGTTTATACTGAACCATGCGGATCCATTGCGGGGTCCTCCGATGTTTGCCCAGATTCCTTGTGTCGGTCTTCGTTCCGATTAGAGCGCACTTCTGGCTTGAATTGTTTCCTGGAAGACTGTGTTTGCATTGGTGGATTCGGTGCTGGTAGGGTCTCCTCCCGTGCTGCAGGCGCAGGTGGGGGGTGGAAAATGTTCGGCAAGCCTGTCCGTTCAAATTCTCTCAACAAGTTGTGAAGTTCCTGATCAGCGGACATAGGTTCAATTGTGAAACTACAGAATGTGAATTCCGCATGCCTGGGTGGCTTCTTATACAATCCCTCGATCCCATCGGTCATAAATGTGCATTGAAGGCACCAAATCTAACAGGAATCCCACTTCCACAGCTCTAGATTTCGGCGGTTATCCTTAGGACAGGCAATTAAGGCAATGAAAGTGTCGGTGCCGCCAAATTGGCAGTGTTCCAACGGTCGGATTTTATGCTGTGCCACAACCAGTCCCACAGCTACGTCACAAAAAGGAACTTCGTCATGATAGTGACCTTCGGCATATGTGGGCAATCTCTGCGACCAAACTGTGAACTTTGCTCTCTTAGTGTTTAGTGCCATCCGGCGAGGGTAGGAGTGGACTATTTCTGTAGTACTAACCACATTAACGTGCCGAGGCCCGACTTCTATGTACCGGTGTTTGGCTATAGGTTCCTGAATATAGACAGACCGAATTTTCCATGCTCCATAGCAATGTGTTTCTACGGCCTACACTGCGCATTGAGCCTGCTGCGCAGCCTCTGGTGCTGATCCCCAAATTTCAGGCGAAGGGGGGTCGGACCAGTTTCCCGACTAGGAAGGTACTCATGATGGGAAATCCACCTTCTGGCTGTGGTGACTCGAAGGGATGAATCCAGAGTCTGGAGTTGCTGTGGCACCAGTGTCTGCTCTGATAATGGCACAGTAGACACCCCTGGGGCTGTCGAAGCATCAGAAGCGGGAACAGTTCTTGTATGCGAGCTGAGCCATCTGAGGGACTTGGTAATTCAGGTGCATCTATGTCCATGTAACTCAGACAATCGGTTCTTCCAACTTTCTAAGCCATCCTTGGAGTCCGTCATACAAGAGCTACCAGACTCCCAATCTTCTGCAAGAGATTCCTCGCAATCGTCTTCCTTCGCGGCGATATTATAGATATGATCCAGCACATCCAGATCGTCATTTCTGAGAGGTTCTGTGTATCGTTCTCCTTGGGACGAGTCTAGGGGTATTACAACTCTCAAACCCCTTCCTTCAAAGGTCATCTATCTCCTCTTAAGATCAATAACTGCAGCATTTTCCATTTCCCATTCAATTCCTAACAGGGCTGGATAGGGATTACTGTCATCAACGATCTCAATAACCTCAAAATCCGCCAAAGTGTTGACCCCATCAATATCTATTGGAACTCTAGGAAATCTTCCTAGGGGCACAATCCTTTGCTGATTGGCTAACCTCAACTGTATAGGGGACCAAGCAAGGGCAGGTTTGCCCATTTGCTCCCAGGTTTGCTTGGTGAGGACATTGACTTCTGATCCTAAATCCAAAATGACATCGGTCATATCATACTCCCCTATCTGGACATTGAATCTCATTTCCCTCCCAGTTCTCCGAACACGATTAACAGTTTTCTCCGTATCAGCTCTTCTCTGAGGTTCACAGACAGCAAGAACTTTTTGCAACTCCTTCAAAGCATTCTAATTCCTCAAGAGTTTCATATAGCTCTGTAAAAATGAGGGCAATGTACTTACTTCATCCGTCGAAGCATCTTGCAGCTGCGACTCTTGCTGATGTTGCGGCGCGTGTACTACGGCTAGGTCAGGATCAACAGAACTGTGCTTGGCCTTCATGACTATCCCTTGTTCGCTTTCATTATCAAGCGCTAGAGTTTTCTTGGGGGCTTTACGGACCCACACCTCGACAGACTGTTGCTCGGTAGGCTGTGTGTATGTCGTAGCTCCACTCCGCGTAACCACATTGATGGCTGGGGCCGAAAATCAGCTGAATATTCTGGGTAGGGCCACTATTTCTTTCCTAAATTTTAGCTATCAGTTGGGGGCACTGCTCGATCACATGATCTACCCTGCGGCAATACCGACATGTCGTAGTGGGGTTCCGACAGTCTCTAGCTAGATGCCCAGCTTGGTTAGAGTTGTAACACACCATCGGTCCTCTGCCTCTTCCTGCCATACCGCCATGACCCCAACCTCCAAAAGAACCTCTACCGGAAGTACCACCCCGGTACCCATAGCCATCATTACTCTGGCCCTCATTTTGCACCCGGTAGGTGTCATAGGTGCGCTCTCTCATGAGGTCATAGCTGCAGCACTCCTCTTCATTATGCCCCATGGACTTACAAAACTTGCAGTAAGAAATCTTGGGAATTTGTACATACCTCTGAAGAAGCTGGCATTTTTCAGGCCGATGTTGCCCTGTTGTCCAGCAGATCTCACAATAGAGAACGGCAGGGTTGAACGGGTTGGGCGCACCCGTATTTAGGTAATTTCTGACCACAGAACATTGGTTCCTGTCATGACCTTCTGTCCGACATTGTGTACACCAAACCTCTTCGCGACCGGCTTTGCCTTTCTTCATATCGCGAAGCTCCAAGGCCATCGCTGCCAACTACGCTTGGATTTGAGCAATACCAGAATTATCTCCGACAGGGGCAGTCTCAAGCTTCATCGCTATTTCCAGAGCTTCTTGTTGGTCAGCAACCTTCTGTTGCATGAGTGGAGTTCTGATATGCGGTAACAATGCTGCAATGAACCATTCTTTGTGCTGCGCAAGACCAATAGTGAAACTGACTTGGTCTAGTAGAACTTTGAACCTCTGGTCAAAGTCCCATACTGATTCACCGCGTCGCTACTGAATCTCTTTCAATCTAGTGATACACTATGACTCTGATTTGGGCTTCTTAAACTCTTTGATCATTGCTGCTTTAATATCATCTAAGGCAGGAGTCTGAGTACTGGAGAATTTCACAAACCAAGTCAAAGCCCGATCCCTGAAAGAAGTAATGATCTGCATGGTTCGTACAGCCGGGTCTTTAATGGTATTAGCATTCCACACTGCTTCACATAAAAACCAGAATTGTTATGGATCCTCTGACCCAGTTCCTTTGAACACGGGAAGTTTAATGTCATCAGTCATGTGGGCCATAGCGGATCTAGGGGGGATTGGAGGGGGACCGGAGGTAGGCGGGGAAGAACCGACTGGGGTAGACTGCCCTGTGGCGGGGATGTTCGTGCTAGGTTTATTTGTCGACAGCGATGGAGTCTCAGGGATAACAAGTTTGCGCTGCGGGGTTACCGGAGGATGGCTAACAGAAGGGTTTTCTTCGGTGTCAGAATCGGCGGGGCTGACAGGGGTAGTCTCGGTATCCTAACCTAGGGTATAGGACTCAAAATTTCGCTTATACCTTTTTCCACTTTGCAGCAAACCACTTGGCTCGTCGAAGGTAGTATCGCTTGCAACCATAGGTTAGTATTACTAAACTAACAGTCAGATTCGAAAAGAAATATACCTTTTTTCAGCTAATAGTAACTTAATGTTCAAACTCAAAAAATTCAAAAACTTACCCCTTGGTCCTTTGAAGAATTGTCGTTCAGCTTCACTAAAGGAGGTACTTGTGTCGATGGAAACCTCCGTCACGAAGGCTTCCAACGTTCGTGTCGTCCAGAAATCAACAGCGCGGGATATCTCGTTGTTCACTTGTCTCACAAGATTAACTCTTGCGGGGGTCCAAATGGGACACAACCGAACTTGGAAATTTGTCCTTCAATCTGTTAACCTAGACAACCACTGGTGCAACTCTATGTGGATAGTACCGAAAAAATTCTCATAAACATCAGCAAAAACATACCTTTGTATAAATTTGTGTGCACTATGACGCAGATCCTTATTCTCTTGCTCAGCGAATTTTAGATAAGTCTCATCAAGCCAATCACCGATTTCTTTCACGGAGGGCCTCCAGAACATAGCCCTCGTGGTACACGTAAACCCCTCTTAAGTAGATACTGAGTTCAACCGGCAACGAAACCAATTTGTTGGGAAATAGGGCAGACCCGAGTTTAAACCTTTTGCTTCGCACCAACAAAAGACCCACAGTGTTGGCCCTTTCGGCAACAACCTGCGCGCAAGTTGCAGTCTCACCTGAAACAGCTATGGGATGCCGCAGAATCAGGTTTCTGCAAGTAGAAGAGTGATATTACTATACCTTTAGTCTCTAACAGCCTATATCCAATCACACAGAGCTTCGACTAGTATATATAGCTTGCATATAAATAAACACAAAGTGACTTGCTCAACCCTTTACTGGGAATTCGCAGCGAAGCTATTTATTAGCAGTGATCTTATTTATCAGATATATCTAGTTATTAATGCAAGAAAGATAAACAGAAACAGAGACAATCACAAGAACCACAACACCAGATATAATGTGGTTCACCCCAGTGTAGGGGTTACGTCCACAGAACTGTGTTTTATTCAACTTGCTACAAAATCACAGTTCTGATCTATGCACTCAACTGCAGATCTCTTCTTGTCCTTAAAATATGTGCACACAGCAGCAGGCCTCTGCGCACACAGCTGCAGATCTTCTTAACCTCTTACAAAATACCCTCTGCGCACACAGCTGCAGAGGTTGTCCATGCACACAGCTGGGACTTAACCTTTTCCTTATAAAATAGCCTTAGCTTCGCCTTAACTTTCTTACATTTGAAAACCTAACCTCACTTCTTTACACAAGCGCATATTTATACCGCGCACCAATACAAAACCATGGTCTTAAACCATGGGCACCCCGAACCCTAAACCCTGGACATAAACCGTGGGTTTATTACAATAAGAAAGCTTTAACTTAACCCCAACACCCCTAAGACTATTTTGAACTGTGACTCCGCTTAGAAGCTTACAAAAACCGCGGAGTTATCCAAAACTAGAGACTCTTAAAATACACATCCCAACAGGCTCTGGTCAAATGGGATAATGTCTGCAAACCAAAATCTCAGGGTGGATTAGGGCTTAGAGATCCTGAAAAAGCTGGGTTATTATTGAGAGCTAAGATTTGGTGGCATTGGCTTACTCATTCTCAGGAACCTTGGGCTAAATTATGGGTAGCCAAATATGCTCCCCATTGGGATTGTCGGGACTTAATTAGGTTTTCTAAAGAAAAAGCTGGTTCTCACATATGGAAAACAACTTCGGCAGGTCATAGCATAATTCAACAGCATGGTTTCTGGGAAATATGTGATGGCCAATCTACACACTTTTGGGAGGACACTTGGCAACAACTACCTCCATTGGAACGATTGGGGCAGTGTCCAAATCTCCAAGAATCTTGTATCACTAGAAATTTATGCAAAGTTGTTGACCTTTGGGGGATTCAGTGTCCGGGTTCTTTTTCTCGGTCATGGGTAACTCAGAGTTGGTTAGATTGCCTAGGTCCTTCTTAGGAATGTTCATGGCTAAAGGAAGAGCTCAATTTTCATTGCATTCGAGGACAGAAAGGTAATGATAAGCTTCGATGGGGTTATGGACCGAAAGGGGTATTTTCTCTTAAAGAAGCATATAACCTTCTCTTGGACCTCTGAAAACCCAACTATTTCATCTTGGGGTACTCTATGGGGGAAAAAATTATGGCCAAAAATCACTATTTTCTATTGGCTCATTGTGCATAAAAGAATTTTAACTGGGGATAATTTAAAAAGACGAGGGATGTATGGTCCTTACCAGTGTCCTCTTTGCAAACAAGCTGAGGAAACATCTTTGCATCTTCTGGATGACTATCCTTTTCCGGCAGCTCTTTGGGATCATGGCACAGCTTTGTTTCGTCGATCTGCTCAAATTAAGCAGAACCCAGTGGGAACCTTTCTTCATTGGCCTAAAAACCTGTTCTAGAGTCAAATCCTGAATCGACTTTGGGAAATTTTTCCCAATTTTTTCATTTGGGGTATTTGGAATGAACGTAATGCTAGAATTTTTCACTCAAAGACTTTGTCTCTCTTTAATGTCTGGCGATGTATGAACTCCAAATTGAAGGAAACCATTTCTCTGACTAATTGGGATATAAAAGAATTTGAGTTAGTAGGGACAAAAAGGCAGATTTTGGCAGCCTGGGGTCTGGATAATTCTGATACTTCTATTCAACCTAACCAGAAAATTCCTCTGATTAATCCAAACCCGGATTGCTGGAATCCTCCTCTAAATGGCTTTCTGAAATTAAACTTTGACGGAGCCTCTAAGGGAAATCCTAGGAAGGTGGGCTATGGATTTATTCTTCATAATAATAGAGGTAAAATTATTGGTTATGGTTATGATTTCCTAGGTATTGAATCCAATAATGCAGCAGAGATTGAAGGATTGAACGAAGGGTTAGAATGGGTCTTGGAAAATTTTCACGAACCAGTTATAGTGGAGGGAGATTCACAGATGGTTATTCACCTTGCCTCCAAAATTCATAATGGTTCTCAAAGTTCTAAAGTTTCATCTTCATGGCACCTGGAAAGTCGAATTGCGACACTTCGCACAGGTCTCCTTCAGGGGAAAGCTGTCAGTTTTTCACATGTTCATCGGTACGGTAACAAGATGGCAGATTACCTGGCTAACATGGGGGTTGGTACATGTCAGCCTTTTAGAGTGCAAGATTGGCATCTGCTTTCAGATATGACCGCTCAATCCTGGTGTCAAGAGCTTATATCTAGCGACTGTACTAGTTTCCATATGGAAGGCTAGAATAATTAATAATTCAGGATTATATTCTCTCTAAGCACGTGGCACTTAATAGGTGTAATATTTGATTTTTAAATTATGACCCGATGCGTGTTTTAAATATGATGGTTTGGGCATATTTTTTCATATATTTGATGGTTGTTGGTATGCATTTTGTATTATGCTCTGAGGATCAGATGAAAGGTATTAATGGTGAGTCTAGTCTAAAGACTTGTGTGAGGGATTGTGAATTCAATTTGTAGATCGTGTCCATCATGTCGTACCCCTATATGAGGTTATATATTTTTTTGCAGGGTGGCGAAAATTTTATCAGCTGCTTATTGGGTTTTTTTGGGAGTTATTATTGTGAGTGTTTTATTAGTGGTTTGCCTAGTAATCTCTGGTTTATCAAGATGAGTGATAAAGGAAAGAGGAAAATGGAGCATTCTCTATCAGACTCGTCCAAAGTGGCTTCCCATGTGCAACATAAGGCTTTATGGAAGTCTTGAATGTTTGAATTAGAACTTCCCCAGGATGTTTAGAATCACATTGCTGCAATTGAGCGTTGTATTTGGGATGAACTTGACTCTCAAAAGTTGAATGAGGAATCTAAGAAGGCACAGGAGTGGATTTTGGATCCTGGCCATACTGTGGGTCGTACGATTCTTCATGAAAAATCAGTTGCGTTGTTCTAGGTTATGGAAAACTTGGTGGGTAAAGCTGAATGGGATCGTCAGTCTCCTGATTCGAACAATTATTCTCCTGAGTCTTATCAGACTGCTATCTCTACATCGATTTATTCTGTGGAAGCTTCAGTTAAGCGGGTCGAAGACAAAATTGACTTCTTGACTATGTGCTTGGGTTTTCAATTTCCTGCTTCTTCAATTTCTGGTGCAACAAAACCAGGTTGTCTTGGTTCCTCTCAGAACTATGCTCAGGATTTATCTTATATTTTTCTATAGTTTGAAGTTTTGGGGTTGCTATCTCTTTGAACCTGGTTCTTTTTTTAGGTTTCTAATGATCTTGAAGGTGTTTCTTCTCGTGCTTGGCTTTATGTCTTATTTGCATAAATATGGTCTGTTCTTAGGGATGGTGTCTTTTGAGACTTTATCAATATTACCGGATATTATGCTCTCTTATTTTAGTTGGAATCATCCAGCTTATGATGAGCCTGAAGCTTGGCTTTGAAATATTTGTCAGCGTTTTTTTGACAATCCATATTTTCTCAAGTTGGTGGATGATGATTGAATATAGTGGTGCTAGTCTGAATTATGATCCTTTAGGTGTCCAAAATATTTTGGGATTGAGTCTGTGGGTTTTGAATGTTATGTTGGGGACTAATTTGGCATTGACTGAGCTGTTTTAAATTGCTGGTCTCTTCTCTTTAAGAATTGATTCTATGGGTTGGTAAGCAAGGAAGATTTGTGTCTATGGGTTGGGAAGTAAGGAAGTATGGAGTTAGGACGTCTAAGTATTATTACTACCATTCTGTATCAACTCTGTTAAATATGGAAAAAGTTGATTTTGTACTTTGTAATTGGTTTCAGAAGGCCTTATTTCTTTTTTAATGTGATTACTGTATTTACAAAAAAAAATGATTTAGAAAAGCTCTTAGTTACCTACGGTCAAGTAGAGTCTAATCAATTCGAATTTCCTCATGTGAATTCAAATTTCTTGTGGATATTTAAGCCATTGTACTTCATTGTAATTATCATCTAATTACTCTTTGATTAATGAAAAGCATTCACTGCTGCAAGCCATTTTTTCATTGTTTCATTCTTCAATAACTGAGTAAATTGTGTGATCTATCTTGTGAGTTGTGTGTTTGTCCACAAATATATGTGCTCAATTTAATAGTCCAGGGTTTTGGTATTGTGCGTAGGGTCTTTTTCTAAGGATTCAATTCAAAAATTGAATGTTTGCATTTGAAATCGTAGGCCATCTGGACTCGGTGATGGATTTTTCCCTTGAAATCATAGGTTTGATTCAAGTGATTTCGAGCTACCTCCTTGCTAGGTAAACTCTTCAATGTTTATGTAGATTCATTCTCAATCACGGTAACAATAATAAGATATACAAGTTATCAAAATCAATTAACAAGTATCACGATTAATTGACTTGATTTCCAGCAAGACTCAACACCAGGATTAGATACATACAACCAGTGAATATTATCACAACAGGAAATGGTTATCTGGAACCAAATAACTTTATGGAAACCCACATAGTACAACTACTTTGTTTCGTTATTCCAACAACAACCAAAAACTTGATTACAGTGCTATTTTTAAAGGACCACGGAAATCTATTTGAGATCCTAACAAATAGGATCTACAACACTTATAGATCATCATGCAATATAAATAAATCTCTAAAATTGTCTCTTAAATATTCGAGAGCCCATTTTTCTATAACAACCATTATTACAACGCACACCTCACTATCGCTCAACTAACTCAATCTAATCTAGAACATAGTAATAATAATAAATTATCTTCCTTCCTAATGTTCTTGCATCACCAAGGCCTTCTTTCACTTAAGATTATTCGCAATAAAAAAATTGGAGAATCAACAGGTTATGGTTTCCTAGAGTTTCTAACCCATGTAGCAGCCCAGATGGCTTTGTAAAATTACAATGGTGTCAAGATGCTAAACACTGAGAAATTTTACAGTCTAAATTGTTTTTTCGTCAAATTTGAAACCTATTATTTTACTCTCTTTCATAATACAGTCCTTAGTACTTTATTGAGAATTAATAATACTTTAACAATACCTAATTGACAAAACAATAATTGCACTTGCATTATTTTGAACCGTAATCATAACCTAAGTTTCATGTCGTAGTGACTTTTCTGGTTATCGGTGAAGACAAATACTTTCAATGGTGTAGAATGACCGAAGGAAAGCATCATGAAGTTGTAAATTGAATCTCCATCTGAAACTACATGAAAAATTGTTTCTTGTAAGGAAATAACAATTTTCATTGATGCCCCAACGAAGAAGAATTCAGTCGATGATGGAAGCTCACACTTCTTAAATTTATAGACATTTCATTTAATGATGGAATCTCAAAGTCATTAAATTTATAGAGGTTTTAGTGTTTGGAATACCATTGAAATTCGACAAAGATATGTGTATTGGCCTAAGATGCATGAATATATTTCAAGTTTTATCATAGGCTGTGTAATTTATAGCACTAGTAACCCAAACAATAGGGAACTTACCAATACCAAGTAGACCTTATGAAATTATCTCGATGGATTTTGTTGGAGATTTTCCTAGTTAAGGAGAGGTGAATCTATTAATTTTCAAGAAAGTATCTCAATGGATTTTGTTTCCCATGTAGTAATAGAATTTTAGTGGTGGATATTCATACCCCCTAACCCTAGATTGTAAAAATAGGGTAATTATAATTTCCATGATTGAGATTTAAAACTGTACAATAGAATATGGGTATGATTAGAAGGGTAAAGAGATCAATTTACCAATAATAATGTTTTTTATTGATTACCTTATGATCATATTCTGATGCAAAAACTGCACCCAATGTTATGCCCAAGTAGAGGTCCAATCTTAACCAAACACATTCCTTATGCCCATATTGTTAATGGTATAGTCATATCTAACCCAGACTAGTTATTGGAATCCTAGATATCAGCTTACCTCTAACACAGAGCCTCTTGAATCTAACCCATAAGTGTATAGGTATGTATAACCCCCATATTCTCTGCATCTTCACACACCCCTTCTTCAAAAACCCTCAAAAGAAACCAATGTTCCATACTAGGAAAATCATTTACCAATTCACCATGGGTAATCATGTGATGAGTTCTCTCTTTGTGCAGGTTGTTATCTCACCAACTTAAATTATTGCAAATGAATAACATGTGAAAGATGCAATGTAAGAATCAAGATACATACAATAGGGACAATCTTACCCATCCATATGCATTCATATAGTAAAATTCACCCTAAACCAAATCTAACAGATTAAATGTTTGCAAAATCATTTTTCCATTCGTAGAGTACTTACCACCAGATGAGAAATGGAATGTTCCCCAACTTATGAGAGGATAAGATAGGAAAGGAGAGAAAGGCCAGTTTCCAATAGACAATGGAGAACCAAGATTGGTATGGTATGAAACTATGATTGATTGAAAAGAATAACTAAACGCCTGCTAACAAAAGAAAATGACCTTGCTGCCGACAAGCAACACGTTGTATTGATCAACATTTAGTTGCTTCATTCAGAAATGTTATAGAGTAATATGGGGTTAAATGGAACGTATTAACCAATTTTAGGGGCATTGTATCCTCTTGACGACCTCTTCCATCTCTTCTATGTGGCATCTCGACCTTTGTGACCTTCAAGGCCTCGACGACCCTTACAAAATCTCAGAAACCTCTAGGATTCGGGATTGGTAAGGTAAGTGAAAACGCAGTCTCTTGGCAAACTCTGCGACCTCCAGGCTCTAGTCTTAGTGAGGTAAGTGAAAATGGATTCACGCGGCTCCGAAGGTAAGCAAAAATGCAATCACGCTGCTGGGGATGAATGTTTGGTAATGTTTAAACATTATTTTTTATGTAATGTTTTTTTTATATTTAATGTTTAATGTTTTTTTATATGTAATTTATTTTTTATGTAATGTTTTTTTTATATATATTTAATAAGGAAAATCAACCTAAATATTAGTCCCCTAGTAGGAAAGATGCAATCATGCACCTAAGCTAAGGTAAATGATGAAAATATGACATGCAACACGTCGAAAAGTCAACATCCAAATTGTTGAAAATTTGACATTCAAAACATAAAAAATTCAACTGGCAGAAACTCGAAAATGTGACTTTCTATACTATCAATTTAAAAAAATTTAATCACAATTTGTAATTTGAAAGTGAAATTCGAAGACAAGTATTTTTCGTTGGATGTCGTCAGATTTTGGGTTCAAATCTTGTTGTGAGCTAACTAGGAGTGATAAAATCACCATAATAGCTAATTAGTGCAACTTCAGATCTCTAAATCAGTTAATAACCAGTTACAATAAGTTACAATAAGTTAACTAAAGGGGCTAGGTGAGTAAAGGTGCCCATATTTCCATGAATCATGCAATATGGCACTAGAGAAACTGAAAGTGATCTAACTAAATGGGATCAGAGCACAACCAAGGATAATTAATGACCTACTGGGATGAGCTGTTGGACACTGCTGGTGGCACTCTAAATGGGTTCCTATAAAATAGGGATTGATCCCTGGAGCTCGAAAATGCATGCAGACAAGTGCAGTAAGTGGCAAATGTCCACTAGTCATTTCCCCCATGGACTAGTGAAGTGATGCGACCTCCTAATCTAGGGAAATTAAACAAATAGAATTTATGTGGTAAAAGGAGACAAAGGGAGGATTAATAATAATTCTAACACCCCCCTTTAATATTAACTTGGACTACCTGGGCCATGGTAACTAAGACCAAAGTTCACCTATTACAATCTAAATGTAAAAAAGTATTTATCCATGTAAAAAGAGGAAAAAAGGCAAAACCACATGGGGAAAATCCTTTCATAAAAAATGAACATGAATACACCAAAAAATAAACTTGCTCCAAACCAAGTAGGTGGGAACTTGATTAGATTTCTGGAGGAATATTCTTCTTAGGAAGAAGAGGACTATGCTCAAATTGATTAGAAACATATACAACTGCATAAGAGTTTTTGGGAACATGTGAAGCAACTGAGATAATATGACAAAAGAGAAACAAAGAGTGCTCATTTAACTTGATCTTGAAATTGGGTTCAAATGAGTATTGATGTGCTTCATAATTCGAACCATGTGAAGTAGATTCAACTCTAGATGAGAGGAGCATGCATCCAAGCGAATGCAATAGGTCTCCATCATTTGTAACATTGTGAGAATATGAGTATGTGATTGAGAAGGAAGATGGATAAGACCTGGGACCATGGAGAGTGAATGCTTGAGCTCCAAAATATGATGTAGCTTCTAAAATTATCCATGAAATCATAAAATGTAATATCAACAAATCATAACAATATACTGACATCAAATACCCAACAACAACCTTGAAAGAGCCTTGAGGTGCTTCATTTTTCTCACAAAAACTCATGAGATCAACTGCAGACATGAATGAGAGGTCTTGAATCTATAAATTTGAACCAATTAAGGTGAGAGACTCAGTTAGATGGAGAGTTCTTCAATAGTGGATGTTTGAATCTCCTCTTCTAGAATATTTGTATGAAAACATGAGACATCAATCTTCTAAAAAATTTCAAGAGCAACAACAGAATGCATATGGTTTCGAATTGAATTAGTTGAAGACTCTGTCATTTCTTCTTTTTGCAAAACTTCATATTCTTGAGAAATACTAGAGGCTGGAAGAAATTGAAAGGAGATTTCAGATTTTCTCTCCCAATGCTTTGTACTCATCTCTTCAATCTACTGGACAAATGCTTTATCCAATCTAGACCAAATTTCACTTGGTAATTCAATAACATCAATGAGATAGCACATCTTTGGAGGAATGGATAGACACATGGCTCCATATGCTCTGTCACAGTTATTGACCCAACAATATTTCTCATCATCAAATCTTGGCATTTCCACAGCTCCAATAAAAAAATCACAGAGCTCATGGCTCTTAATATATGCAATCATCTTCAATTTCCACACATCATAATTGAATGATTATAGAGGAGGAACTGATATCAAATCCATATTGAAGTTATACAATAGAGGTTTCTACAATTTTCTTCTTCAAATTCAGGAACAACTTTGAATCCAAGAATTTGTACATGTAAATCAAATCATGTATGCAAGCTTAAATAAAAACTAAAAATTGTGATTGATGCCATGTTTCCAATTCAATCACAACTTCTTCTATAGTCAACAAAATCAAATCTATCGAAGACCCATTTGAGATATCGAAGAGATATTTCAAATCATATAAGAAACTTGACTTATCTCATCCTGTCGAGTGAGAAATATCAAGCCAAAATAGATGGTACAGATGGATGCGAGCTCTTGCAAACCTCCGATATTCAACTTAACATATCTCTCAAACCAGACACTCAAATTGAATCCCGTGAAAAACCCATTTCAGATCACATTAATAAATTGAAAACAAGCTATGGTAGGCCCTTGTAATGTCCCAAAAAATTGAATTTTTTTTCTTTATTAGGCTAGTAAAAATACCTATTTTGGACATTTTAGAACTTGTGGAATGTGTCGTACTCTATTGTATTGTTGATTTGTCGTAAGCTATTCTTACATCCTACTTCCTTACTTTTAGTTAGGATTATTACTATGTTTAGTGTGTTTACTTACGATGTCGTAATGTTTATTACTATGCTATTCTTATGGTTATACAATGCTGTGTAGGTTAGTTACTTTGATTATGTACTTCATTAATTTCAGCATGTGTTTACTGTTATATACATGGTTCTAAATTAACTTTTTTATTGGAACCAAAGTTGGTGGAGTGGCAGGACTAGTTCTGCCATGTAACTTCCTGAGAGGTAAAAGTTTCTACTTGTCTAGCGGGCTTATTTAGTTCTTTTGAACTAACACACTTTTTACTTTTTACGTGCAGGTTCACCTAGTGTGGGAAAAGCTGGTCAGGGAGTGAAGAGAATTGGATCACTAGCGCTTGTAATTATAGTTATGTCCTAGTGACATTCACTAGTTATTTTTCTTAGACTTTCTACTAGTGATAAGGGAAACACCACACTTATTATTTGTATGACCCATATTTATTAATTACGTGGAACTTATTACTCATGGTGTAAGTATTAAGATCTGTTCATGTCGTGACATACTTTTATTATGTTTATAATTTACTAAATGTAATAACATATACTTTTATTATTCTTAACAGGTTTATACTCTTTTGTTAAAGACCAATCTTGGATTTATAAATAACAACATTGCCATGGCATATTTCATATGCCATGGTCCTAGGATTAGAGCCTAAGGAATTCGACAAGCATGGTTCTAAGGCTTAGACCCTATAGTATGTGAAGTATGTGATACTTATGCCTTGTATTGACTTGGGGGGTGGCACATTTAAACCATTGCACATGGGGTTTATACAATACCAAGGATGGAGACATTCGATATTGAATTGATTATGAACTATAAAGAAGTGGGTTTGGGGGTCGTTAATGGACACCAGGTTGGCGCCTTTAATGCATGTTGGAAAGTGTGGCAGCCCAACATAGGGCTTGGCTCCACGACGAGTTTTGGTCATTTGCAGTTTCGTTGCTTGCCCTTTTCCTCTGCGTAGTATGGAGAATGTGACCTCCAGGATAATGACAGGTATGGTATTGTTTTGGTTTTGCAGCATGTTGTTGATTTGTACGTTAGTCACGATTTCATACTTCTCATCAAATATACCGTTCTGTAGTTGTAGGTTACAGGAACGGTGAGGAGATGCATGGTTTGTAGGCGAATTCAATCCGTGGGAAATTCTTAGCTATACGGTAATCCTGTTAACAAGTTGTTACTTGTCACCTCTTAGCTTCAAGGTTAAGATTGATTTTAACTTCGTTGTTGGTTGGGGGTTTGATTGAATATGGTTCCAATAGAACTCTGCATTTTGTGCAGCGATAGACTTGGGGTTTGTTGTGGGGTTTCGATGGCCTTCGGGCATGAGATTAATATGTAATGGAATGCATTTAAAATGGTGATTTTAGCAGCAGAGGGAACCTTGGTACCTTTAACAGGCTCTGTGTGTATTTTATACTTTGTATTTTGATTTATGTTATGTGAACAAGAAGCACCATTGCTTTGGAATGGTATAATGGTCAAAGGGAATGGCTGTGTAAACTTGATTATGGATTTATAGGACTGTTTATAAATGTATTTATGCTGTGTTTATTTCAATGGTTATTATACTTGTGTTTTATGTGGGATTCTCCTTCATTGATTGGACTCATTAAGTTGATGGATAAACAGTCAGCACTAATGGATTTTGGGGCCGCACCGTGAATGGCGTTGGAACTCGCCATCATAACTGCAATAGCATAGATGGGTGCATACTTATTGTTTTAATGTTTATGTAGTGTGAATGGAAAAGTAATGCTGACTGTGGGTATAAACTCTACGTTGGAAATATTGCGGTTGGTTATTTTATTGACAGGTTGTTAAACATTAGTTAGTTTACTGTTGGTTACGTATGGGGTTATGGCCATGGATTATAGCATATGGGAAAGGTAATCGATCTTACGACCTCTGTGTAAAGAGTCAGTTATTATTTACAGCCTGCATACAAACAATATATAGCATGGCTATGTATAATGTAAAAATACTCTACAGAATTCGATCCTGGGTCATTGTTTATGATGAAGTTTTATAAATTGATTATTGTGTAATAAATGCTTTTGGGGTTTTTAATATAATGGGCGTTGTGTTTTACGGTATGTGAATTGGCATTTGAATTTCCCCAGGAGTCGATACTGGGATCTCTTATTTAAGTATATACCTTGTAAATTAACATTGTAGTGATACTGTGGTTATTATTACATGGTTGCCATAGGTAATATTATGACATGCTATTTATTTTTATGTGGATTTTAATATTATTGGTTAGGAATTGTTATTTAAGCCACAAATTCATAATGTTAATAATGTTATTATTGTTTATGATTCGTAGAAGTAACTAGTATAGATAGTATAAATCGTGGACCATTTATAGGGTCTCGATTACTTGGTCTGTTAATTGGTTTATAATAATGTTTATTTATACAGACCTGGAAAGGTCTTCACTGGTTCTTATCTTAGTTCTAGTATTTGATGTGTATAATTTATTCTAAGATGTAATTGTAGTGTTTATAAAGTAGATTTCTATTTCTATTTCATACTTGTTAATATAAGTATATATCTATAATATATTTACTAGGTTCTACTTAATAGATTTACTGTTTTGTATAGTATTGTTAAATTAGTATCGGCAGTTCTGTTTCTAATTCTGATATAGTATATATATAAAATATTTATTAGATACTATTTATTATATTTGTAATTCATTTTATTTAAAACTGGGCTTGAAACTAGCCTTTACTTTCTAGACAAAGCTCTACTGGCAATATAAAATATGTCACTAGGGATTTTGAACAACAAAACCTATAGGAACTACCTTTTAGAAATAAATCTAAGTTATTAAAGAATAGAGTTTAAACTGTAGAAGAGGATACAAAATTAATATGGAAAGAAAAACAAAACCCTCGATAAAATTTAAGCATGGATTTAATTTGAGAAGGAAACCTAATGAACAGTACCTTGGCAAATTCTAACATAGGATATAAATTAGAGCATAGGGTTTATAATTTTAAAATGTAAACCCTTGAAATAATTTTGACAGGAAAACAAAAACACCTAGGGTTAGAATATATAATATAAACCCATACATAATATAGCCAACACTTAATCTAGAAAATGAAATAGGCAGTCCAGACCCTCATATTTGAAAATTTAAGCTCCTTTAATGGCTAAAACTTGCACACTCAATTAACCAGCATTAACAATTCATAGGCAAATATGACCTCTGTATTAGATGACTGAATCACTTGGGAACTACCACGTTCCAGCCAACCATGACCCAGTGTTAGGATTATTAATCCTCCCTTGTCCAAATTTGGTCATATGTCTAAATCGGGAGTCATGTCTAAATCGGGAGTCCATCCAGTCTATTTATAGTCA
>LPNX011009543.1:329416-386916 GCA_001517045.1 Pseudotsuga menziesii
ACGCTCAAATTTAACACCCAGAACCGTTCCTGGTTTCAATCTGGATCCCCTCAAGTTGGTTCCAACATGCAAGTAGCTTAGAGCTCCTAAGGTGAGATTTCCCTAACTGGTATATTAGGTATGGATCAGTTTTCCTTCTTCTTCTTAGGGAAATGTTATCCAAGAACTCTCTCTCTTGAGAATTAGCAGGAAGTATAATGACTCCAAAAAGATAGATCATATCCCCAATCCTCTGTTAGGCTTGAAACTTTATAGAAATACTTTTCAGTCAAAGGGGCAATTAAATCAAGAATCCTTGATTTCTTGATTTAACCCTTTTTATTTAATTTCGCTATTTTTAACCATTTAACTTAGGAACTTTTAACTAGTTCCGAATTTAGAATTTTGTAGGTATTATACTATTTATTTTTTCTCTTAGTAATAATAATAATAAATGGAGCTTCTCCTTCTTTCTTTCATTATTAATATTATTACTATGTTTATTATTTATACATAACATGTATAAAATATATAATAATATAACATTTGTTAACATGTGTCCTTGGGTATCATATACTATGATCCCTAGACTTATGACACTTTCTTTGTTAAGGTCATTAGGTAGATGGTTAGTTATACTAGGCTAGGTAACTCTAAACATCCTTGCATGTTGGATCCCCTCGTATAACATGGTAGTTCTTTAGTACTTAATGAGAATACAAAAATTCGAAATCTCCATTAGTCACTTATAAATAAGTCATATGAAATCAATATTTTTCTCGAGTCGTTTTCAGTCGAGAATCATTTCTTCTTTTCTGTAACTCCTAGCGCTTACCAAAGCCCATACTCAATGCTAAAAATATGAAGTTACAAACTTAGTGTGATTCCAGAGCTCTTCGCTCAACATTAATGCTAGGATGTACTTGTATGATACACCTAGGGATATAATGGCAAAGGATTCGATGTTCCAAAGCTGATGCTCAACATCAACATGGAAGGATCCAGGGCTTATGGCCAACACTTCCAATTTATCTTTTCATGTACTGTTCCAAAGCTTCACGTTCAACACAAATGTCTCAAAAATCTTGTGCTCCAGCACTTCTCACTCAACATAAAACATTAATTACCCATGTGCTCCGGAGCTCCTCGCTCAATACAAAACATCTCATCAATAATGTGCTTCAGGGTCCACCCCCAACAAAACAAGCATATATATATGATCAACAATTGGCTTACACCCTAAATATAAAACAAATCATCATGTTCATATGTAGTGGGGTCTTTGACCCAATATATCAAAATAAAACATCAAGATAACATCATAATCAATAGGCTCATGCCAATAAGTGTTAGGTCCAAAATTTGGGATATTACAGCCCTGCCCGCTTAGAACAACACCATCTGTGGTGTTCTAGGGACTCAAAATGACATCATGAAACAAGGCGGGGTAAGCCTTTCTCATGGTTTATTCATTCTCCCAAGTAGCCTCATCAGCTTCGAAGTGCTTCCATTGCACTTTCAACTGGACTACAGTGCGCTTCATGAGCTGCACCTCTCTCTTGTCCAATATATGAATACGTTCAGGGGAAAACTCCCCTTCAGGTTCCATCTGTAATAAGGACCAATCAACTACATGTTTAGCATCATAAACATATTTCTTTAATAATGATGCTTGGAAAACATTATGGACTCTTATGTGTGCGCGAAAAGCTAGTTCATATGCCCTTGGCCCTCTCTTGGCCAGTATTTCAAAAGGTCCACAAAAATTGTGTACTAACTTACTGCACCTCCCTAGGCTCAACTAGCTCCATTTTTATTTTACTTTCAAGGAGACATGGTCACCTATTTGATAATATTTATCTTTTCTTTTATCATCCATGTAACTTTTCTGGCGGTCTTGTGCTTCTTTGAGGTTCACCTGAACCTTGGTAACCAACTGTTATAAGTCCATTAATAAATCAGGCCTAGACATGAGCCTATCCACCGAGCTATACCAAGTAGGGTTGTTCATGACGTATATCCTAAGTATGTCCTCAACAATCTGGTTTACCCTTTCTGTCTTCTCATCCGTCTATGAGTGATAAGCAGTACTAAAGTTCAACTGCGTCTCTATTCTGGAGAATAAAGATCTACAAAAGTTTTCGGTAAACTTTGTATCTTGATCCAAGATGATTTCCTTGGGTATCCTGTGCAATATAAATATATCCTTTAAGACGATATTGACAATGTGTACTACCTTGTGGGTCGACTTCACTGGAATGAAGTTTGGTGCTTTTCACAATTTGTCAACTACTACAAAGATAGAATAATTTTGTTTCTTACTTTTCGGTAGACCGGTGATAAAATCCATACTAATTACCTCCCACTTCCATTCTGGAATGGGTAACGGCTACAGCAATCCTGAAGGATGCTGATGCTCAGCTTTGACCAGCTGACATTTCACGATAAACATCACAATTTCGACCTTTAACTTAGCCCAAAAAAAGTGTCTCTTGATGACAGATATCATTTTTTGATATCCCAGATTCCCTGAGTAGGGTTCCCGATGAAATTCCATGAGGATGCTGGACCGAATGTCCCCTCCTTCTGGAACACACAATCTCTCCTTGGACCATAGCATTCATTATTCATATACCTTGTACTCCTTTTGTTGTTGAAACAACCTATCCTCTTGGAATTTCTTGAGGATTTTTTACATAGAAAGGGTCAAATATATTGGTCGTTCTAATCCTCTTGTGCAAATATGCATCAATTTGACTTAAATTCACCTCATATATCATATGAGTTTGTTGGCTCAAAGCATCAACAACCTTGTTCTATTTTCCCTTAATATGCTTTAGCTCAAAATGGTACTCGCTAAGGAAATCCAACCAGCTGGATTGACTCGCATTCATATCCGGTTGTTCGAATAAATACTTTAGAATCATATTGTCTGTCTTCGGAAGGAATTTATTTCCCATGAGGTAGTGCCTCCACATCTTCAAAGCGTTGATGTATGCTAACTCAAGGTCATGTGTGGGATAGTTCTGCTCATGCTCTTTTAACTTGTGTGATTTATAATAAATCGCATGATCATTTTGCAAGAGGACTCCCCTAAGAACTTCTTTGCTTGCATTTGTGCAAACAACGAAATCCCCATCAGGATCTAGAATTCGTAGTATTGGTGTGGTCATCAAAATATGCTTAATATTTTGAAAACTTTCCTCACACTTGGTCATCCATAAGAACTTATTTTCTTTCATCTGCAAGGAGGTCATGGGACAAGCTATTCTTGAGAATTTCTCAATGAACTTCTGATAATATCTAGCTAATCCAAAAAATGACCTAATGTCAGTGACACTAGTAGGGGTAGGCCAATCTTCTGTGGCTCTAATCTTTTTTGGTTCCATAGCTATCCCTGTCTCGGAGATAACGTGACCCAATTACTGTATCCGTGGTTTGTAAAAATCACACTTACTAAACTTAGTGTAAAGCAGTGTTCTCGTAACACTTGTAGTACTATGGGAAGGTGTTCTTCGTTTTCCTCTTTATTCTTAGAATAAACTAGGATGTCAGCTATAAATACCAAAATAAATTTATCCAGATACTTACTGAATATTTTGTTCATCATACACATGAATTTTGCAGGTGAATTGGTCAACCCAAACGAAATTACTACAAAATCGTAGTGTCCGTACCTTGTATGAAAGGTGGTTTTGTGAATATCCTCATCGCGAATCCATACCTGGTGGTATCGAGATCATACGTCAATCTTTGAAAAGATTTTGTCTCCTCCTACCTGATCTAACAAGTCATCGATCCTAGGGAGTGGGTATCAGTTCTTGATAGTCACTTTACTAAGCTGATGATAGTCAATGCACATCTGCATTGTACCATCCTTTTTCTTTACAAACAATATCGATGCTCCCCAAGGGGACACACTTGGTCAGATATACCCTTTTTATATCAACTCTTGCAATTTCAGTTTGAGTTCCACCAACTCAGGTGCAAGCATGCGGTAAGGGGATTTGGAAGCCGGAACTGATCTTGGTGTCAGTTCTATGGAAAAGTCTAAGTCTCGTTTCAGAGGTAATCCTGGGATTTCCTTGGGAAACACATCCTTGAATTCTACAAGAATGGGATAGTATTCTATATGCTATTCTCTTTCAGTCTCTATGTCTTAGATATTTACTGCAAACAACTTGCAACCTTTCCTAATGCATTTTTTTTCTTGCAAGGCAGAAATTTGTCTTACAGAAACTTTCTTTGTAATGCATTGAGCTTTAACTTGGTTCCCTTGGCTGTTTGTACACAAGATTGGCTTGTGTAGGCAATCGAGCATGACATGGTGTTGTTCCAACCAATCCATGTTGAAAATTATGTCATAGGATCCTAACAGTAGGATGTTCAGGTTTACTTTCATTGGTTCTTCTTGTATGTTGTACGAGACCCCATTGGTATTGTTTTTACAATATCGGGCATAATGAGGCCCGCTGCAATTCTAGCATTTGATCTATATCGAGGTAGAATTAGCTCCCCCAGATGCTACTCGCTTGTTATCATTTGGAGCTGGTACATATCGTTTCATACCTGATTTATTGAAGTTCTTGCTTGCTGGAAAACTGTTGTTTTGTTTCCTGTGTGGGGGTGGGTTAAACCCTGGTTTGCGGTTATTAGAGAAGTTCTTAAACCTGTCTCTATTTGGGTTCATGTTCTCTTGCCTCAGCTATCCATGCTCATAGCAGAGCCTAGCTTTGCGCAATGTGGTGTCCAAGGTTTTAGGCATGTTGAACTCAATCTTTTCCTGAAATTTGGGAGGGAGACATCCTAAAACTGCTGGATTTTTACCTTTTTGTCCTTGATGTATGGTACATGATGTAACAGATCTAGAAATCAGTTAATAAAAGCATCCATAGTCATGTATCCCATACGTATCTTGTGAAACTCTTTCACTTTTTTGTCGAATAACCTTTTCTACATATATTTTTCTTGAAATATATTGCGGAAGTTACTCCAGTGCATTTCCCTCAACTCATCTTTCTTGGTATGTTTCAGATCTCTCCACCATCTCGCTGCTTTTCCATTTAAGTTATAGATGGCAAGCCGAGCCATGAGCTTGATTGAGTAGTTATGAACTTAGAAATATTTTTTCATATCCAACAACCATTCTTCAGCATTTTCTCTCATGTTTACTTCACCTTCATAGGCAGAGGCTCTTATTTTTTTAAAACTTCCCGTGAAGATTGTCATCGCTTATTTGTTTCTTTCTACATGGAGAAAGAGAGTCATCACTGTAAGGAATGTGATGATCTCCTTTTGGAGCTTTAAGGGTATGTTCCTATTTTTCTTCTTCTCTTGGGCTGCTGCCCCGTTTATGGTAAGGTTCCCTTTTGGACTTGTTTGTGGAATGAGTGGGTTTCCCCTGCGAGCTTCCTCCTATCATATTTCTCAGTAATGTTTCATTAATGTCTTGTTGTTCTTTTCTCTCATTCAAACTATGTTCTCTGAAACTTTGTGATTCTTCTTGAAGACTGTGTATGGTCTTCAAAATATCAGAATCCAGTTCCACCACATGTTCTACTTTCTGGGTGGGGGTATTCAAGTTCCCTTTCCGGTTGTTATCTTCTTCAGCGTTCATGATCTGAACTGTTCCGTAAAAATTCTTGTATTGCAAAATTTTTAATAATAGGAAAATTTATGTTAGTTAACAATATTTAAAACATACTTTATTTTATTTGCAACAAATGTTTGGTATGCCCATTGGTCTCTTAGTGTTGAAACTGGGCACTGATACCACTTGTAATGTCCCCAAAAATTGAAAAAATAAAATATTAGGCTAGTAAAACTACTTATTCTGGACATTATTGAACTTGCGGAATGTGTCATACTCGATTGTCTGCTGATCTATTGTAAGCTATTTTTACGTCCTACTTCCTTAATTTCACTTAGGATTATTACTATATTTACTTACGACATCGTAATGTTGATTACGATGCTATTCTTATGGTTATACAATGTTGTGTAGGTTAGTTACTTTGATTATGTACTTCATTAATTTCATCCTATGTTTACTGTTATATACATGGTTCTAACTTAACTTTGTTCTTGGAACCAAAGTGGGTGGAGTGGCAGGACTAGTTCTCCCATGTAACTTCCTGAGAGGTAAAAGTTTCTACTTGTCTAGCGGGATTACTTAGTTCTTTTGAACTAATTTACTTCTTCCTTTTTATGTGCAGGTTCACCTAGTGTGGGAAAAACTGGTCAAGGGGTGAAGAGCGTTGGATCACTAGCGCTTGTACTTACATTTCTATCCTAGTGACATTCACTGGTTGTTTTTATTATACTTTGTGCTAGTGACGAGGACACCACTACACTTATTATTTGTATGACCCAAATTTATTAATTATGTGGAACTTATTACTCATGGTGTAAGTATTAAGACCTGTTCATGTCATAACATACTTTATTATGTGTCTAATTTAATAAATGCAATAACATATACTTTTATTATTCTTAATAGGTTTATACTCTTTTTTTAAAGACCAATTTTGGCTTTATAAATAACAACATTTCCATGGCATATGAAATATGCCATGGTCCTAGGATTAGAGCCTAAGGAATTCGATAAGCATGGTTCTAAGGCTTATATACTATAGTATGCGATGTATGTGATACTTATGCCTTGTATTGACTTGGGGGGTGGCGCATTTAAACCATTGCACATGGGGTTTATACCATAGCAAGGATGGAGACATTAGATACTGAATCGATTATGAACTATAGAGAACTAGGTTTGAGGGTCATTAATGGACACCAGGTTGGCACCTTTAATGCACATTGGAAAGTGTGGCAGCACAATATAGGCCTTGGATCCACAATGAGGTTTGGTATTTTGTAGTTTCGTTGCTTTCCCTTTGCCTCTGCGCATTATGGAGAATGCAAACTACAAGATAATGACAAGTATGGTATCGTTTTGGTTTTGCAGCATGTTGTTGATTTGTATCTTAGTCATGATTTCATAATTCTCATCAAATATGTCGTTCTGTATTTGGAGGTTACATGGATGGCGAGGAGATGCATGGTTCATAGGCAAATGCAATCCATGGGAAAGCCTTACCTATACGGTAATCTTGTTAACAATTCATTACTTATCATCCCTTGGCTTCAAGCTTAAGACTAAGTTTAACTTCGTTTTTGGTTGGGGGTTTGATTGAGTTTGGTTCCAATAGAACTCTGCATTTTGTGCAGTGACAAACTTGGGGTTTATTGTGGGGCTTCGATGGCCTTCGTGCCTGAGCTTAATATGTAATGGAATGTATTTAAGATGGTGATTTTAGCAGCGGAGGGAATCATAGTACCTTTGAAAGCATCTATGTGTATTTTATACTTCATATTTTGATTTATGTTATGTAAACAGGTAGCACCATTGCTTTGCAATGGTGCAATGGTCAAAATGTATGACTATGTAAACTTCATTATGGATTTATAGGACTGTTTATAAATGTATTTATGCTGCATTTATTTCAATGGTGATTATACTTGTGTTTTATGTGGAATTCTCCTTCGTTGCTTGGACTCGTTAAGTAGATGGCTAAACAATCAGCGTTGATGGATTTTGGGGCCACGCAGTGAATGGCGTTGGCACTCACCATCGTAGTTGTGATAGCTTAGATGGGTGCATACTTACCGTTTTAATGTTTATCTAGCATGAATGGAAAAGTAATGCCGACTGTGGGTATAAACCTACATTGGCAATATTGCGGTTGGTTATTTTATTGACATGTTGTTAAACATTAGTTAGTTTACTGTTGGTTACTTATGGGGTCGTGGCCATGGATTACAATGTGTGGGAAAGGTAATGGGTCTTACAAACTCTGTGTAAATATTCAGTTATTATTTATAGCCCACATACAAACTGTGTATAGCGTGGTTCTCTATAATGTAAAAAGACTCTACAAGATTCGATCCCGGGTCGTTGTTTATGATGAAGTTTTATAAATTGATTACTGTGTAATAAATCCTCTTAGGGTTTCTAATATAATTGGCATTTGAATGTGCACATGATTTGATCGTGGGATCTCTTCTTTAAGTATATAGCTTGTAAATTAACATTGAAGCGATACTGTGGTGATTATTAAATGGTTGCCGTAGGTAATATTATTACATACGATTTCTGTTTATGTGGATTTTAATATTATAGGTTAGGAATTTTTATTTAAGCCATGAATTTGTAAGGTTAATAAAGTTATTATTGTTTATACTTCGTAGAAGTAACTAGTATAGATAGTATAAATCGTGGACCATTTATAGTGTCTCTATTACTTGGTCTATTAATTGGTTTATGATAATGTTTATTTATACAGACTTGGAAAGGTCTTCGTTGGTTTTTATCTTAGTTCTAGTATTTGATGTTTATAATTTATTTTGAGATGTAATTGTAGTGTTGATAGATTAGATTTATATTTATATTTCATACTTGTTAATATAAGTATATATCTATAATATATTTACTAGGTTCTACTTAATAGATTTACTATGTTGTATAGTATTGTTAAATCAGTATGGACAGTTTTGTTTCTATTTCTGATATAATATATATATAATATTTATTAGATACTATTTATTATATCAATTTATTATATTTCTAATTTAGATTAGTTAAAATTGGGCTTGAAACTAGCCTTTACTTTCTAGACAAAGCTCTACTGGCAATATGAAATCTGCTAGTAGGTTTTTTGAACAACAAAACCTATAGGCACTACTTTTTTGAAATAAATCTAAGTTATAAAAGAACATAGTTTAAAATGTAGAAGAGGATACAGAAGTAATATGGAAAGAAAAACAAAACCCTGGATAAAATTTAAGCATGGATTTAATTTCAGAAGTAAACTTAATGAACAATACCTTGGGAAATTCTAACAAGGAAATAAATTACAACCTAGGGTTTATAATTTTAAAATGTAAACCCTTGAAAGAATTTTGATAGGAAAACAAAAACATCTAGGGTTAGAATATATAATATAAACTGTTGCATAATCTGGCCAGCAATTAATCTGGAAAATGAAATAGGCAGTCCAGAACCTCATACCTGAAAATTGAAGCTCCTTTAATGGCTGAAACCTGCACACTCAATTAACCGGCATTAACAATTCATAGGAAGATCTGACCTCTATATTAGATGACTGAATCACTTGGGAACTACCACGTTCCACCCAACCATGACCCAAAATTGTTCCTGGTTTCAATCCGGATCCCCTCAAGTTGGTTCCAACATGCAAGTAGCTTAGAGATCCTAAGGTGAGGTTTCCCTAACTGGTATATTAGGTCTAGTTCAGTTCTTCTTCTTCCTCTTAGGGAAATGTTCTCCAAGAACTCTCTCTCTTTAGAATTAGCAGGCAAAATAATGACTCTAAAAATATAAATCAGATCGTCAAGCCTATCTTTGGATGTAGACTTTATAGGCAGAATTTTCAGTCAAAGGGGCAGTTAAATCAAGAATCCTTGATTTCTTGATTTAACCCTTTTTATTTAATTTGGGCAATTTTTAATACTTTAACTTAGGAACTTTTAACTAGTTCCTATTTAGAATTTTGTAGGTATTATATTATTTAATTTTTCTTCGTAGTAATAATAATAATAAATGGAGCTTCTCCTTCTTTCTTTCATTATTAATATTATTACTATGTTTATTCTTTATACATAACATATATAATAATATATAATAATATAACATTTGTTAACATGTGTCTTTCGGTATCATATACTATGATGCCTAGACTTATGACACTTTCTTCATTAAGGTCATTAAGTAGATGGTTAGGTCTACTAGACTAGGAAACTCTAAACATCCTTGCATGTTGGATTCCCTCGTATAACATGGTAGTTCTTCAGTACTTGATGAGAATACAGAAATTCAAAATTTCATTTAATTACTTCTAAATATGTCAGATGAGATCAATATTTTTCTCAAGTCATTTTCACTCAGAAATCATTAATTTTTTTCAGTAACTCCTAGCGCTTACCAGAGCCTGTACTCAATGCTAAAAACATGGAGTTACAAACTTAGTGCAATTCCAGAGCTCTTCGCTTGACACTAATGCTAGGATGTACTTGTACGATACACCTAGGGATACAATGACCAAGGATTCGATGTTCGAGAGCTTATGCTCAGCATCAACATGGAAGGCTCTAGGGCTTATGCCCAACACTTTCAATTTATCTTTTCATGTGTTCCAGAGCTTCACACTCAACACAAATGTCTCAAAACTCATGTGCTCCAAAGCTTCTCGCTCAGCACACAGTAGCAGAAATTTCAACTCAAAATGGGCCTTTTAACACTGATTCAAATTCCATGTCATCATGTGTTAGCCAGTGAAATTGATTTAAATTTGAAATACCGTATAGGTCTTAAACATTTTTTTCAATATAAATTTGGTGATAGGTATCATAAAAAAAACTACTTCTTTTGTTCATATTTTCGACATATCTCCCTGTGATTTTACTCAAATTTTAATCGGGAGAGCTCGTTGGATGTGAAATTAAATTATGCATCCAATGAGTACCCACTCGACATACTTTTGAAGGACCCCTCTACCCCAGAAACAAGAAATACCTAAAAAAACGTGATGATTATGTCATCATCACATTTTTTCAAGTATTTCTTGTTTTTGGGGTAGAGGGGTCCATCAATAGTATGTCAAATGGGTACTCGTTGGATGTGTAATTTAATCACACCCAACAAGATCTCCTGATCAAAATTTGATAAAATTACAGAGAGATATGTTGAAAATAGGAACAAAAAAAGTAGTTTTTTTCTTGTCCTCCTCCAAAATTAATAAATATTATTTTATTATTTTAACTATTAATTTTTTTTTTAGGAGGCCCATTTTGAGTTGAAATTTTCTCTAATGTATAAGTACACATGTGCTCCAGAGCTTCTCACTCAACACAAAACATTAATTACCCATGTGCTCTAGAGCTCTTTTCTCAACACAAAACATCTCATCAATCGTGTGCTTCGGGGTCCACACCCAACACAACAAGCATATATATATATATATATATGCATATATATATATCTTCAACAATTGGCTTACGCCTTATATATAACACAGATCATCATGTTCATATGCAGTGGGGCCTTTGACCCAATATATCAAAATAAAACATCAAGATAACATCATAATCAATAGGCTCATGCCTATAAGTGTTAGGTCCAAAATTTGGGATATTACAACCCTCTAAGATGATTTGTAGAGGTCTTGGTACCTATTCAAAGTTGGCTAATATTTTCAAATTTTCTTGTTGAAATTGTACCTGCACAAAACTAGAAAGAAATTTTTTGTTATAGCCTGACCAGGCTCTGATACCATATTAGATTCTGGCAGGTAGATCTTGGGCCAAAAATAGTCTTCAGCTAAATTGCACAATAAAATATAGCAGTGAATAATATTGGAAACCTTCCATTTTCTATTATTCACATATTGGTGAATATATATACAACATCAATGAATAATTTGAATACCTACTCAACTAGTTGAATCTACCAACCTATGACGACTCTAGAGCTAACTAGTGCAACCACTGATCACTAAATCAGTTAATAACCAGTTATAATAAGTTATAATCAATTAACTGAAGGGGGTAGGTGAGAAAATATGCACATATTATCATGAATCATGTAAGCTGATGCTAGACACACTAGAAGTGATCTAAGGGATGGGGATGAGAGCACAACTGAGGATAATTAATGACCTACTAGGGTGAACTGTTGGACACTTCTGGTGGCACTCCGAGTGGGTTCCTATGAAATAGGGATTGATCCCTCGAGCTCCAAAATGCATGTAGACAAGTGTAGTAAGTGGCAGATGTCCACTAGTCATGTCCCCCATGCATTGGTGAAGTGATGAGACCTCTTAATCTAGGTAAATTAAACAAATAGACTTTATGCAGTAAAAGGAGACAAACATAGGATTAATAATAATTCTAACTTAGAGAAGGTAGCCTATGAGTTAGAGGATTACGAAGGGAACGTGCTGAAGAAACCTAGAAATGGAATGTACATTAAGAAGTACTATGCCCAAGTTTCCATCTTAGGATGCACCTTGTATATCGTGGTACATTTTTGCATCATTTCTACATTGGTACCTTGTATATTGTTTTACAATTCTTGTAGTGTCCCTAGATTGTTGACATGCTTCTTATTGCTTGGAATATGTCGATAGAGTCTTCCACATACTTAGGATTTGAGAATGGTGCCAACTACCATACACAGAACTTAGCTTCTACTTCTTGGGTCATTTATGCACCTAAGGGTCATATTGTGTCTTTAGGAGGGGTATACCTCTAGTCATCCTCCAATAATGGGGCTGAGTATCGAGTGGTAATTGAACTATTACAAGATTCCATTTCAAATGGTATTTGGACTTTATAGGTTCACCTAGATCTGCAGTTGATTGTGTCAAAATTGAATGGCTAGTAATGCCTTAGAGATCCTATGTTGTTGAGAATAATATTAAGGGTAAGATTGTTGGATTTTGGTTATATCTAGGCGTAATAATCAAATTGATGATTCATGTGGAAATACATTTTAGATTAGAACTTGTCACATAATTAAAGGAGAAACATGCACATAAACATTCACATTCACATTGACATTTAGACACATGTAAATATATCAAACCAATAGCTATAAGTTTTTATTTTCGAGTAAATGTTACAAAAAATATGGTGTCATAGTACAAAACTGAACTTCAATCCCTAAAAAATATGCATGGACGATACAAAAGAAATATCTCGACATATATGCATGTGGTCCTGGATGATGATCATGGTATAAAACTACAATATTCACTAAAGGTATAAATAGTCTAACCCACAGACATGGTACCCCGACCACATGTCTCTGCATCACCTTGGGTAGGTCTTTGACCTGTACCATAGGAATCACATGGTTCAAGTGGGCCAATATTCCTTCTACATTCTATAATGTCCACTCAAAATCAAAGTTGATCATCTCCTCTCCTTGGCCTTTATGTCGGTGCCGTGGAAAACCCTCTGGTTGTTGTGGACCCATGTATGTGGAAAACAAACCTAATGATAGTATATGATACCACCAAAAACACGTTGATTTCCTTATATAAAAAATACAAAAAAATGAAATTTTGGAAAAACACAAAAATAGATCTCACCTATATCTTCGAATGAGGACCCCAGTGGTAGTGTCATATCTGTTTCTCCACACAAATCGATCCCTACATAGGGATAGTAATCTATGGACATTATCGGTGGCTGCCACCAGTGTAAGACATAATTAGTGATTGGAGAAGGAGCTCTACCTCCTCCTAACCTCCACATCAGCTCATCCCAGTGAGTCTAGGCTGGATCACATAAACCGTGAGGATGAACCTCAACCATAGGACTAAGGCTTGGTACCCTCTCAAAGAAATAAGTGAATAATATGCTAGTGAACCTGAAGTTCTTGGTTTGACCAAACTTGCATTTTGTCAGCTGATGTTTCATGCTACCCAATAAAGAAGTGCTCCAGTCATAAATGATGGGCCTCATACATTCTACCGCATAGAACATGAGATGTCATGATTCTAGGTGTCATGATTTTAAACTCTCTATCATATCTAGCACTAGAATGATCACTTTGAGAGTGAGGCTATGGATTGCATTGATGGCGACTTAACTTCCCACATTTTTAGTAGTGGGAAGGAAATATATAGTTATATACGCGTCGATATTCATGCCCCCACATGACGCATGAGACCTAAGAGTCACTACGTCACCTTAGCGAGATAGCTTGGTCATGAAATAGATGTATTCTATCTTAGTTCTTAATGGAATCCCATCCAGTATAAACTCCTTTGTGTCTAAATCCCAATAATTTATGAGAATTTGAATTAATCTTAGTTAATCCCTCATACTCCCAAGATTCTAAAACTTATATATACCACACTTTTTCAATGCTTGTTGGGAAACCAAATCACCATGCATAGCTATGTCAACAGCTTCATGCTCTCTCTCCCTCCACTTAATCACCATCCTACAAAGGAAAAGGGATTTTGTGAGGTTCCATACTTAAAAAAAACAATCCCAGTGCTCCATGCTGGTCATTGTGTAAACAAAAGCATTGCCATGCGGGAAGGATTCACTTTTCCCATGTGTATCCAACCCTATATGTGACCTGATGACTTGTCACCGTGTGGGACGAAACACATAGTTTTTGTGGAAAAAAACTTAATGTTCACCCATTAAAAATTGAAATAAAAGCAATGAATTGAAAGAGCATGGAGAGAGGAATTACCTAGTCCTGACAGTTGTTGATTTCACGGCCCATAGCTCCTAAAATATGCTTTTGAAGTTTGAGAGTTCAAAGAGGTCCAAAATCACTATGAGAGGTAAAAAACCAAATGGTATGGTAAATAGTGAATTTTTTACTATTTATTAAAATCTTTTACCCACTTCATTATAGTTTAGACCCTCTATTTATTATTTACAACTATTTTGAACTAATATTGTTGTGCAAGGTCCCTTTTTTAATGCAGTTTCACTAAGCCTTAGTGGATTTTGATTGTTTTTGAGCTTGTTCACATCTATGGTAGGTATAAATATTAACTAGAATATAAGATAGGATCATATTCTTCTTGAATTATTGCATTATCCTATTACTATGTCACATTAACCATAGGTATGAACCCACTTCTTAATGACACAAAACCTCCATGCTACTTCTAGAAGTGTCGTTATGTAAGTGGTAGAGATTTCCCAATCATGGGTATCTTAGTTAGATCACATCTTGTCATTTGGTGCCCATGCTGAGATTCCTCCTTAATTCTATGAGTCCCTTGTAGTCCCGCCATGACTTCAAATAGAAACTTCATGTTCTTTCTTATCTTTTATGATGGCATCTCCCTTAGGGACTCTCGTTTTATATCAAAATGTAAATGCATTGCATGCATTTTCTTTCCTTATTGAGCTTAATGCTGAGTTTTGTCTTTGATATTATAAGAAAAATTTCTCGACCTTGTCTCATTTCTATTCATGCAAAGCCTATTATTTATCCTTTCGAGCTTGATCACTCCTTGCATCAGAGGAAAAATTCCCATGAATGTCCTTATCCTGCGTGCATTTTCTTGTATTGAGCATAGGTATGTTCCACTACATGGAACTAGTCTTCTTGACAGTGATATTCATTTCCTTTTTGTTGTACTTTAAGAAAATTTTAATCATTTTCAAGCTTTATAATATGAAAAAGACCAAAAAATAAAAAAACATAAAAAACCCAGACATGAAATGATATTGTATTATATTGGTAGTTGTCATGTCGCCTTTGAACATAGCACAATTTATGAGTCCATCCATCATGGGTCGGGTTTTTAGTATGACCTTAGGATATGTACTGGTTATTCATATCTGTCTCCATCATTTGGTGGAGCTTCTAGTCCCTATGGATCCTCTATTGATTCCTCCTGTGGCATAGAGTTGTATCAGTTTGCACAGTTGATTTTATGCTTCCCAAGTATCTCCATTTGCATTATGCTCTTATTTGACGAAATTATAGCTTGTGTAAACCATTCCTCAGTTATCTTGATTCTACATGTCAACCATTCCCTGTACATTATAGATGTGTAGTCCTACCTGGAACCCTGGGCCTCCTTTCATCATTGGCAGGTGACCTTGAACTCAACAGATGCCATCTCATCATTGGTCGCTAACTAAGTGATTTCCCTTATGTTCAATGACAAGAAATCTATTCACACATTAGTTTTTTTTCCATGTATTAGATTCCATTATACCCTATTGGTGGTTTCCTTCCTTTGTCATTAGTTTTCATCATTGGATGTTATTCAGAGGGTCTCTTTCACGTTATACTTGCAGCTGTTATGCATGAGAGATGCACATGGTTACTGGTTGATGTACATCTTGTTCATTCGAGTTATTCCAAATCATCTACGCTTGATGTGTACCTCATGTTGGTTGATGGGGGATTCATTAATGCCCTCCTTCCAATGGATTCTATTCCATCGAATTCAGATCATTTAATCTATAATTTGGATCTAGAGTCAGTTGAGTTTCTTGAGACTTGCAGTCACCAATGGCAGGTTCTCTTTCTATCTACGGATTGGGAATACATAAATGTCCCCTGCTTGATGGATTCTTCAAGTGTTTGACCTCAACACCTTTATTCACACTTGTTGATTGCAATAAATACCTTGACACCCATTTTCATCATCGATGGGTTGTCTCACATTGGTTAATGGTATACATCAATTTCCTGTAATCAGACGATGTTTCATCATGTTCGATATCAGCACCTTATTTATGTGATGGGACATGTACCATCGGGGATCATTTGTGTAGAATACCTTATATTACGGTGGCATTCCATATATGATACTACCTTAATCATGAAAATACCTATGGGATTTTAGTTCTCATACCAAAGCATCATACTTTACGATGTACTAGATGTCTTTCAGTATGGAGACGAGACTCCACTGTGTAGTGTATGTGGTTGTGACTAGTTATGACATATTCCCATTATGCATATTCATGGCCATTGTATTTATATGTAGCCAAGACTTCTATATAGACTCCATATCTGTAGTCATGTATACAAAGTTATCATTGTATTATGATGATGAGTGGCTATTTTTTCCAGCTAGGTCTTCATTACTCCACTTCTGGGATTGCTATAATGTATTTCGGACATCATGTGACCCTATGACCTCATATACTAGGGTGCATCTATTATAGAATAATTTTCAAAACCGTATGCATCATGCCTTGATGGCCTTCCCTTGTCCTTATGCAGACTCGCTATACCTCCCTTACTCAGTATATCCCTGATGCTTTTGTTTAACCCTAAAAATGACATTTTCGAAGACACATGAGGTCAACAGTTATGTATCACACATATATGGAGCTTGTACCATTACAACTCACATACATCAGGTTTTGTGCTAAAAAACAAAAAAAAATATTTGGAGTTTTCCTCATTAAGTAACTAATAACTTGATCATTGTCCTTCCATATGTCTGGAAACTCTCTAATTCGACCCTCCATTTCCCATTTGAGGGTCGTATATTGAGCCATTGTGAAGCGTTGGAGGAGGGGAAACTTTGAGAGTAGGGAAACTATAGCAAAATTTTGCCCCATTTCCATATGTTTGAGTCAGCATCCCTTTATCCTTGTTGATAGAACTTTTTATGTTCATTTCCCAAGATCTATGTTGTGTTTGTGAGCTTTCCTTGCTATGGAGGATTAAAGTGGTGGAGGACTAGGTGGAGGAACTTGGTTTCTTGATTCCAAAATGTTGCTAACAAAGGTTTTCACTTTGTATCTCTCTTTGTACATTAATAGAAATATCCATTTATCGTCCAAATTTAATGTGCAAATGTTTATATTTCTATCCAAGGATATATTTGCTTTATACATGCTTAAATGGATTATTCTAGTTTGGATGCTAACATTTAATATATTTTATATGATTGGATATATATATTTGTTGTTGAGGATGTGTTGTAATCTCACAGATCACATAAGGTTACCAGTAATACATACTAAAACATACATACATAACAGACACAAGAGACAAGAACAAGTTGATATAATAACAGATTATATTAGCATGAGAGGGTTCATACAATACAGAGAACTGAACCGAGTTCTCATCTGGCTCAACAGCCTAATACATATGATTTACAAACAGTTACAAAATAACTACATGTCGGTTTGGTGAACCGACACGACCTTAAGGTGGCCGACCTAATGTCTAGTTTAGTCGGCTGACCGACTAAGTTGGCTATCATTCAAATCAGCATACTGACTTGCTCCTCTAACATCTCCCCCATGAAAAAAACATTTCTTCATCCCAAAGAACATGGAGGTACAAAAATTTCATTGTCCGTCTAAGTAGTCATTATTATGTGCTTGGTCTTCATGGGCTGTGAAGTCTGATGGTTGGTCTTTTCTGTACGCAGACTTCGACAATTGCTGGAGCTATCACTGCTAGGTGATGTTGAAAATCCGTCCAACTCTGCAATATTTTCTGTATGTCGATTGTGAGTGCAGCCAGATTTGATAAGATCGACATTTTCTTTGGAATGGAAATTTCAGCTATTCTTTCCATGTCGGGACCCATAAACTGGTCCTTTTCTTCTACTATCTCTTTGAGTCATTTCATCTGTGGGCATATGATGCCTACTTTTTCCAAGTTGGGAATGGCTTGATGCACCCACTGATGTGCTTCCCACTCAAGCTTATGGAGTTTAGCTATCTCAAGCACTGTTTGATCCTCAATTGTGCTTCTGAGTGCTTCGTCAGTGGTTTTCCTCTTCTCAAGCACTTGGATCTCTTGTCGGGTCTGCCTGGTGCACTGATAGACTTGCCCATAGTAAGCAGGCTAGTCTCTCAGTACTTCTTCGGTGATGACAGACTCCTCCATGTGATCTCACAACACTTTGTAGGCTTCGAAAAAGGCTGTGTGCTGCTCCATTAGTAGTTGGATGGTTTCTTCTTTCTTCTCTTCTTTTGTTTCCTGAACCTGTGCTTGGAGTGTCGACACCACACTTTCAAATAGCTGATAAGCTCTTTTTAGTGGTTTGTCAGTGTCGACCTCTATTGCTCCTGGTATCATAGACTAGACCAGGTCCCTGCACTTGTTAAGGAACTTAACTTGTTCTTTTTCCTTGTTGTCTAGTTCCTTACGTCTATGCCGGTTCCTTGTCTTTGATTCGACTGCTAGCACTTCCAGTAGTTATTCTAGATCTGAATCTCTCAATTTGGTTGCATCGACCGTAGTGGTCAACCCAACTAGATTGATGTGAACCATTGTTGTTTTTCTTCTTTTTGTGCTTCTCTGCTTCTGCTTGTTTCGGCACCTGTGTACCTGCAAAAGTCAAGTTTGGATTTTTTGTTTGTTGCGCAGTAGTGGTTGATGGTATTTCTGTTTGGGGTGGTGGGATGATTGCTGCGTTTGTTTGTTCGGATGCAGGTGGTCCAGAAGTGGATGTGGTTGGTGTTGATGGTTGCAGTGGGGTTGGTTCTGGTGTAGCTAGTTGGACAGGGGTTCTGCGTCGGGGGGTGGTGGTGGTGGTGATAGGGTTGGTGAATGGTCAGGTGTGATTGGGTTGGCGGAAATGTGGTCAAGTGGTGGATTGTTGGTCTGAGGAGGTGAGTCCAAGTCAGAGAAAAGTTGGTTGATTTCTTGATTTATGTCCTTGATATTTTCTTCTTCCTCTCCTCCGGTCGGTTCAGAGGCTGGTAGGTGGGGGTCGGGTTCAGTCGGAGTGATAGTCATGGTCTGACATGTGACAAATTTGGATTCTTTGTCGGGATTTCTCTCGAAGGTTGAAGTCACATTTGCAAAAGTTTTTAGCCCCTGAAGTATTTGGCCAGGTTTTCAGGATCCACCAGCTTCAAACAGAGGTGCTTTGGTAGATATTTTTTGCACCGACGTGAATATCTCAGGCAGTTTTTCAATGAATTCCTGGAGGTCTCTGTCCCGGTCAAGCTTCTCCTTCACAGCCTCTAACATAGCATTTTTGCATAGGTCGAGTGGGATTATTGAGAGTTGTTCTGGTATTAGCTCCTCTATGATTTTTGTCAGGGATAAAGGTGGAGGTGTAGACACAAGAGGTACAACATTTTCAGGCATTGACATGTGTGTGTTCTTAGCCTTCTTTGTTCGACCTTATATTGCTCCTGCCTCGATAAAATCTCTGGAATTGGGTTTCGAATGGCACTTTTTTTGCTGTGGCATCTTCTATTATGTCGAGGGTCGTAGCTGCCAATTCCTCGTCATCATCTGAGGACTCTGGAATGATAAGATTGAATTTACCTTTCCCTTGTGGCTTTGTTCTTTTCCTTTTTTTTGCAGCTGCTATCTCCTTCGACAATTTGGTGATAATCTCTTTGGTGACAGCATACTCTGGATTTTTGGTTTCATCCCTTCTCTTGGTGTATGATTCGGGATGAGATTTTCTTCAGCTGGATTGGTTACCTACTGTTCTGCTTGTGTTTCTTCTCTCTGTACCATCGGAGGTTTGACTGTGATTTGTAGTCGACCAGTGGTTTTGACCGGTATCTCCTCCTACACAAAGGTACTGATGTATAGGTTGAGCTCATAATCCTCCTCCTTCTCTTGGTCTGTCAACGGTTCCTCTATTGAGAAGTTTGTTTCCTTTTCTTTTTCTGGAATTGGTATCTTTGCTCCCGCCTGTCGAGATAATTCCCAAAAGATCTGTTTGACTGATGAATAATAGTCAAGGGCCTTTGCATTTGGTTTGGCATCCTGCATGTACCAAATCGTGGTATGGTCAAGTTCTAGCTAAATGTGGGCCTCGGACTTTTAGCTGCTGGAGCCAGTTTTCCAATAGCACTTTTTTGTTTGCAAGTTCCTTCATTGTTCCTTTCTGGGAGAAGGGTTTGAATCTCCACATATGGAATTTTGTCGGTTCCTGGAAATTTTTGTCTCCTTTAGGGAAAATAGAGTACATTACTATCCATAATATAAGGGATGGGAACCTGATAATTCCTCCCATATCGTGGCATTTCTAATATATGGTTTTGATCATTTTGGTGACATACTCAGCCCATCTATATATCTTTCCATTGGTCTCAATGGTGTCTATTGCTTCCAATATATCTAGTTTGAGGTCGCTTCCTCGACCTGCCATTGTGAGTGTAATAGCTATGATTTTGGTCACAATCTATGGCGTTCAATGTATTATGTGACCAATCATTAGTCCTTTCGAGTTTTTGCTCGATGCCGACCCTGTTAATTCTTTGACCAGTCCTTATTTTATACCAACTGGTACTGGGTCTCCTTTGTTTGATAGCCCTGTTAATTGGTAAGTGACTTCCCCCAGAGATGTCGACCAGTTGGTCAAAGTAAAACCAGTTGTTGTGGTACTGGCTTATGACAAATTTGACTGTTGTTTCTTTTGTGCCACCGAAGCTGGCCATGAGCGGCGCATTGGCATAATTTACAATGGAACTATGTTGTATTTTCTCTGCAGCTAGAGTAGGGTTCTTGTAAACATAAGCCCACTCTTTTATCTTGGCCCATAGCTTTTTCCATGAGCCCTCCTGCACCTTAAAATTCTTGATGTTCTTTAGTCTCCTGACTAATGGTGTTTCTGTAGTCTGTAATTCCTTGGCTTTGGCTAAGGCTCTGGTCTTTTTTGGTGCCATCTTGTCAGTTTGGTGGTTGATTTCACTAAGGTGCTTTTGCTTTTCAATCGTCTGGTTGCTCTGATTCTCTCTCTGTTTGAATTGCGGTGAATGATCCTTTGGTGGTTTAGTATTTATAGGGGACGCGTTGGATGTTCTCGTCGATAGGTGTATTAATGGAGGATGTGATGTTCTAGTTGGAACACTTGAGTGTGCGTTAATTGTGAATTGGTTTCGACGCTCGAGGTCATGAATGTGCGATGGGACTATCAAGTTCGTCGGTTGATGTCGGTTATGAAAATGGTTGATGGCGTTATGTCGATGGGTATGATGTCGGTTGTCAAAGTGTTGATTTCCTTTCATAGTTTTCTGCGTACAACAATAATATTTGTTTTTTGGATTTTTAGATTTTTATAGCTTTTGTTTAATGGTTATGGTCGTTATATTTTTATTTTATTTTATTTTTTTATTAGTTCCTATAGCATTTTAGTCGGGCTCCATTAACGAGTTTTCAAAATACTATTCCTTGTAATGTCCTTAGTCGGACTGATCCGTTGGTATGTATCTCCTCGACAACATAGGGTCCCATCCATTCTGTATGTAACTTTTTAGGTTTTCCTTTTACTCGACTATTGTATAGTTTACAAGGTCTCCTACTGACAAGTTTTTGTTTTTGATGTTTTTGTCGTGCCACGCTTTTTGTTGTTGTTTCTGGATTTCTTGATGTTGTATCGTGATTAGTCGATGTTCTTCAAGTTTACTTAGTTGTAATAGTCGGTCCTTTCTTCCTTGTTCGACATCGACATGTAAAATCTCTGCAATAATAGGGGTCTGTTGTCGGAAGTGTAGTGGATCTACTGCTTCTTGTCCATAAACTAGTCGAAAGGGGATTTGGTCGGTTGATCATTTATATGTTGTTCTATATACCCATAGTAATGTAGGTATATTCTCATCCCATTCGTCCTTATCGACATTACATATTTTTGTTAAGCCTTTTGTTAATGTTTGGTTAAATGCTTCAATTGCTCCATTCGACTGAGGATGGTATGCTGTACTCCGACGATGGTCGATTTGGAACTGGTTGGTTAGGGTTTTGATATTCCTATTAATAAAGTGTGTTCCTTGGTCACTAATTAGGGTTAGTGGACATCTGAATCTAGTAATGATATTTTCATATATAAATTTTGTGGCTACCTCATTGGAACATGTGTCGACTGGTTCTACCTCTACCCATTTGGTCACATATTCGACTGCAGTTATTATGTACCTTGCACCTGTTCTTTTTACTGGTATAGGAAATGGTCCTATGAAGTCTATGGCCCAAATTTCAAATGTCAAACTTGGGTTTACTGATATCAAAGGCATTTCTGTGCTAGGTAGGGGTCGACCTAGTCGTTGACATCTGTCACATTTGCTTACAAAAATTTTGCAATCTTTGTGAAGTGTCGGCCACCATAACCCTGATTGTTGGATTTTCTTTGTAGTTATGTATGTTTGGAAATGTCCTCCTGCAGGTCCGTAATGTGCTTCATGCATAATGTTGTCTCTTTCATGTTCTAGTACACACCTTCTAAGGATGTCATCTAAACCCATTTTGTAAAGGAATCCATTTATGAGGCTATAAGGTCCAGCTTCAATGGCTAAGATCTGTTTCTTTTTGGTACTAATTCCTTCTGGTACTTGTCCATCTTCTAAAAACTGGGCTATTTCCTCTAAATCTGTCGGGACTATTTCTACAAAATAGATGTGCATCTGGTAAGTCGTATTCAACTCATGTCTGTTCCTCTCCAATGTTAATTCAAGATAAATGGTCGAGACCGACATTTAACTTACCTGGCCTAACAACGACTTCGAATTCGAATTCTTGGAATAGAAGTAGCCATCGACAAATCTTCCATGGTGTAGTGGTTTATTAACGAGGTACTTAAGTGTCTAATGGTCAGTGTAGAATATAAATGGGTTAGCTAGGAGATAATGTCGATATTTTTGTAGTGTGAAGACCATTCCTAATGCTTCTCTTTCTATTGTTGAATATTTTCTCTCAACTTTGTTTAATTTTCTGCTACTGTAAACTATAGGGTAATCCATTCTATCATTTCCTAGTTGAGTTAGGATTACTCCTATTACTAGGCATGATGAGTCGATGTGGACATGGAATTTAGTCGACCAGTTTGGAAACCTTAGGATTGGTGCTTCAACTAGTTTTCTTTTTAGTTTTTCAAATGATATATGGCACTCTTTTGTCTAGTTGAACTCTTTATCTTCCCTTAATAGTTCTTCTAGTGCATAGGTCATATCTGAGTAGTATTTTATGAATTTTCTATAATAGCCTGTATGAGCTAGTAACACTCTAACTTGTTTTGAGTTCACTGGTGGTTTTAGGTTGAGGATAATTTTGAGTTTTGAAAAATCTACCTTAATACCTTCCTTACAGACAATGTGTCCTAACAATATCCCTATGGGGGTCACAAATATGCACTTCCTGATGTTCAAAGCTAACTAGATTTGTCGACATATTTCCAACATAAGCCTTAGCCACTTGCAATGATATTTTAACATGGAGTATATTGTCCAATCATCAAATTATACTGCCATGGTTTTGTAAATATATTCTTGGAATGTTCTGACCACAATTCTAGAGAATACTGCAGGTGCATTCTTTAATCCAAAAGGCATAACCTTGTAAGCAAATGAGCCAAATTCACATACAAATGTTGTCTTTTTCTAATCTTCTTTAGCTATTGGCTCTTGGTTATAACCCGAGAAGCCATCTGTAAATGAGTAGCATTCATGTCCTGCAACTTCATTTAAGATTTCATTTGCATAAGGAGTTGGAAATGGGTCTGTTAGTGTCACTTTATTTAGCTCCCTGAAGTCGACACAAATTGTTAATTTGGTTGGATCATGTTTCTTAGGTTGAACAACCATTGGACTTTCCCATTCTGATTGGTCAATAGGGTAGATGATACCTGCTGCAAGCATGTTATCAATCCCCCTTTTGACTATCTCTTTGTATTTATGAACTACCATATATGGAATTTTCTTCATGGGTCGAACATCAGGTTTAGTGTCAATTTTCATTTCACCCATTTCGTGGAATAAACATTTGAGATCTATATAATCTTAGGAAAATACATCCTGGAACTCTTTTAAGAGGTTCACTATTTCTGTTGTCTACTCTTCACTCCAGTAGTCTCCATTATTTGGCATTTTTGGTCGGTCATCATTTGAGATGTCAAATTCTCTAGTTTTGACCTTAGCATCTAGCCATTCTGGTGCTTTGGATTCATTGATTGGTCGAGTTCCTTCTTTAAACTGTGGGAATGTGGCAGGGAATTCGGCTGCAGTCATTCGATCGGTATCGTCCTTGTCAGTGGTTCCAACCTTGAGTACTGTGCGAATAGGTTTGGTCGTTTCAACATGGTTTTATTTCCATCTAAAACTTTTCCCTCCTGTATTTTCATTTTCTAACTATAGTCTTGTCGACTGTGGTAATGTCCTGGTTTGTATATTGTTACAGTTCATTGTCTGTCGGTTGTCTTTTAAGGGTTTGTTTTCTGTCGGCTGTATAAATTCTTTAATCTGTTTCGCTCTTTCGACCAAATTCTTATTTTGTGGTATAAAGTTGAAATCTTTGATAAAATTTTCTCTGAGTTCAGGCCATAGGAATGTTTCACCTCGGGATTCCTCCATATTATACCATTTGTTTGGTAAGTCAGCAAGGGTTGATGGAAACAGATGCGGCCATGAGTGTTCATCTTTGTACCCAAGTCTTCTCCATTCTTTTTCACATGTCTTAATATGCTCTTCTGGATTCTGTCCTTGAATGAAAATAGGTATCTGAGCTTGGTTGGTTAACTTCTTTCCTCCAAACCTTTCTACAAAGTAAGTCGAAGCTGTTGTTCAGGTCTGCAGTCTTGTCCGATGGGTATCCCGCCATCTAGCAGCTTGTCCTATAAAAGTTTCTACTAAAATTTGTAGTCGACCATGTTCACCAATAGTTTTGGACACTTGTTCTATGTGCATGACTGGTGATTCTCTTTCTTTATATCTTGGTTTTTGTGTATTATTTATATTTGTAGATTTTAAAGTAGGGTATTCCCTAATTTTTTTCTCAAATATTTTTGGTACAATGGACACTATGAACCACTGTCGGGTGGGATTTTTCTATACTTTTTGGATAGTCCAGCACCCTCTTGATTGTGTTTCATAGTTCTCATCTTCCTAATCATATAATTATATATCTAAATTATATCCTACTGAGTCTTGGTTTCCCAAATGAAGTTCTCCATAACTATTAGGTTCTGTACAATCTGTATTATTTTCTATCTGATAAAGTTGTCGGAAATCAACTTCTTCATCGATAGGTTCTGTCCAAGGTTCTCCTTGGTATGGATGAATAGGTATAATGACCGTTTGTCCGTTTCCTTTTAATTTTATTCTCTCTTTATCTAGGGATATTGATGCTTTCATATTTCTTCCCCAAGGTCGACCTACTAATGCTGGGAAGGAGCTGGATCCTTCCTTAGGGTCAATAATTTCGAAGTTGACTTTGGTTGATATTCCCTTAATTGTGGTGTCCACATTTTTCCAGACCCCAATAGGTTCAATTAGGCCTTGGTCGGCTATTTTCAGGTATAAACCTGACTCATATAGTCGAGGTCTACCTAACTGTCCCCATGTGTGTTGAGTCATAATATTTACCTGTGATCCAAAATCGAGTACAACTTGTCGGACATGGTATCCTTCAATTTCCAAGTCAACAAGTGGGTCGACATCACTTTTGTTTTTTTTATTTAGACTGCAGCTATTCCTTTTTTGCGTTTTGGTGTTGTTGTGTTTTATTTCATATAATATGTTGATGAGTTGAGATACCGAGTTATCTGTTTGTACTAGCTATATTAATTCTTTTATTGTGTTATGTCGATTGTCGTTTGCTTCTTCCTGTCATGCAAATTCTCTAAATATATTTGTTGCATCTTTATATATTTGTTTTTCTTTAACTGGGTCATGATAAACATTTTTCTCTTTTATCTTTCTTATTTGGGGGTTATCACTCCCAGTTTTCGTCCCTTGTCGAGCTACGATATGTAAATTCTTTGTATTGATAGTATCATGTTTTTGCACACACGACAAGACATTCTTCTTTTTATTTATATTTTCAAGCATAATATGGCAATCCTCCAATGAGTCGTCCCCTACACCAAAATTAGTACAGAATTTGAGGTTAGTCCTGTCCTTGTATGGACAGTCTGCATGTCAGTGTCCCTCCTTAGAACATGTGAAACATTGGATGGGTCGACATGGTCAGGTGTATTGATTCACAGAGAATCGACCTCGACCTCCATAGCCTCCAAGTCAGTTGTCATACCGATGCTCGTATCTTTGACCTTCATATCTTTGATTGTTTTGATCGTTTGGTGCATGGTTTTGCTCATTACTTTGTGCAACTGTGTTGGTCTGATAGACTGCATGATAATTTTGTTGGTTCTTGAGATTCAGATGGCAGTTGGCTATGTTATGATTTTTGTTTTCGCAGATTGCACACCAAGATGCCTTGTCATTCTTCATGTTGAACGAGCAATCTTTTGTCAAGTGATCTCCATGCTCTTGGAAAATGTCACAAAAACATTTAGTCTGCATGAATCAAACGTCCTGTCGGCTGATGTCCTGTCGACAGTTGTCTTTTGAATGTCCGATCGTCGAGCACTTCATGCACTAGATATCCTAACTTTTGAGGTTTAATTTTTTTAACGACTTATGTACGCTCTCGAGTTATTCTTCTAATCTGTGATCAGTGGAGTATGCTGGTATGTCCTCATCCATTTCTACTTGGAGAGATTTTGTAAGCGCATCTTCGTAAGTCTTGAATGTCTCCAGACTTATGTGTTGGTGAATTTTTTGTGATAAACCTGCAAGAAACCACTGGATTAATAACTGTTCGTCAATAACATAGTCCAATTGGATAAGAAGGTATTTCCATCATTTATCGTAATCACAAACAGTTTCTCCTGGCTTCTATGATGTTGTTTTTAGTTTCTTTGTTGCCAGATGTTTTGCATCTGGAGTTTTGAAAAATGATAGAAATTGGGCTTTGATCTCGGCTTTGGTTACTCGGCGTGTTCTTTCAGAAAAGGTCATGTACCAAGTTAATGCCCTTTTCCTCAAGGCACCAGCGAACTGTGCCATCTACGTGTCTTCTTCTGTAACTTGGCTAGCCTCCCAAGTCGACTCACAGATGAACCAATGTCGTCTGGGGTCCTCATCACCCTCATATAGAGGAATGTGTGCTGACCCATGACCCATGTCAGAGTCACTGTCACTACTTTCAGGAGGTGGCGGTGGTGAAGGTGGTGGTGGGGGTGGTGGGGTTATTTGCTTATTCCTCTCTATGGAACTATCGTCGACAAAACTCTCGTTCCCGTCGGTTGTTTTTGTCATTTCCTTTTCGACCAGCAGTCGGTCGGTGTCGACTTCTTCTGTCGATGTCCAACTGCAATTATCTATCTATAGTTCTGAATGTTCTATGTCCTCCAAAGCTATATTTGGCAGGGGGGGTGCTCCCTCATGTGTCGATAAAAGTAAGTGGATACTTCGGTTGAAGGGTACCACTTGAAGCATAACCCAATTTCCTTCTTCTGGTCAATGGATAATGAGATGTCTACCACTCTATGTCTCGTCGTCTAGTTGGCTCCATATACCAAAGTCACCAACTCCTAGTCTGAGGTCCTCTTTGAAAATAGCTTGTATCTGGGTACACGGATTTGTCGGAGGTTTTACTTCCTGGGGAACTCCTAATTGGAGAGCTTCTCACTACTCTATCCATAGTTCTTCTTCCATAGGGGATGCCTCTTCTTCCACACCTTCTTCTTGTCAATCATGACCCGACTCCAGCGAATCTTTTTCTTGGTCGGTCACCCTAGTTCTCATTCCTCTCTGCAGCGCTAAGGATCTTTCTCTTCTTTCTTCCCTACTTTGTAGCCTCCTCTCGCTCTCTATTTTCTGGAAGTCCGTCATACCTTTGTGTGACACTGTCTTCTCAATTTCCTTTTTAGGTTGACTTCTCATTACTGCTGATTGGTATTTCTTTTAGTCGACTAGAATCCACTCCACTTTATTCCGACATATGACCAGCTATTCCCCCATATCCTACCCGATTCTTTAGAAATCCCGAATAGTTCTCTCTACTTGCTTAGGAAGTATTCCCACTCCCTTTTTGTAATGAATTTTTCCCACCTCTTTTTCTTTTCCACCCAATTAGGGTTTAATGGCGGTCCGCGAAGTGATGGATGGGGTTTGACAATATGATCCACTCCCTTCTCGATCAGGAATTTAAACAACAAGGTCGGTAAGGAACACAAAAATTTCTCGGTGAGGTCTGTGTAGAATTTCTTCTTGACGGTTTCCCCCAAAGTTCTGTATTCTACTGCTTGCTCCTTGCAGAAGTCATCGGTGATTTTTTCGAACTAGTCCGACAAGTTTGTTCTTCCCCCGCGAATTATTTTTTTCCAGTAACTGTTGATCTTTAGTCCCTTCTGGATTTTTCATCCAGGAGTTTCTTCAAAAGTTGGGGCACTGATTCTACAAAATTCGCATGTGTCTCTGTAAAGAATCTTTCGTTTGCTTGTGCAATCGTCAATCTATTTCTTCGTGTCTAATTTTGCAAATAATTTGGTACTTTACGCTCCCACCAATCCTTAATCTCCTATTTTGATGTCATCTACTTGCATACATCTCAGACATGTACTACCGGCAATAGAACCAATGTTGTAATCTCACAGATCACATAAGGTTACCAGTAATACATACTAAAACATACATACATAACAAAGACAAGAGACAAGAACAAGTAGATAGAATAACAGATTATATTAGCATGAGAGGGTCCATACAATACAGAGAAATGAACCGAGTTCTCATCTGGCTCAACAGCCTGATATATATGATTTACAAATAGTTACAAAATAACTACCTGTCGGTTCGGTGAACCGACACGACCTTAGGTGGCCGACCGAATCTCTAGTTTAGTCGGTTGACCGACTTAGTCGGCTGACCGACTAAGTCAGCTATCATTCAAGTTGGCATACCGACTTGCTCCTCTAACAGGATGAATTGTAGGGAACAAGCATTTGATCGTGAGCTAAACGTTGGTCTTCTTCGAATGTTTGGTTGAGGTACTATATCTATCAATTAGTTGATAGATTCTTTAATTTATCTAGGAAATTTGAGAATGGATGTGATTTATAGTGTCATATTGTCTATTTTGGTCCACCCCAAGCCATAGGAAGATGTTCTCTATAACACATGCTGAAATGATAGACCGTCTGAATGATATGGTATAAGGTGCAATTCCAACCTCCCTATCTCCACTAGCAAATTCACGCCAAATAAATCTGAAACGTATACAAATTGATGAAAATTTCAATGGTTTTCTTGAAGGTATGTTGTCTAAACATAGTATTGCATATCAAACTCAAAATATACTTGTTAAATATTTTGATTCTGAAAGCGATGGAGATAAATGTAGATTATTTTTATCAGCGTTATTAAAATATTTGTATGATTGTTGTTAGGATAAATTTAAGGATAAATATGATAAACATTTATGAACCAAGTTCTCATATTGTCATAAGTTTAGTATATGCATTTAGTACAATTGGAAATAAATTTAGTTCAAAGGATCACAATGCGACTCGTTGTGTGTTGTCATAATCAACCTTGAATAAAAGCACTAGGTCCCTTCAACTTCTTAATCCTACATTCAAACTTGTTAATTCAAGTGTCAAAACACTTCATAGGTATTGTGTTAGAAGAGAATAACTTGACTCATGGTCAAACAGATGTTTGGCATTTTATTGGCAGGTTGCCACACTTTGATATGAATCTCCTTGATGTGGTAAAGAGACTAGTGCATGATTTTTGGTAACATAACTATAGACCTTATTCCAACAAAAAATATGTACCAAAATTGAGAAGGGGTTCAAGGGATCATGAGCCCCACATTAAACAATTTCTTCAAATTAAAAAAATAGAATTATATGAGAGATTTAGGCATGAAAATAATGAACTTAGCTTAGGCCAAAGATCCTTCGAGAAATGCAAACCATGATATGTTAAAATAAACACAACTTGTAACATATGATTTCGTCGATACAACATTCAATATGGTCAAATAGATGTTTGGGATTTCATTGGAAGGTTTCCACACTTTGATATGAAGCTCAATGATGCGGTAAAGAAACTTAGTAGTGCAGGATTTTTGGTAATATAACTCTAGACCTTCTTCCAATAAAAAATATGTACCAAAATTGAGAAGGGGCTCAAGGGATCGTGAGCCCCACATTAAACATTTTCCTGAAATTACATGAATATAATTATATGAGATATTTAGGCATGAAAATAATGAACTTAGCTTGGGTCAAAGATCCTTCGAGAAATGAAAACCATGATATGTTAAAATAAACACAACTTGTAACAGATGATGTCATCGATACAACATTGAGTACGATTATTATTATGACACATATATACATATATTACGTGTATTGAAAAACACTCTTGTGCATGAATGCTAAGCTACATTTCCACCGACATCATCTAGATACTTTATTCATATCATTTTGTGTAAAAGTACAAAAGGTTGCACATTTTATGAAAGACCTTGCGTAGATGGAACATGCCCAAGTGAGGTGGAATGGAATTTTTGGACAAATGCATACATGTGACTGATGAACATGAACTTGGGGGGCAGGAGATGAAATTTTAGTCATTCAAATATGCCACATATGATATCTATGGATGGAATGAAAGAAAACAAATAAAATCGATCACTTCTCAGGTTAGTACTGAGTTCTTGAATAATATTATTTTTCTTCAGATTACAATTTCATGTGTAACAATATATTGATATATGTATTTATTGTTTATCTACCAAGTATGGGTTTTCCACTTCATGGAGGGATTATTTGAAAAGACACAAGAGTATGTAAAGAATTTGCATTTGGCTCATTTGCAAGATGAGCAATTTATTATAACATGTAGGGATACATTTCCTATCGGGACTATCTTATCAATGGTCAAGTTTGCATAAAACTAAAATATTCAACTACAAAATGATATTCATAGTTAATATTATCACTCATACAAGGTTAGAATAATGGTCCATATCACCTATAGACATGGGGAAAATAGTACTGAAGACAAAAGGTTTATATTAAAGGAGTGCCACTTCTACATAAGTGATGACAAGTGTCATGTATTAGCTTTTGTACAACACAGATTTCAATTGTTCTACAATCACTTGAAAGATGACAATATACAGATGGAACAACATTGGATTTGGTTTGATGGTTATGTGGGGAAATTAAAAAATGCTCGTGTCTTCCAATAGATTTGTATGCTCCACAAGAGGAAAAATGTGCCACATATTTGGAACTATTTTGAGATCGGAAACTAGAAGAGGGAACATGATGGAGTAGGTGCATGCATCATGACTGCATTACATAGGGAATAAATGGAATTCATGAACTTTTTTCTCATCCAAGATTCAAATACCATTGTTGAATGTTGTTCTTCAGTAATGGGGGAGAGAGCAAGAAGGAAAGAAGACCAATCAACTCGAAAATCATATGTACATAGATATTTTTAGGAGGTGGTTGATGTATATCGATCACACCTATATGAGTGCAATAAAATCCAAGGAACTTATTCATTTCATTTAGTTAGAATGTCATACAATGCTATAGTTGAAATATGGACAAGTAAACTCTCTTGTTTTTATTCTCCATGTAATAATGGTGAATGGGACAACTGTGAATCCACATATTGGGTTGATATCTGGGATCATGTATCAATATCCATTGGTAGACATATAAATATAGAATTATCCCAGTTAGAGGAGGACCAATCAATTATTTCACCAGACTATGACCACATATAAGATCTCATACAACCAGGTTCAACCAATATCTTTATTATTTTGAAATGTTTGATGAATAGTTGTATCTATTTAGCTGACTCTTGTGTTGGAACTTTGTTTTATGTAGGAGACATATATGTAGTCATTTCCCTGAGAGGCAATGAATGGGGCACTAACCATTGGTTGACACATTTATTATATGGGAATCAAACCATCAATGTCTCATTAAGGGACTCCGAGGGCAATTATTTTCTGATTGGGTCAATGGTTGTCAAAGGAGAATATTTGACATAGGTTTCCCATGCACCAAAGGAAAAAGGTTATGTATTTGAATATTATAGACCAGGTCAAATTTTATACCATTATACAAACTTATTTATTGGCACAAACCTCTAGCTGCAAAGAATTCTCTTGGAATAACTCATCAAAGTCATGATACTTCTTGCCTTACTTTGATCATGAGAGGATAAAGGATACTGTTGGTATTATAGGCGATCCCGATCATTTAGTCAAATTACCAGAGGTAGGTAGTCATGTATGTGGTATGAATGGTATATGTGTACTAACTTATAAGTATGTGGTGTACATTTACATGTCATGATTTTGTTTCATGGTCTCATTGATTATTGACAACAATATTTTGACTATTGCAGTCACACATTGACAACTTAATAGATTGATAAATTGCATAGAATTATACAACTTGATAAATTACATAACATTCATCATATATTTGTTGTATCAAATTCATACTTACATGAATCATGCAATCTAGTCCTAGAAATCCAATCTATTCCAAGAAACCTAATTAAGAATCCTAACAAAATCTACAAACCTAGAAACATGATATATCCCTAAAAACCCTTGAAAGGATTAAAACCTAACGTAATGTCCCTAAAATTCATAAATTAAAATTAAAATTTTCTTAGGCTAATAAAGTACTGAACTTCAATGACATCTTTATAACTTCTGCAGAATAAAACATGTTTGTAAATCTAAGTTCTATAGGTTGTTTTCCATATATGTGTTTCGTGTCTAATGATGGTGATGTTGTTCCATTACTTTGACATGTTTGTAATTTTAATTTTCCTGTCTATATTAGTTGACGACACTTGTAGACACTTATGTTATTTTATGTTCTACTTTTCTTTACTTGTCTTTAAATCCGTTTATGGTTTTATCTATAAAGAGGATGACTTACCTCTGTGTGTAAAGGGATGGAGTGGCAGGGTTCTATCCCATTAAGGGTCCACTTGGAAAGGTAAGGATTACTATTTCTACATGGTTTACTTAGTTCACCATGAACTAAGGTAGGCTCCTATTTTCTTGTGCAGACTATTTCGTCAGTGAACTAGGTCCTATGATCTTGGCGATAAAACATCTGATATCTACAACAAGCTATATCTACAGTACAATATTCTTATGCATAACTGTGTCAAGAGAGGATTGAATTCCTAAGTCTAAACTATACCTTAACTATATGGTAAGAAGGGTTTATGGCAATTTTTTGAGTGCATGTTTATAAACTATATGGTAAGGTTTTAAAATCTTTGTAATATCCTACATTTTGGACCTAACACTTATAGGTATGAGCCTATTGATTATGATGTTGTATTGATATTTTATTTTGATGTATTGGGTCGAAGACCCAACTACATATGAAAATTATGATTTTTTTAATATATTGGGAGTAAGACAATTGCTGATGATATATATATATGCTTGTTTGTGTTGGGCATGGACCCTGAAGCACATGATTGATGAGATGTTTTGTGTTGAGCGAGGAGCTCTGGATCCCATTGGTAATTAATGTTTTGTGTTGAGAGAGGAGATCTGGAGCACATGAGTACTTACATTTGTGTTGAGCAAGAAGCTCTGGAACACATGAAAATATAATATTTGTAAGTGTTGGGCATAAGCCTTGGAGCCTTCCATGTTGATGTTGAGCATAAGCTCTGGAGCATCGGATCCTTGGCCATTGTATCCCTAGGTGTATTGTACAAGTACATCCTAGCATTAGTGTTGAGCTAAGAGCTCTGGAATTGCACTAAGTTTGTAACTCCTTGTTAAAGCATTGAGTATGGGCTCTGGTAAGTGTTAGGGGTTACTGAAAAGAATTTAATAAATTGCGAGTGAAAAAGACTTGAGAAAAATATTGATCTCATCAGACTTATTTCTAAGTGATTAAATGAAATTTTGAATTTTTGTATTCTCATCAAGTATTGAAGAACTACCCGCTTATATGAGGGAAATCCAATATGCAAGGATGTTGAGAGTTTCCTATCCTAGTAGACCTAACCATCTACCTATTTGACCTTAATGAAGAAGTGTCATTAATTCTAGGGATCATGGTATATGATTCCCAAAGACAAATGTTAACAAATGTTATATTATTATGTATTGTATACATGGTATGTATAAGAATAAATATAGTAATAATGTTAATGATGCAAGAAAGAAAGAAAAGCTCCATCCATTATTATTTATTATTTAAAGATAATAAATAATACAATACCTACAAAATTCTAATTAGGAACTAGTTGAAAGTTCCTAAGTTAAAGGATTAAAAATTACCCAAATTAATTGAAAAGGGTTAAATCAAGAAACCAAGGTTTCTTGATTTAACTATCCCTTTGACTGAAAATTATGTCTATAAAGTCTCAATCCAAGGAAAGGATTGGGGTTCTGATCTATCGTTACGAGGAGTCACTTTCTGCTTGTTTTTCTCTCAAGTAAATTCTTGGAGAACATTTTCCAGGAAGGAAAAAGGGGAACTGATCTAGATTGATATACCAGATAGGAAACCCTACCTTATGATCTCTAAGCTAATTGCATGTTGGATTCTAGCTCAAGGGGATCCAAATTTTAACCAGGAATGGTCCCGGGTGATGGTTGGATGGAACATGGTAGCTCCCAAGTGATTTGGTCATCAAAAATAGAGGTCAGATCTACCTTTGAATTGTTAATACTCGTTATTTGACTATGGATGTTCAACCATTAAAAGAGCTTCAAGTTACATGTATGAAGCCCTAGAATGCCTATTCCATTTTCCTATAATAAATGATGGCTATGTTAGGCAAATGATTACATTGCATTTCCTAACCCTATGTATTTATTTCTCTATTTAAAATCTGCTAGGGTTTGCATTTTTAAATTATAACCCTAGGATGTAAGTTATTTTCTATACCAGACTTATCCAGGGTTTATTCATCAGTTTGTTTCGGTAAGTTTAATTCATTTATAAATGTTTATCAAGGGTTCTGCACCCTAGTTTTAATTTCTGTATTATTTTTTTTGTTGAAAATGGTTTAAGTACAAACTAGGTTTTATTTTAGATATATTGCCTATCTGCTCTTTTGGCATTTATACTCTACTAACATATTCCATTTGTCAGCAGAGTCTTGTTTTAAATTTAAATAGACTAGAGCAGAAGTAAGAATTATATATATAAGTATAAGCTTACAATCTAGTTAACCTAATCTACTATCTACAACTGAACTAATATATATATTAACAGATATAAAACAGAAATACAATTATTATATTTAATGCACTATCCAACACTATCCATAATGCCAATATGTGACAATCATAGGTTGTTTAATAGGATTATAGTGCACTTATGGTATCACCCATGAACCCAGGGTAAAACTTTGAACCATGAAGTTCCACGCCAACCCTATCACCTGCAACCATAGCCAAAATGAAGAGGATGAGAAGTATGCAAATGATTAAGCCATGATTAAACATCAAACACTGCCATGAAACCAACAAATTATACGTTCATTAACCAGGGTGTCGCCTCCATTACATATTTATAACCATTACATATTAAACATCTGACCTATATAAACAAAATGCAGAGTCTGCTAAATACCCAAGGTTCCCCATTCACTGCTAACAACGCCATCATTTTACAAACCCAAAACTTGCATACACAGGCCCAAAGGTGAATTGAAATTCCACAGCAAAAAACCCAAACAGCAATGTGATAACCCAGCACTATCCATAATGCCAATATGTGACAATCATAGGTTGTTTAATAGGCTTATCATGCACTTATGGTATCACCCATGAACCCAGGGTAAAACTTTGAACCATGAAGTTCCACGCCAACCCTATCACCTGCAACCATAGCCAAAATGAAGAGGATGAGAAGTATGCAAATGATTAAGCCATGATTAAACATCAAACACTGCCATGAAACCAACAAATTATACGTTCATTAACCAGGGTGTCGCCTCCATTACATATTTATAACCATTACATATTAAACATCAAACACTGCCAAAACAAAAACATGATTTATATAAACAAAATGTAGAGTCTGCTAAATACCCAAGGTTCCCCATTCACTGCTAACAACGCCATCATTTTGCAAACCCAAAACTTGCATACACAGGCCCGAAGGTGAATTGAAATTCCACAGCAAAAAACCCAAACAGCAATGTGATAACCCAGCACTATCCATAATGCCAATATGTGACAATAATAGGTTGTTTAATAGGCTTATCGTGCACTTATGGTATCACCCATGAACCCAGGGTAAAACTTTGAACCATGAAGTTCCACGCCAACCCTATCACCTGCAACCATAGCCAAAATGAAGAGGATGAGAAGTATGCAAATGATTAAGCCATGATTAAACATCAAACACTGCCATGAAACCAACAAATTATACGTTCATTAACCAGGGCGTCGCCTCCATTACAATTTATAACCATTACATATTAAAATCCAAGATAAAAACCAGCAAGACCTTTCAAGGTATGTATATCTAAAGACATGCCACCTACTAAATAATTTCCATTAAAAATAACCTCATCATAAGAAAATAAACAGAGTAAGCATTGTGACCATTCTTTGGCCTAAAATCAAGTTCTATTTCCTAATTAAAATCCACAATGCTAACATTATAAATTACATAATCAAATCATATGCATAAATCATTTAAGTGCCATCTAACTTTACTCACAGCCATCAAATAACAAGTAACCAAATAACTTTTCATTAAATTAAACTAAAACCCTTAAGCTATTAGAGGTCACACTATCGACACCTGGGGGTATCCAAACCCAAGTCGCAGGCCATATTAAAAAACCCAATATAAATTCATACACATAAATCACTTACCTAACCATGCATTTAGTCCATATAATATTTAAACCATGTAATTACATTTATATACAAGAGAGGGAAAGAATCGAATCCCATGGGCATCTAAGCCCCAAATCATATCCACCCTTAAAATACAACTCATTGCATCAACCACGGCCACGATTTGAATCCTGTGGAGTCGTTTACATTTAATCAAGGCCACGCTATACACAAAGAGTACACGAGCTACCATAATCAAATACATTCGCTACAAAAAATTTGTGAGACCCTCATGTTTGCACTCACGTTGTAAGCGCAGCCTCGGCCACTCTAAAAAAAATACACAGTAAGGCTAAATTAAACCCTATGATAACATATGCCTGTCAAAAAATAAACTTACAACAACCCATCGTGGGTTTACACCCATGGCTCTTACACATTTCCACATCACATAATAATAAACGAAACAATAACGAATTGTGACCATTCAAGCTATTGTAACAATCCATGGGGAGTGCTTAGGCCATACACGGCATGGCCTCAACCCATTCATTGTCAAGTATTAACAACTAAGAAAATAAGTACAGGCATTTATACACAGTCCATCGATGGAGAAAAATCTCCACATAAATCCAAGCTTTAAAAATAACAACACATTTTCAAAAACACAAAATAGATGTATTCACACAGAACCATTAAAGTTTGCAAATTGAAGTTTACACTGTCATGCCAAGGGCTATGGCACCATTGCAAGCAATGGTGCTTCCCAGGCTTAAAACCCCCAAAACAAAAACATGATTTATATAAACAAAATGCAGAGTCTACTAAATACCCAAGGTTCCCCATTCACTGCTAACAACGCCATCATTTTACAAACCCAAAACTTGCATACACAGGCCCGAAGGTGAATTGAAATTCCACAGCAAAAAACCCAAACAGCAATGTGATAACCCAGCACTATCCATAATGCCAATATGTGACAATCATAGGTTGTTTAATAGGCTTATCGTGCACTTATGGTATCACCCATGAACCCAGGGTAAAACTTTGAACCATGAAGTTCCACGCCAACCCTATCACCTACAACCATAGCCAAAATGAAAAGGATGAGAAGTATGCAAATGAGTAAGACATGATTAAACATCAAACACTGCCATGAAACCAACAAATTATACGTTCATTAACCAGGGTGTCGCCTCCATCCTATGTGCAGAGCCAAGACCAAACCATCAGCGAGACAAGCAAAATGACCAAGTCACTCGTGGAGCCAAGCCCTAATCTTGGGATGCCCCAAACCCTGAGATTCATTAATGGCACCAAACTGGTGTCCAATATCAATCCAAAACCCACATCTCCATAGTTTACAAACATTACATTATTGTTGGTCTCCATTTCCATGGAAATCTTAAACCCCAACATTTATTGTTTGAACCATATGTTATAACTCGCCATCCCAATGCTCATACAAGGTATAGTATATTGTTTAGTCCATGTAATATATGTGCACCAAACCAAAGTCAATCCCCATGCTTAAATAACATATGTATCATGTAAACATTAGGCTCTAATCCTTTAACCTTTGACTCTCGTTTTCCTATTAATTAAGAACCATGGCATATGAAATATGCTATGGTAACCTTGTTATCCATAAGCCAATAATGGGCCTTTAATCAACAATTTGTGAACTTGTCGAACACATAATAAAAGGTATGTCAATACTTTTATTAAAGCAAACATAAAATGTAAATAGATTAAAAGATAAAAAGAGAATCCGAAATTACAAAATGAATAATAGGTATAACATAGATAATTTATCTATGTTAAACAATTAATGATAAACATAGTAATTACATTGCTAACAAGATGAGTCTGTAAGGGACCGTATTAGCAACCAGTAGGTATGGTAATTATCAAAACGTTCAACACACTTTAACAAGTCTCCGTCGCTAAATACAATCTGCATAGGAAACATGAGAGTTTCCTTAGTTCAAACAGAACTAAGTAAGCCTGCTAGACAAGTGAACACTTTACCTCTCAGTAATGTCACATGGGAGAATAAGTCCCGCCACTATGCCACTTTGTTTCCAAAAATGAAGCGAAGTTAGGACTTCATAAATAACAAGTAAACATGTGCAGAAATGAAGAAAGTATGGAATCAAGTAAGGACACAAACACAACAATGTATAACCATAAGAACAATGTAGTAATCAACATTATGACATCGTAAGTAAAATACAATAATATTCACAACTAAAATTAAGATTATAGAACGTAAGAACAATTTACGACCAAACAGTGGTACATCCATCGTACGTTATATTTCTCAAGTTCAATGATGTTATGCATAAGTAGTTCTTACTAGCCTAATATTTTTTTTTCAATTTTTTGGGACATTACAAGTGGTATTAGAGCCCATTTTCAATACTAAGAGACCTATGGGCACACCAAGCATTTACTACAAAGAAAATAAAGTATGTTATTAAATTTGTTACTAACAGAAACAAAAACAAAACAAAAAAATTCAGGAAACAGAAAAGGAAAATAAAAAAAAAAAATTCAGGAAACTTTTACTGAAAAGTTCAGTTTATGAATACTGAGGAAGATAATAGCTGGCAAGGAAAGATGAACACCCCCACTCCAGAAGAAGAACTGGTGGTGGAGCTGAATTTTAATATTTTGAAGACTATACATAGTCTTCAAGCAGAATTGTGAAGTCTTAGAGAATATAGTATGAACGAAAGGAAATAACAAAAAGCTATAAATGAAGCATTACTGAGAAATATGGTAAGAGGAATCTTGTAGGGTAAACCTACTCAGTCCACAAATAACTCCAAAAGAGAACCTTACCATAAAAGGGCCATCATCCCAAGAGAAGAAGAAAAAGAGGAACGTACCCCTGAAGCACTGAAAGGAGATAATCATAGTCCTTCTAGTGATGACTCTCTTTTTCCCAGAATAAAGAAACAAAGAAGCAATGACAGTCTTCAGGGGGAGTTTAGAAACATAAGAGCCCCGCCCTATGAAGGTGAAGTAAACAATGGGGAGAAGGCTGAGGAGTGGCTGCTAGGTATGAGAAAATATTTTCAGGCTCATAACTACTCAAGTGAGATGAAGGCTTGGCTTGCCATCTATAATTTGAATGGCAATGCAACAAGATGGTGGAGAGACTTGAAACAAACCAAGAAATATAAGCTAAGAGAAATACGCTAGGATAGCTTCCAAAAACTCTTCTAAGAGAAATATATGTCGGAAAGGTTCTTCGAAAGAAAAGTGAAAGAGTTTCATGAGCTACGTATGAGATCCATAACTATGGACACTTTTATTAACATATTTATGGATCTGTTACATTATGTACCATACATTAAGGATGAAAAGGTAAAGATCCAGTAGTTTTTAGGATTTCTTCCTCCCAATTTTTGGGAAAGGATTGAGTTCGACATGCCAAAAACTTTGGATACCACACTACACAAAGCTAGGATATATTATGATCATGGACAGCTAACACAAGAGAACATGAACCGAAATAGAGACAAGTCTAAGAACTTTGCTCATAACCACAAACCTGGGTTTAACCCACAACCATACAAAAAGCAAAATAATAGATTTCCAACAAACAAGAAATTCCATAAATCTGGTATGAAACCTTATGTACCAGCTCCTAATGTTAACAAGCCAGTAGTAAGTGGAGCGAATGCCACCCCGCTACAAATCAAGTGCCAAAAATGCAATGGGCCTCATTATGCCTGAGATTGTAAGAACAAGACTAGTAGGGTCTTGCACAACTTACAAGAAGAACCAACTGTTGAGGACATAGTTGGAACACCGTGGATTTATGCAGCATTGGATGGTCGATAGGCAGATCATCAAGATATAATGGTTGATATAGAAGGTAAGATCTTGAACACTTCTATTTCAATACTTTTTGATCCCGGTGTTTTCTGGAGCTATGTTTTGCCTAAAATTGTTGATGAATGTAAACTAGACAAAGTAAAGCATGCTAAACCTTGGCTGGTGTAGTTAGCCACAGGTACGAAATGGAAAGTTTTGGAAATAGTTAAAGAATCCGAGGTAAACTTGAATGGTTTTCCAACGAAAGTAAACCTAAAAATCCTACCTTTAGGATCATACGATATACTTATCGTCATGGACTGGTTGGAATAGCACCATGTCATGCTCGATTGATTACACAAGTCAATCTTGTGTACTAATGGCCAAGGGAACCAAGTAAAGGTTCAATGAATCCCGAAGAAATTTCCCGTAAAGAAAATATATGCCTTACAAGCAAAGAAATGCATCAAGAAAGGCTGTAAGATGTTTGCAGTAAACATCCGAGACATAGAGTCTGAAAGAGATCAACGAATAGAATATTTCCCTGTTCTTGAAGAATTCAAGGATGTGTTTCTCGAGGAAATCCTAGGATTACATCCGAAATGAGACATATGATTTTCCATCGAACTGACCCCAGGATCAGTTCCGGCTTCCAAGGCCCCTTACCGCATGAGTGCACCTGAGTTGGTGGAACTCAAAATGTAGTTGTAGGAGTTGATAGAGAAAGGGTATATCCGACCTAGTGTGTCTCCTTGGGGAGCACCGATACTGATCATAAAGAATAAAGATGGTACGATGCGGATGTGCATCGATTATCGTCATTTGAACAAAATGACTATCAACAACCGTTATCCACTCCCTAGGATTGATGACTTGTTCAATCAGGAGGGAGGAGCTAGAATATTTTCAAAGATTGACCTACAATCTGGGTACCATCAGGTACAGATTCGTGATTAGGATATTCACAAAACCACCTTTCGTATGATGTATGAGGACTATGAGTTTGTAGTGATGTCATTCGGGTTGACCAATGCACTTGTGAACTTTATGTGTATGATGAACAACATATACAGTAGGTATCTAGATAAGTTTGTCTTGGTCTTTATAGATGACATACTGGTTTATTCCAAGAATAAAGACGAACATGAAGAACACCTTCGCATAGTACTACAAGTGTTGAGAGAACACCAGCTTTACACTAAGTTTAGTAAATGTGATTTTTACAAACCACAAATATAGTACTTAGGGAACATTATCTCCAAGACAGGGATAGATGTGGACTCGAAAAATATTAAAGCCATAAAGGATTGGCCTACCCCTACTAGTGTCACTGACATTAGGTCCTTTTTGGGATTAACCGGATATTATCGAAAGTTCATTGAGAACTTCTCGAGAATCGCTTACCCCATTACCAATTTGGAGAAGAAAGCAAGTAAGTTCTTATGGACTACCAAGTGCAAAGAAAATTTTCAAAAGCTTAAGTAGATTTTGATGACCGCACTGGTTCTATGAATTGCGTATCCCGATGGGGATTTTATTGTTTGCATGGATGCAAGAAAGGAAGGGCTCGGAGGAGTCCTCCTGTGAACGATCACATGATCTGTTATGAATTGTAGAAGTTAAAAGAGCATGAGAAAAACTACCCTATGCATGATCTTGAGTTAGCATCCATAATCCATGCTTTGAGGATGTGGAGGCACTACCTCATGGGAAGGAAGTTCCTTCTGAAGACAGATAGTATGAGTCTGAAATATTTATTCAATCAACCGGATCTGAATGCAAGGAAAGACAGGTGGTTGGTTTTCCTTAGTGAGTACCATTTCAAGCTCAAGCATATTAAGGGCAAAGAGAACAAGGTTGCTAACACTTTGAGCTGATGGACTCATATGATATATGAGGTGACGTTGAGTCAAACTGATGCATATTTGCATGTGAGGATTAGAGCGGCCAACAGAGTTGACCCCTTCTATGTGGAAATCCTTAAGAAAGTCCAATAAGACAGGTTGTTTCAACAACAAAAATAATACAAGGTAGATGAATCTGGACTTCTATGGTCCAAGGACCAATTGTACGTTCCAGAAGCAGGGGACATTCGGTCCAACATCCTCATGGAATTTCATTGGGAACCCTACTCAAGGCACCCGAGATATGTTGGGCACCCTATATGCAAGTTAATTAAAGACAACATACAGAGTGTTCAATATAAATTGTCAACCTAGGGAAGTCTCTTATTTCAAGGATAATGTGCACTATATATTCTTTAAACACTAAGTAGATGATGCTGCAAATGAATGACCCTACTTTCCTGTTCAGCTGGACTCATCCCATAATATACTTAATCTAGTTTACCTTATTAAGAATGCAATCACAAGTACCTTCTTACAATCCTTAATCTAGAATTAAAATATTCAGGAAATAACATCTAGATTAATTTTGTAGAAAGTTAAATCATTATTTACCAAACCATCTAAAGATCCATCTCAACTATGTGAATTCAGATTATTTTAGAAATTCAAAGTACAGGAATTAAATTCTGCAATTATAAATGTGAAGAAACAAACTGCAAAGATCTAAAGAAAACAACGATTGAAAGAACTAGGGATGAACAAGGCTGTCACATCTATCACACAGTTGCATAAAAGAAATTTAACCTATACAGTGGACTCACACACCACACCACTGCAGTTTATAGAAGATGCAATTACTGATTATTCAATTAACACACATCAAATTGATGACTGTTGCAGATCACTGTAAATGAAGGAAATTATCACAAAATCCAACCACACAATAGAATAAATAAAATACGTAGTTAAATCGGCAATCCCTATGGGAGGCGGGCTAAACATTCACATAGAGATGCTGGAAGTAACACACGTTAGAACGCCAAGATCTGAAGAATCAAACTCCTTGTATTAAAATGGTAGATGAGCACACAACCTCAGTTAGAGCTGATACAATAATTTGATTAATTTTTCAATCCCTCGCTTGGAATAGTTCCCAGTATTTATACAATTGCAACCATAACATCTTTCCACTATTATCGGGAAGCCATGAAGATCTCTGATCTTCAGGCCACCCTAATTATGATAAGCTATTAAAATCATGGCAAGATGAGAGCAGAATATATAGGAAAGCTATTACTCAAGCCATAAATAATGATCATGATCAGTTGGAAAGATACTCCATGGATTGTAGCTATTTTTGAGTAGCGGCGCACTATTGCCTCCGAATCTGTTGCATCGTGTTGCAGCTACCTTTGTACAACTCACGTGGAACAATACCCTTGGACCACGTTGTTTGGGCAATGATGGAATGGATGGCAATCATCTCAACAATGAATGTCCATCCCTCTCTTGGCATGTCCATCCCGCTACACCTGTATCCTTTACATCTCGAATTATCTTTATAAAACCACCTTATGTTAGCATAATTTAATATGTAAATCCCTGATTACAACAATCCTAAGCATTAATAAAATAAGACAATGACTAACCATACCTATATGAATTGAGGGACTGCATGAAGGAAAAACATCTGTTTAGTATACATAATAGAGTAGGATGAGGAAAAAAGAGGTAGGTAAGGGTGGTCAAAAAGGGGTCATTTATGGGCCCAACATCTTCCCCCAACATCTCCCCCCAACTGTCCTGTTGCATGTCCTCATGCAACAACCTCCATTATTCTGAATCTGAATCTGGCATTGTACTTCGTTCATGGAGATAAGAAAAGCTGTATGGGAATTTAGGCATTCCCTGTTTTTCCACAAATCCCTTATGGACAAACCAATATCTCCAACATGTCTACTCTTCTGCCCTTGTTAATGAGAATTATTCCTTATATGGTTTTGTTGGCCACCAAATGAGAGGAAATTTGAATTTGAGTCCCATCCAATTAATACCACATTCCTTCATGCATCCAACATATCCCTCAACCCTAGAAAGTGCCTATTCAAAATTCCAGTAACAGTAGGGATCCCTATTTCTCAGGGTTGAAGAGGCAACCTGCCATCTGTACTAGCTACCTTCCAAAGCCAATCATTGATGCATGGAAATCCGGCTGACACAAGTAGAAATAACATTTTCTTTAAGTTCCATTATACGCTTAGTTTGGATGGGACATGAGAGTACATCCTGATGACGAGCAAGGAGGAGACGAGGATTATGAGGTTCGCTTCAAATCCAAAGGTTAGAGTGGGCCTCATGATGATAGAAAGTTTGGAAGGATCTTTCCCACTGAGCATGATTGCTCACAAAGGAGGAAAAATCCCTCAGTTGAACATCACCTGAAAAAGGGACAGGATTCGAATGGCGGTCCAAAGGACAAGCCAACTCATGCAAATAAAGCTCACACAACAAATTCTGGTCCTCAAAGTCACTTCCCAGAAATGTTTCCAGGAATTTAGTTGAGGTTGCTATTTCATATGGTCTCCCTTCTTTTACAGCCCTCAGTTTAAACCAAATAAACTGCTCAAATAAAAACACAAGGTAAGAGGAGGATGGTACTCTGGTACCCAACAATTCCTGAGAAAAAGTATATAGCTGATATTTTTCCACCTGCATGGATCTGAACTTTTTTAGCTCCTTTAACTCCTTCTGTAACTCTTCCCCATGTATTTTCTGGGACATAAGTTCTTCTACCCACTTTTCCTTCAATTCCCTAATGGTCTTCCTATGTTCAAGGAGGGAAACCATCCCTTCTTGATATCTCTCCACCTGAGTCCTCCACTTCCTCACTTCTATTCTCAGGATTGAGAGTTCTTTTGTCAGCTTCAGGATTTCTTCATCTTCAGTATGTTCTTCATCATCAGAATCCAAATTGACAAAATTTTGAGGAAGTTGAGTCCATACCTTATCACCTGATGTTCCAACTTGAACATCCTGTACTTCTGAAATCACTTCTCGCAGTGCTGGTTCTTGTGTAACAGCATCCCTTCCTTGAATTTCTCCTGCAAAAACTTCAACCATAGGTGTCTCTGAAACAACTTCTGGAGATGTTGGTTCTTTTGTAACAACATCCTCTCTTTGGAGTTCTCCTATAGAAACTTCAGCAGCTGATTGTGATGGTGTTGGTTCTTGTGTGACAACCTCCTCCTGGATTTTGATCTCCCTATCTACCTGATTTTTAGCTATAGCTTCGACAGGGGGATGCAAGGCCATTGGTTCTTGTGTAACAGAGCCCTGCACTTCTCTTTCTTCATGTTGCTGGGATTATAGAGTTTCTTTCATGTCTTTTGCAATACGGAGTTGTTCTTCGAGGATTTCTGTGTCCCCCGAGGATTGTGATTGAATTTGCTCATCCTCTCCTAAATCCAAATCAAGAATGATGTCTATTTCGGGATTGATTTCTTGTTGTAGCCTGAGAGTCTCCACAGAAATTTCCATGGATGTTGGTTATTACGTAGAAACATCCTGGTTAACTTCCTCATTTTCCTGTTGTTGGGGTTCCAATTCTATTAACTCTGTGTCCTGAGATGGTTCATGATTCACAACGCAAACTTCTTCATTAAATTCCTAAATATTTTCAATCTCTGGTTCATCTTCCCCCATTTGGGTGGAAACTTCAACAAGAATATTCAAGGATGTTGGTTCTTGTATATCAGCACCCTATTCAACCTCATCCTCATTCTGGTGTTAAGGTTCCATCTCTATTAGTTCTGTGCCCTAAGAAGGTTCAAGAGTCATGGCACAGAATATTCAAAGATGTCATTTCTTGTGTATCAACACCCTATTTATCTGCTACTTCCCTTTGCTAGAGTTTCTCTTAGGGAGCTTCAACATCCTTCCAATCAGGTTGTCCTTGTTCTTCCACAGCTGCAGGTATGGGTTGTTGTGTCACAAAGGCATGAACTATGACTTTGTAGCCTGACTACTTAAATATTTCTCCATGCACAAGGCAGACCACTCTTTCTTCCTCCTCACCATCCTCAGCAGGAGCTGATCCTTCTAATTGGTCTGCATCTTCAACTAGTGTGTGCAGCTTCCTTTCCACCTGTTTCCTGCATGCTTTCTTCCAATTTTCTAGTTCTTTCTGAAGTGATTGTACTTCCTCCTTTAATAGCCCATTTTCATACAGAAGTCCCTCAATTTGAGGTTCTTCTGCAGCTGATTCCTATGGGGAATCATTTGCTTTGGGTCTCAGAATCAGAGTTCCTCCCCATTCAGGGGAAGATTCAATGGTCAACACCTCTGTGTTGTTTTCTGTTATCATGGCTCTAACATCCTCAGCTTCAGCTATTGTAGCATCTAATGCTGCTCAAGTTTTAGCCTCTGCTATCAGAGCTTCCATATTATTTAATCTCTCTACAGGGTTTTCTTGAACATGTTCCTCCAATTCTTCTGCTTGGTCGTTTGACTGATCATTTGATACAATCTCATCCCCCCCCCCCAACTAAATTGGACGGACTTTGAACCTCTTGTTTCTCTTCATTTCCCCCCAACTGTGCATGGGTAGGCTCCTCTTGGTTTTGAACAGGCCCCATGAGTACAGGTACTTCTACTTCTTCTTTTATTGGAACGTCAGGCAAAAGGGCAAGTTCCTGGTTTATTTGAATTGGACCTGTGAATTTCTCCCAGGTTTGGTTCTGTTGAGCTAAGGCCTGTAAAATTATTAATTTGATTAGGCCATGGTGGGTAAGGGAGGAGTTTGGATGCTTGGTTGTTCTAACAAACCCCGAAATATGGTGTAGATCATTGAGTGGATAAAATGGAATGTTCAGTAAGGCCCTATGACGGAGATGAGATAATAGAGGAAATTCAGAGTAATAAACTATTTGATACCTACCTTCACAAATGATATACTTCTTGAGGAAAATTGCTACTTGATCCCATGGCTGAGGTAATGACTGTAATGATATCCCTCTCCTTGACTGACAAATGTGCTCCCCCTCTATCATGAAATCTTGTACTGCAGCAACATTGGGGGTTCTACAACCAAACCAGGCTCTTCCCACCTGAGGAAGGCCAGTGATCTCAGCCACGATTACTTTAGAGACCTCTATACGTAACCTCGAAACCTCTAAGTGGGTTTCTGTAAGATTTAAGGCAAATTGTAGAGTTGTCTCACGATGAAACCCATTTAGGCGTTGGAAGAATTCAGTCCATCCCATAGCTTCAAAAATAGTGAAAACTTCGGCATTTCTTCTAATTTCTCGCGTATTTGGAGGTTCATGCCGAGCTAGGATCCCCATGTTTGTTTGAATTCAGAATTGTTTATTAGTACGATAGATTACAAGTCCCGACAATGGAGGTTAAAGCACAGAGTATGCATGAACAACTGAGAGTGGAGTTGGGTAAATTCAGAAAGTTTCAGAGCATGGAAATGTTTGGAATTTTATCCCAAATTAGGAAAGGTGGCGGTTATCAGGTAACATAAATGGCCATTAAGTCGTACAAGTGGCTAGTTAACGGTATGCAGGTGTAATAATGGGCACAAAAAGGAAGGTATGATTAATGTTGTCAAATCTAGTTAAAGCTTAATCAAGTAAATAATTAGAACCATACCTTTGAAAATATGCGATGAATGGTGACCTTTGGAAAATAGTAGAGCATGTGAAGTGCAGCCATTTAAATTTAATCATTACTGCAGGCATGCTGTAATGACCTTTTCTACTGGTGGACCAAAACCATCATGTCAATCTTGTCGAAAACATAATGAATGTTGTGAAATAAATCGGAATCGGTGGCATCAGGAATTGGAGCCAGATCTGGAGGAGTCGCTAACCAAGGTTGCAAAGAGTTTTGCCAATAATGGAGGAGTCACAGCTGCAGACCATAGAGAAATCAAGTAGTTTTGCAGAGTCATGGTAGTGAAGTATAGAAAAATCAGCTAGTTTTGGCGGAGTCGTAGCTGCTGGAAAAGGTAACATAGTAAAAATGTAATGGTGTTGTAGCTGCCGGAAAAGGTAAAAATGGAGAAAAGTGGAATGGTTTCGCAACTGCTGGAAAAGGTAAAAAGGCATTAAGTTACGGTGTTGCAGCTGCATGAAATAGGGTAAAGGACGGGGGTTGACAGTGTTGCAGCTGCGCGCAATGGGATAAAGCGTGGGAGTTTACAATGTTGCAGTTGTGTGGAATGGGATAAACAGCAGGAGTTTACGGTGTTGCAGCTATGTGGAATGGGATAAAGGGTGGGATTTTACAGTGTTGCAGCTGCAGAAAAATGGAAAAATAAGCAACCGGGGATGGTGTTGCAGCTGTGCGGAACGGGGTAAAGGGAGGTATTTTACGGTGTTGCGGCTGCAAAAAAAACCCAGAAAAATAGGCAAAGTATTACAATGTTGTAGCTGCAACATATTTGTTCAAGGAATTTTCTTCTGATGCAGGAAGTTACAGAAGGACGACCCTGGTCGATAGGCTCGATAATGACCACTTCTCCTTAGGCGCTTCCATGCACATTTTTTTATAAAAAAAAACAAATGAAGTGCAAAAGAAAAAGATAAAAATAATGGTAAAAATATCAATTTATTTATGTACAAAATTTTTATGTAATATTTACAGTGATTATCTAAGGATTGATAGGGGTAGAGAAAGACTCCTGCCCTTGTTCTAACTGGTATTGTGGATCAGCTCCAATCTGTGAAGTGAATGCATCTTTTGAAATGGGCTTATGGTACAGTCGCATCCTATGACCATTAGCAAATAATGGTGCACGATTCTCATCAATGGTTACCAGGTGGACTGCACCATTATCAAATACTCTATCTACCAGGTATGGGCCCAACCATCCTATGCATAACTTTACCTTGAAGTCCCTTTTGATTCTTGAATCGTATAATAATGCCCAGTCTCCTTCGCAGAAGAATTTCTTTTTGATGAATCGGTTGTACCAATTGGATCTCTGTTGCTAGATTAATACTGTCTAATCCGCAGCAGCTAAATGGTTCTCATCAAGTTCATTCAACTAATTCAATCTTCTCTTCTGGGCTTCAGTCACATCTAAGTTTATCTCTGTAGTTGTCTTCAAAGTCTAGATTTCAAATTCAATAGGGAAGAGAACACTTTTCCCATACACCAATTCATAAGGAGAGAAACCTGTAGTATTGCGCCAAGTAGTACAGTATGCCCACAATGCTTCCGGAAGTCTATCAGCCCAATCTCTATGATGGCTCTTAACCGTTTTGGTAAGGATGGCTTCAATAACATTGTTAGTTATTTCTACCTGGCCATTGGCCTAGGGATGGTATGGTGAAGCTATCTCGTGTTGAATATGGTACTTCCATAGCAGGGCTTTGAATTGATGTGACACAAACTGAGGTCCTCCATTTGTAACCACTTCCTTGGGTACTCCAAAACAAGTAAATATTTCACCATACAAGAAATTGATCACATCTTGGTCATTGGCTTTCACCAAAGCCGCATCTTCTAACCATTTCGTCATGTAGTCGGTACAAACCAAGATGTAGGATTTCTTCCTGGAATGAGGGCTGATAGGACCAACAAAATCTAAGGCCCTTCTATCAAAAGGTTCAACCACCAGTTGTGGTTGAAGAGGCATTTGATCCAATCTATTAGGTTGGCCCATCCTCTGGAAGTTGTCACAACACTGGACATATATTTTGCATCCCTGAAAAGGGTCGGCCAGTAGTATCCCATTCTCAGCGCTTTGTGTCCTGTCCTCCTATCTGCAAAATGTCCCCCACAAGGCTCGTCATGGCAGGCCTTCAAAATATGGAATGTTTCATCTTCTCTTACACATCTTCTGATCTCAAGATCAAGGTCTATGTAGAAGAGATGGCCGTCTATCCAACAATACCTGGCACTTTGTTGAATAATTTTCCTCTTTTCTCTTTTGGACAAATGTGTCGGAAGCTTCCCTATAGCCAAGTAGTTAGCGACATCCACATACCAAGCGGAGTGAGCTGAAACTACAAATAAGTGTTCATCTGGAAAAGAGTCCTCAACAGGGAAATTATCATCACTGTTAGTAAAACGAGATAATAAATCAGCGACAACATTTTCTTTTCCAGGTCTTTCTATAATGGTGATATCAAATTCTTGTAACAATAACAACAATCTAGTTACCGGAGCATTTGTAACACGTTTATTCATTAGATATTTAATTGACGAGTGGTTAGTGTGCACAAAGGTAGGATATCCAGTGATATAATGTCAGAATTTGTTAATGGAGTAAACAGTGGCTAAAAACTCCTTCTCAATAACAGTATAATTAAGTCTAGCAGGGGATAGTTTTTTTCTAATATAATAAACTACATAAGCTGCTTGACCATCATGTTGTCCAAAAAATTGCTCCAATGGTGGTATTAAAGGAATCTAAATAAATGTGAAAAGGTAGGGTCCAATTGGGCCCTCTTAGGATGGGAGCTGTGGACAGCTTCTCCTTAAGTTTAACAAACGTTGTCTAGCATGACTCATTCCAAATAAATTGCACATCCTTCATTAACAATGAAAACAAAGGAGAGGCAAGTATGGAAAATTTTTCTATAAATATTCAGTAATATCCAGCATGCCCTAAGAAACTTTGCACTTATTTCTGAGTTACAAGAGTAGGTATATTTTTTGTTACCTTGATTTTAGAGGGGTCTACTTGGATGCCATCAGCAAAGATAAAATGCCCCAACACTACTCCTTCACTCATCATCATATGGCACTTTTCAGTGCTCAAAGATAGCTGGGTCTGTTCACAGTGAGTTAAAACCTTTTCCAAATTTTTCAATGCTTCTTCAAAGTCCTTGCCACAAGGAGTAAAATCATCCATGAAAATTTACACATGATCATTAACTACTTCTGAAAAGATGCCAATCACAACTCTTTGAAATGTGGCTGGTGCATTGCATAAACCAAAGGGAAGCACTCTGTATGCAAAAGTTCCCCAGGGACAGGTGAAGGTAGTTTTGTCCTGGTCTTCAGGAGCAATCTGGATTTGATTGTACTTGCTAAACCCATCCAGGAAGGAGAAAAAATTCTTCCTGGATAAGGTGTCGCGTACTTAATCAATGAAAGGCAGGGGAAAGTGATCTTTTTGTGTTGCCATGTTTAGCTCTTTATAGTCCGCATAAGCTCTCCATTTACCATTCTTCTTGGGTACTATCACGAGTGGAGACACCCACTCGCTGTCTGAAATGGGATATATAAATCCTACTTCCAAGAGTTTCTGAATTTATTCCTTCACTATGTCCCTAAGATTGGGGTTCATTCTTCGTTGAGGCTGGCACACAGGTTGGGAGTCACTTTTGATATAACTGTGATGGGTGCACATATTATAAGGGATACCCATCATGTCTATGTACTCCCAAGAAAGTGCCCCCTTGTGTTTTTTTAAGAGAGTGATTAGGCGTTCTTGTTCATCTGGGGAAAGGTTGGGATTGATATTCAGGGTTTTTCCAGACTCTACCTCGACAGGAAAACTTTTCAAATTTTGCAACACTGGAACTATGCGAGTATCACTGACTAATGTCTCCTCTGTGAGATTTTCTTGTTCCTCTTCACCTAGAGTAGCATTCAGGATATGATAAATTTCTTATTGAAATAAGTGGGTTCACTAATGAAATTAGTAATGGCATCGGCTTCAGTTTCATCTTTAAAATTCAAGGCCTTCCCTATCATTAATAATGGATGAATGCCCTCTTCTTCCTCTGGCTCCATCCATAATGAAGTTTCAGCTTCTAAGCTCTGCCAAGATGGAGGATAGACAGTGAGGTTCTTTATCTTGGTTCCATCTGATATGGTCATAGACCCAGATCGACAGCTGATGCAAGCATCAGCTGTAGCTAACCAAGGCCTTCCCAAGATCAATGGGTGTCCTCCTAACTATGACTTAGGTTGTAAAACCAAGAAGTCAACAGGATACTCCCAAGAATCAACTGAGATAACGAGATCATCCAAGACTCCTTCAGGTTTAATAGTGGATCTATTTGCCAGTTCTAAAATGACGAGATTTGGCCTGAGATTAGTGAGCCCAAGTTTTCTTATAGTTTCAATGGTCATGACGTTAATTATTGTTCCTAAGTCTACCAGTACGTTGGGTATTTGTGTGCTCCTAATCTACACAGTGACAGTGGGATTCCCAGGATCGTCATACTTGGCCAAGAGGGTTTTTCCCATTATTAATTTAGATAATTTTCCTATGACATGAACAGTGGGAGGATCTCTGGGTTTTCTTCTTAGTTTCCTTGTACACAGATCTCGAATGGTTCTGGCATATATAGGTACATCTTGAAGGGCCTGAAGGAGTGGAATTTTAACATAAATATTTTTTAACTCTCCTAAGTGGTTAAATTGAGGTTGTCCCATTACCTTCGGTAACATTAATCTTTCAGGATATGGTGGTTCCCTAATCAATTGTGTAGGATGTATGTCGATAAATGTGTCTTTTTGTGTTTCAGTCAACATATTAGTAGGATTTTCAGCATCTTCAATAATGGGGGGTGCTGTATTGGAAAAATACTATGGTTTCATCCTTTCTTCACACGCAGAGGATGGAACATCCTCAATGATCAAAAGCTCCACTACCCTCACTGATCATAAGCAGATATCGTTGCAGGGTACAGGAGTAATGGAGTAAGCGGGCATGTTGGCAGTCTCAAACTAATGGACTGCTTTATTAGTTGGGTTAGGGTTTGGTTGAGCAAGAAGCTGTGGTCATATTGGCATATTGGGGATAGCATTATTATAGAGTTGCAGCTACGACTGCTGATAAGGTTGAGGATATTGTTGAGGAGGGTATGGTTGATGAGGAAATGTTTGATGTGAAATCTATTGAGAAGGTTGGTTATGGGAAAACTGGTTCCCTGGATCGAAGTTCCTCCATCCAAGAGACCAAGAATTTTGTTGGTTTGGTGGTTGTGTCCAGGGGTTCTAGGAGTTAAAATTTTGCATTGGAGGTTGAGAGGGGTACCATTGAGGGTTAGAATAAGACGAAGCTAATTGTGTATTAATGTGCTGCATATTATTCCAATTATTCATGTTATTCAAAAATGGAGACAAGTCTAGAGTCATACCTTGATTTCGAGGGTTCCAGGGCTTTTTCTGTGCAATAAAGTAAGCCGGTTCCACATCTGGAGTCGATGCCTGCAGAACTGCCTTCACTTGAGGTAGTGAAGGGCATTCTTTTGTGTCATAGTTCATCTTGCACATCTGACACACTTCTACCTTGTCAAGTGAGCACTCCTTTAGAGGGTGGTTCTTCCTACATTTAGGGTAGAATACACCAAGTGTGAGATCCTCTACTGCTTTTTTCTATTTCATCCTTAGAGACATCTATTTCCGAGGAGATGGAGCTCATCACTTCTGTCTTGAAATTTTCAAGGAGATTTCCTATTTCTACCCAAGTGGCTCCTCCATTAGATGAATTTTTTGTTATGTCGAAGACATCACGTTCTAATTTGTCCCATTTGTCCCATTCGCTATTACTAGAAGATCCCCTGGAATACCTTTTGCATAGTTCAACGATATTTTCAAAGGACTCCTTGGAGATATCCCCCTTTCCTAACAGGTTTAACATGTCTAGGAAATCATCCCTAATCCCACGAAGTAGGATTATTTTGAGCACATCTAACCCCATATTAGTCTGTCCAGCTCTCTGCACATTATATAAAATCCTTTCAATAAAATCTTCCAGACTTTCATTGTCCCTCTATACCATTTTAAACAGTTCTTCTCTCTTGTCCTTGGTATTGTAGTAAACCTGATATTTCTCCAGGAACACCTATTTCATCCAATCCCAGGTAGTGACAATTCCCCCTCCAAGGCTCATAAACCAACGTAATGCATTGTCCTTCAAAGTGGCAGGAAAACGTTTCATCTTCTATGCATTGGTGGTGTAGTCATAGCTACAACAGAGGATGTCAAATTCAAAAAGAAATTTGTTCGGATCCTTTGCCTCTTTTCCATAAAAGTGAGGCAACACCGAAGGTGATATATTTTTCATGGGAGCTATCCCTTCTGATTGTTGAATTGGGAACTAAAGTGTAGAAACTGTCCCTTCAGGTGGGGAATTACCCTCGTGATGATGATTTTCTCCCATTTCTTCTTCGTGATCTTCGAGATCACATCTATTGCTCATATCTTCCTCTATTTTATCCTCTTTGTCCTTCCACTGATCGTTAAATTTTTTATGGAACTGTGTCCACTCCTCTTCAGTCACAACCTTCCCATTAATGAGATAGATCAAATCTCGGTTAGCTGATCCCGCAGTACTAACTCTGTCTTCCTCCACAAGGATATCCGAGGGTGTTGCAACTCCTCATGTGTTCTCCACTGTAGAGACTGACACTGCCAATCCATGGGTGATTAGGATTCTTCTTATCGGTGTTTCCATATAGCAAGCCCAAGTAGAATAATTGTTCCTATCAACCATGTCGTCAATGAATGTTCTTCTTCCCAATGTTGGATTTCTCCCACGACCTCGACCACCTACAATGTTAGTGTTCTGGGGGGTTCTAGGATTTATAAGATCGTCACGATGTACCCTTCTTGTATTCATGCAACCCAAAACATGCAAACTTAAAAACTGAAGAAGAATGAATAAATATAATTACTGGATGTAACTACTACAATGTCTAATACTTATCCTCCCCGACAACGGCACCAAAATGTTGGGCACCCTATATGCAAGTTAATTAAAGCCAACATACAGAGTGTTCAATATAAATTTTCAACCCAAGGAAGTCTCTTATTTCAAGGATAATGTGCAATGTATATGCTTTAAACACTAAGCAGCTGATGCTGCAAATGAATGACCCTACTTTCTTGTTTAGTCGGACTCATCCCATGATCTACTTAATCTAGTTTACCTTCTTAAGAATGCAATAACAAGTACCTTCTTATAATCCTTCATCTAGAATTAAAAGATTCAGTAAATAACATCTAGATTACTTTTGCAGAATGTTAAATCCTTAATTACCAAACCATCTAAAGATCCATCTCAACTATCTGAATTCAGCTTATAATAGAAATTCAAAGTACAAGAATTAAATTCTGCAATTATAAATGTGAAGAAACAAACTGCAAAGATCTAAAGAAAACAACGATTGAAAGAACTAGGGATGAACAGGGCTGTCATAGCTATCACATAGTTGCATAAAATAAAGTTAACCTATACAGTCGACTGGCACACGATAGCACTACAGTTTACAAAAAATGCAATTACTGATTATTCAATTGACACACAACAAATTGATGACTATTGCAGCTCACTATAAATGAAGGAAATTATCACAAAATCCAACCAGAATAAATAAAATACCTAATTAACTCAGCAATCCATGTGGGAAGGTGGGACCAGCCTTCACACAAATATGGTAGAAGTAACACACGTTAGAACGCCGAGATCTGAAGAATCAAACTCCTTGTATTAAAATGGCAGATGAGCACACAACCTCAGTCACAGCTGATACAATAATTTGATTAATTTTTCAACCCCTGGAACAGAATAGTTCCCAGTATTTATACAATTACAATCACAACATCTTTCCACTATTATCGGGCAGCCATGAAGATCTCTGATCTTCAGGCTGGCCTAACTAGAATAAGTTGTTATAGTTGTGGCAAGATGAGAGAAGAAGATATAGGAAACTAGTTACTTGAGAAATAAATAATGATCATGATCAATTGGGAAGATACTCCGTGGATTGCAGCTATTTTTGAGCAGCAGGGCACTATTGCCTCTGAATCTATTGCAGCATGTTGCATCTACCTTTGTACACCTCGCATGGAACAATACCCTTGGACATCGTTCTTTGGGCAACGATGGAATGGATGGTGATCATCTCAACAATGAATGTCCATCCCTCTCTTGGCATGTTCGTCCCACTACACCTGTATCCTTTACATCTCAAATTATCTTTATAAAACCACCATATGTTAGCATAATTTAAGATGTAAATCCCTGATTACAACAATCGTAAGAATTAATAAAATAAGACAATGATTAACCATACATGTATGAATTGAGGGACCAAGTGAAGGAAAAACATCTCTTTAGTATACATAATAGAGCAGGATGAGGAACAAATAGGTAGGTAAGGGTGGTCAAAAAGGGGTCATTTCTGGGCCCAACAAGATATCAAAAGATGATATCCGCCTTCAAGAGACACTTTTTCTGGCCTAATTTTAACACTGACATTGCAATGTTTGTCGCAAACTATTAGGAATGTCAACTAATCAAAGCTGAGCATCAGCATCCTTCAAGATTTATGCAATCGTTACCCATTCTGGAATGGAATTGGGAGGTCATTAGTATGGATTTCATCACTGGTTTACCGAAAAGTAAGAAGCAAAATGATTCCATTTTTGTAGTCATCGACAAGTTATTGAAATCAACACACTTTATTCCTATGAAGTCAACCTACAAGGTAGTGAACATTGCTGATATCTTCTTGAAGGAGATATTTAGATTGCATGGGATACCCAAAGCAATCATCTCGGATCGAGATGTTAAGTTTACAGGAAACTTTTGGAGATCCTTATTCTCCGGATTGGAGATGCAGTTGAAGTTTAGCACTATGTATCACTCACAGACAGATGGGAAGACAAAAAGAGTAAACCATATTGTTGAG
>LPNX011009543.1:389416-500334 GCA_001517045.1 Pseudotsuga menziesii
AATTTATTTCTCTGTTTAAAATCTGCTAGGGTTTGCATTTTTAAATTATAGCCCTAAGCTGTAGGTTATTTTCTATACTAGATTTATCCAAGGTTTATTCATCAGTTTGCTTCTGTGAGTTTAATTCATTTATAAATGTTTATCAAGGGTTATTCACCCTATTTTTAATTCTTGTATTATTTTAACTGTTGAAACTGGGTTAAGTACAAACTACGTTTTATTTCAGATCTATTACATATTTGCTCTTTTGGCCTTTATACTCTACTGACATATTCCATTTGTCAGCAGAGGATTGTTTTACCATTTGGCCTTTAACCTAATATATATATATATTAACAGATATAAAACAAGAATACAATTATTATATCTAATGCACAATTTATAACCATTTCATATTAAAATCCAAGATAAAAACCAACAACACCTTTCAAGGTCTGTATTTCTAAATACCAACTACTAAATCATTTCCATTAAAAATAACCTCATGATAAGCAAATAAACAGAGTAAGCATCGTGACCATTCTTTGGTCTAAAATCAAGTTCTCTTTCCTAATTAAAATCCACGATACTAACATTATAAATCTACATAATCAAATCATATGCATAAATCATTTAAGTCCCATCTAACTTTACTCACAGCCATCACATAGAAAATAGCCAAATAAGTTTCCATTAAATTAAACTAAAACCCTTAAGCTATCAGAGGTCGCAGTATCGACCCCTCGGGGTATCCAAACCCAAGTCGCAGGCCATATTAAAAACCCTAAAATAAATTCATACACAGTAATCACTTACCTAACCATGGATTCGATCCATATAATATTTAAACTATGTAATACATTTATATATAAGAGAGGGAAGGAATCGAATCATGTGGGAATCTAAGCCCCAAATCGCATCCACCCTTAAAATACAACTCAGTGCATCAACCAAGACCAGGATTCGAATACTGTGAAGTCATTTACATTTAATCAAGGCCACTCTATACACAGAGAGTATGCAGGATACCATAATCAAATACAATTTCTACAACAAATTCCTGAGACCCTCGTGTCTGCACTCATGCTATAAGTGCATCCTCTGCCACTCTAAAACAAAGACATAGTCCTCTAAATTAAACCCTGTGATAACATATTCCTGTCAACAAATCAACTTACAGTGATGGCAACCATCATGGGTTTACACCCATGGCTCTTACACATTTCCACATCAAATAATAATAAACGAAATAGTAATGAATTACAAACATTCAAGCTATCGCAACAATCCATAGGGAATGCTCAGGCCATGCACGAGATGGACTCAACCCATTCAATGTCAATTATTAATAGCTATGAAAATAAATACAAGCATTTATATACAGTACATCCATGGAGGCGAATCTCCACAGAAAGCCAAGCTTTAACAATAACAATGCATTATCAAAAACAAAAAATAGATGTATTCACATAGAACCATTAAAGTCTGCAAATCGAAGTTTACGTAGTTGTGCCAAGGGCTATGGCACCATTGCAAGCAATGGTGCTTCCCAGGATTAAAACCCCCAAAACCAAAACACAATTTATATAAACAAAATGCAAAGTATGCTAAAGTCCCAAGGTTCCCCATTCGCTGCTAACAGCGCCATCATTTTACAAACCCAAACCTTACATACAAAGGTCCGAAGGTGAATTGAAATCCTACAACAAAAACCCCAAACAACAACATGATAACCAAGTCCTAACCATAATGCCGAGAGGTGGAAAGTGTAGGTCGTTTAACAGGCTTATCGTGCACCTATGGCATCACCCATGAACCCAGGGTAAAACTATGAACCATGAAGCTCCACACCAACCCTATCACCTGTAACCACAACCAAAACGATGAGGATGAGAAGTATCCAAATGATTAAGCCACAATTAAACATCAAACATTTCCATGAAACCAATGAAGCATACCTTCATTATCCAGGGTGTCACCTCCATCCTCTGCATAGATCCAAGACCAAACCATTAGCGAGACAAGTGAAATGACCAAGTCATTTGTGGATCCAAGCCCTAAGCTTGGATTTCCCCAAACCCCAAGATGCATTAATGGTGCCAACCTGGTGTCCAATATCAATCCAAAACCCACATCTCCATAGTTTACAAACATTACATTATCGTTGGTCTCCATTTCCATGAAAGTCTTAAACCCCAACGTTTAACCTTTGCACCATATGTTATAACTTGCCACCTCAATGCTCATAAAAGGTATAGTATATTGTTTAGTCCATGTAATATATGTGTGCCAAACCAAATTCAATCCTCATGCTTAAATAACATATGTAGCATGTAAACCTTAGGCTCTAAGCCTTTAACGTTTGACTCTAGTTTTCCTATTAATTAAGAACCATGGCATATGAAATATTCCATGGTAACTTTGTTATCCATAAGCCAATAATGGGCCTTTAACCAATGATTTGTGAACCTGTCAAACACATAATAAAATGTATTTCAATACTTTTATTAAAGAAAACATAAAATGTAAATAGATTAAAAGATAAACAGAGAATCTGAAATTACAAAATGAATAATAGGTATATCATAGATCATTTATCTATCTTAAAAAATTAATGATAAACATAGTAATTACCTTGTTAACAAGCTGAGTCTATAAAGGACCGTATTAATAACTAGTAGGTATGTTAATGATCAAAAAGTTCAACACACTTTAACAAGTCTCCGTCGCTAAGTATAATCTGCATACGAAATGGGAGAGTTGCCTTAGTTCAAATTGAACTAAGTAAGCCTGCTAGACAAGTGAACACTTTACCTCTCAGTAATGTCACATGGGAGAACGAGTCCCGCCACTCCGCCACTTTGTTTCCAAAAATGAAGCGAAGTTAGGAATTCATAAATAACAACTAAACATGTGCAGAAATGAACAAATTATGCAATCAAGTAACAACACAAACACAACAATGTATAACCATAAGAACAATGTAGTAATCAACATTATGACATCGTAAGTAAAATACAATAATATTCACAACTGAAAGTAAGATCATATAACGTAATAGTAGATTACGACCAAATAGCGGTCCGTCAATCGTACGTTATATTCCGCAAGTTCAATAATGTTCCACATAGGTAGTTTTTACTAGCCTAATAATTTTTTATTTTTATTTTCAATTTTTGGGGACATTACAACCTTAGATGCAACATAACATATGCTTGAACTATATGGTAAGGAGGGTTTATGTTTATGGCATAAACACATGCAAACAAAACTATGGCTTAAATATGCAATTAGTATGGGTTTAAGGGGTTTAAGACTTAAATGATGGGGTTGATAAACAATGTGCATACGACATTTATCCAAACTATAGAAGAGTGGGTTTTGATCTAACTGCTAGTGGTGGACATGGTGGCGAATTAATGAGCCTTGGGAATCGCAGGAAGAATGCCTCAAGCACTGTGTAGGGTTTCGTATCGTTCATTTTATTTTCTATGGTGGTGGAGAGGGTGGTCTCATGGTCATGGGGCGAGCTACGCTTCTCATGCTGCACTACCAGCATGCTTCCACTCTCTTGGAACAGGTAAGCATTAGCATTTGTATTCACCTTGTATTGTTTGTTTGTTTTTTGTATACGAATAATGCATACTTTTGATAATCGTTTTGGGTTTGTGCGGGTGGGAAATTCATGGCACTCATCGTGGCTTGAGGGTGGTGCCATAGATTTCTTGCACAACCAATCATTGGGTAAGCCCTAAAGTTGGCAATGTCCTTTACAATGATGTGTTTTTTAGCAGAGGATTCGAGCTGTGGGTGTGGGAAATGCATCGTTGAGTCATTTCACTGGTTGGGGTTTTGATAAATTCTTGCAATTTTGAAGATGTGACTATGTAGCCTTTTCATGGCTCCTCCATATGTAATTTTTGGATAAATGTTTGACTGTTAATAGCTTGGCTCGTCTCTATGTATGAAATTATCATTTTGCAACAATCTGTATTTGGTTTTATTTAACTGAATGGGAAACTCTGTTTGGGTAATGAATTTGTGTTTGTTCTTATGATGTGTTTCTTTTGTATTTACAATGTCATTCTTACAATGGCACCAATGATGATTTGACTGTGTAAATTATGTTTATGGTAGCAGTGTGTGGTGAACAACGTGGATGCATTGGTTTATTAATAATGTGTCTGGGTTTACTTTGCGGCCGTAAGCATGAAGCTTGGCTAGTGGTAGGGATACGCAACTTGGTATTTATATTTTAAATGTAATTTATGTTTTAGATTGTGACTATGCATACGATGAGCTTAGCTCTGTTCATCGTTGTTTATATAGTTGGTTATATTTAAATCCTTTTTGGGCAGCCTAAGAGGCGGAACCCTTAATATATAATTTGTAGTGTGTTTTTTTGTTTGTTTGAGCCTACAAGATTCGATTTTGGGCTTGTAGATAAATAGATGGACTTGTGGTTTTTTAGGGTTGTAACCTGTATTCGTTTATATGATTCTTTGGTAATGGTCAATGGTTTCCCCTTAACGCGAAGCATTGGGAATGCCTTTGTTTTTATGTTTTATTAAAAATGTAAATGGTTTTCAATTCGTTCATAGCATTTGATTTGTAATTTATGAAATGAATATAAAGGCCCGAAGCCAATCCTTTATAGGATTTGATGGATGGGATGGGTGCGATAAAGATTGGGTGCATGCTTATGTTTTATTAATTTTATTTGTGATTCTTGTTTAGGCTCTCGGCCTCCAAGTTTGGTTAAATTTGATAGATGTGTTTCCTTTTCATAGTATGGATTACAACATTTATTTAATGTATTGTTTGGTATAAGTATCGATGTTTATGAATAATCATGAGATGGAAACAAAAGCATTTTCACTAGAAATATGGGATCTTCCAACATTCTCGATTTGGTTTGAGGTTTAAGAGATTTGATCTCTGGTTGGTTTGTTTCTTTAAATATGTAGTTTATTAGTTGCTTTTAAATGTTTTGGACATGGTTTAGATTATTGAGTTCAGACATTTGATCTCTAATATGTATATTTATAATTATAAATGTTTTGATGCAGAGTTTATATAAGGTTTTAGTTTCAACGAATGAATGAGTTTATTTAGTTTTAATTAATATTAGGGTTTGTTTTACCTAGATTTGTGAAATATCTGGTTTAACTTTAATCTATCTAGTAAATAGGGTTTTAACCTAAGTTACCCTGTTTGATATTTAAAATGTCTAAATATGTTTAAATTAAAACTAAGAGAATTTAAACTATAAATTCCTATCTAGGAAATAAGAACTCAGTTTAATTTAAACAAATAAAATCTGTGATATAAAATTTAACTCTAGAAAATATATAGAAATAATTCAGACTGAGTTTCAACAATTTAAACTAACGGAAAATCTAGCTAAAGAATTTATTCAATATGCATATTTCCAAATAAAGATTATAAACACTACTTATTAAAAATCTATAAGAACTAGAGTAGGTAAAACCTCATACCTGCAATTTGCAGTTTATTAATAGCTAGAACCCTACACACTAGAGCACATAAAATTAATAAGAACTTGGATAATTTTGACCTCAGATTTGTCAACCGAATAACTTGGGAACTATCACATTCCACCCAACCATGACCCAGAACTATTCCTAGTTTTACTCCAGACCCCCCCCCCGAGTTGGTTCCAACATGCAAGTAGTCTAGAGCTCCTAAAGGTAAGGCTTCTCCTATCTAGAATCTTAGGTTATGAACTTGATTTATTTTCTTTTGGAATTCTCTCCAAAATTCTTAGGAAGATAGAATAGAATTGAATCCCCAAGCCTTTCCTTGGCTTAGGTCTTTATAGACAATATTTTAGGGAAAATGGCAATTAAACTTCAGTTAGATCAAGAATCCATTATCTTCTTGAAAATAAATCTTTAATTGATTTATGTGAAGTTAATAATTTATTCTAATTAACCGTCACGAACTATTTTACTATTTCCTAATTGGACTCTTTTAGGTTTGAGTATTATTTAATCATTTTTAGTAAATAATAACATGTAGATTCATTATTAATCATTATAGTTATTATTATTTCCTTCTATTTAATATATGTACTTACCCTTTTATTCATAACATATATAAGCTATATATATACATATAGTATTGTTAATATTTATTTTAGGCATCATATAGCATGATCCCAATCACATGGTACTTTCATTAGATTATAATAATTTCTTTTATCACAACTTTCAGGTAGGGTTGGTCAACTAAGTTAGGCATCTCTAAACCTCCTTGCATGTTGGATTACCTTGTATATCATGGTAGTTCTTCAGTACTTGATGAGAAGTAGAAATTCAAAGTTTCATTTAATCAACTTAAAAATAAGTAAGATAAGATCAGTGTTTTTCAAAGTCGTTCTCACTCAACACAATTAAATTTTCAGTAACTCCTAGCATTATTCAGAGCCCATACTCAATGCTAAAACCGGGAGTTACACTTAGTGCAATTCCAGACCCTTTCTCTCAACACTAAGCTAGGATGTACTTGTATAATAAACCTAGGGATACAATGTCCAAGGATCCTATGTTCCATAGATTATGATCAACGTCAATTTGGAATTCTCTAGGGCTTATTCCCAACACTTCCAACTATTATATTTCATGTGCTTCAGAGCTTATGCTCAACACAAAAATTTAATAACACATGTGCTCTAGAGCTGGCTCTCAACACAAACATCAAAACACTCATGTTCTCCAGAGCTCATGCTCAACACAAACATTAAATCACTCATGTTCTCTAGAGCTCGTGCTCAACACAAAATCTCATCAATCTTGTGATTCAGGGTCCATGCCCAACACATTTATAGAACTGAATCGTGCAATCAGTCTTTTGCACGTTCTATAACAATAATCATCTCAGTATATGTATTTTAAGGTAAATCACATAATATAGTTAGTATATCATCCTACGACAATACTCTTGTCCATCAAGGTCCATGCCTAATATATACAATCACATACATGCTAAATAAAACATATGCATTGGCTTATGCCAAATATATCTAACAAATCATCACACTCATGTGTAGTGGGGTATTACACCCAATATAAAAAACATAAACATCAAAGCAACATCATATGCAATGGGACTTATGCCCATTAGTGTTAGGTCAAAATTTAGGATATTGCACCTAATGAAATTTCCTAGTGCAAGTGTTAAAATAAGGTCAAATGCAATGTACTCATTGAGGAATATCTACTATCAAATACCCACACATATACAACTTTGCAATGTCATCATAGTCCTTGTAGAATCCCTAGATGTAAGTGTAAACCCTAACTTGTATCTAAACCCTAGCTTGTTTACTAGCTCCTAGTTTGCAATCTAAACATTAGCTTGTAGAATCCATAGTTTGACCAATAAATTTAATGTAAAATTTAGTGTCCCCAGTGAGAAATGTTAACTAGACATGATTTTGAAACACACTAAATATTTCAAGGCTAACTTCCAAATATCTAGAAACCCTAATTTGTATCCTAAACCCTAGTTTCTATTTTAAACCCTTCAAACCCTAGAAATTATTATGTTGTGGGGGAGATTCCATAAATCCCACCATGAAATTTCATTTGAATCCAAACAATGATGCAAAAATATGCACAAGAATACAAAAAAAATCATGTTGCAACTATATATGCATCCCATAAAAACTTCACTATACATATATATTCTTATGCATCCATTTGTATCTAATCCATTATGCTACAAATATGCACAAGATTCCAAGAAATACTTTTTTGTATTATAAACCCTGAAAACCCTATTTTGTATCCCAATCCTCTAGGATACGACCCTTTCCTCTAACTTGAATCTTGAAGTTGGTCCTCCAAGGAAATTAGTCAACACCCCAATTTTTCATGAAAAATCCTAGTGCAAATGTTAAAATAATGTATAAAAATATCCCCATGATTAATAACCCTAGGAAATCCTAGCCTATAAATATTATCTTACAAACCCTACAGCCAATCCTAGAAACCCTAGTTTTTACCCTTAACCCTAGTTTGAATTCTAAACCCTCTAAACCCTAGTGTGTTGCCTTGAACCTAGTTTTCATTCAAAATCCTAGAAAGCCTAGTTTGTAGCCAATAAATATCATTGACCAATCAATAATATCATTTAGTCAATGTCACCATTTACCAATATCTAGTATCAAACATTCAAACCTTTACAACTTTGACCTGGGTCAAATTTGGCATGTATCCTTGAATGAATATAGGGAGCTACTTGCAAATAGACATAGAACAATGACCATGGATTTGATTGACGAAACATTATTTGTTTTAGATTCAGTACATAAGGATAGTGCTAGGGGTTCCCCTCTCCTTTGGTTCTATGGCCCAAGGATAATGTTTTAGGTTGATCTTTGAAACTAGGGTTTTTCTCAGTAAGGGAATCTGCAATATTTTCATATAGGGGTCAACTTTAAAAATTTGTCAACTGAGAATTTGTGGATATAATTCTCATGTGGGGCCTTCCTAAACACACTTGCAAGACATCCTGGAACCCAATTTTATTGCACGGTTTGAATTCTATGCCTCAGGTAGGGATTCAACATGTGTCCTTGAAATCCTCTACGAGGTGAGCTTCAACATGACATAGAATGATGACCATGGTTTGGATAAAAAATGTTGAGATTACAGCATCAAGATTCATTCTCCAGTCTTGTGAGTAATATCAAGACAATAGAATTGTGGGTAATATGAAGTCCTAAAAATATCCTCATATGATTGTAGTGTTGATGTTGTAAATCTTGTGAGTAATATCAAGTGGCAATAGACTTGTGAGTACCATCAAGTTCTACAAATATCCTCATGTTGTGAGGTGGTGTACTTTACTATGTAGTAAGCATATGTATTAATTAATAGTAACATATATATATAGTTTATATATGTTATGAAAAAAACGGTAAGAATATGTATTAATAATAGTAACTATAAATAATAATTGAAGGATCTATGTTTTATTATTTACTAACATTATTAATTAAATATCTTTGTACATAGAAAGAGTCAAAATAGGAACTAGTCAAAGAGTTCCTAAGTTAAGATAAATAAATATTAATTTCACATAAATTAAGAAAAAGACTATTTCAAGAAAAGAAATGATTCTTGATCTAATTGAAATTTAACTGTCCCTTTTTCGAAAATATTGTCAAGACCCAAGCCAAAGAAAGGCTTGGGGATCCCATTCTATGATATCTGATCATTATTCTCCTAAGAAGTTTTGAGAGAATTTTCCCAAAAGGAAAGCAATCTCGTAGAGAACCTAATATTCCAAATAGGTGAAGCCTTATCTCTAGGAGCTCTAGACTACTTGCATGTTGGAACTACCTTAGGGGGATATGGATTGAAACCATGAATGGTTCTGGTTCATGGTTGGGAGAAACCTGGTAGTTCCCAAGTTATTCGGTTGACAGATCTAAGGTTAGAATTATCCTTGTTCTTATTAATGTTGTGTGTTGAAGTGTGTAGGGTTCTAGCAATCAATTAAAATACACATTGCAAGTATGAGGATTTCTACCTTCTATTTAGTTCTTACATATTTTATTAAAAGTAGGTTTATAATCTAGAATGAAAATCGGTATATTGTATGTTTGCTTCACCTAGGTTTTCCTTTAGTTTACATAACCTTCAAACCCCGAACTATTTGTAAAACAACTTAAAGATGTATTTTAGGTTAGAGGTTGATTTACTGTTTAAACATTAAACTCAACCATTATTTTCCTAGATAGGATTTTATAGTTTAAATCTTCTTAGTATTTGATGTACTTATCTAACAGAGTTTACTTTAGACTTAAACCCTAGTTATCTAAGACATCTAGCTATTTGTGTATTGTTCAACCTTAGAAGAAAATTTAAAATAGATATTTCATTAAACATAGGAAACATAAACCTTATTAAAATTTAGAACTAAAATAGTATATTAAACTTTGCATCTAAAACATTCAAATAAAATATTTATAAAAGTTATAAACCTACAGTCCACAGATCAAATCTCTGAGTTGTAGAACTTCAAACTATGTTCAAAACATTTTTAAAAAAATTAATAAACTACCAACCAAAAGAAATAAACTAAACCATAGTTCAGATCTCTTACACCGTTAAAATCCAACTCTAAATATATTTCCCAATGCCGGCATATTTCATATTTCCATCACATTCCATTCCAACTTTAAAAATCAAACATAAACATCATATAGTAAACACTATTCAAAGCCTTTAAAGAAACATTAAATCCATGCTAAGATAAACGCAACGCTGATAAGTTTTATCAAACCCAACCCAACCATCGAATCCTATCTAGGATTGGCTATGAGATAAATTCATACATTACACTACAAATTTTTTTAACAAATCCTAGCCACCGAAACCTTACAAGGTTTGGTTGTAGGCCAAATTACATACAAAACTTATCAAAAAAGCTAAACATAGAAACAAACTCACCATTAGTATAAATGAAATTATTAAAAACAGAGTCGTTCTGTTTATCATTAAACTAAATGCATCTAGGATCGAATCACGTGGAACGCCCAACCCAAACCACAAACATATTTCATGAAAACAACCTAGGTTTGAATCATGTAGGAACTAGTAATAAAAATGAAACAAAACGAAAAACACTGCAAAATACACAATAATGGTTTCATCACTCATGCTTCCCAAAATAACTTCATTATAAACCCATTGTTTAAACAAAATAGAGCTACGCTCGTGACATGTCCTACACAATCACATTATAATAAACATAAATAAATTTACAGGCTGCGTATCCACCCAAGGGTTGAGCCTAGCTTCAATGCTCACTGTCATAGTTAAAGACCCAAGGACAAAAAAATTTAATAAACCCATTACACCTATAATTTACCAATACAAGTTTTCATTGCATAAAATATACACTCAATCTATCCATGGTTCCATTGCAAGCAATGGAACTATAAGCATTACGAAACACACCATTAAGTTTAAAAACAATGCTTTCCATTAAAACGTTAAACCAAATACTTTACAAAACATTACAACACGACGAAATCTTATACACAGATCCAAACCATCTCTAGATAGTAAAGTTATTTCCCCAAACCTTTTACATATGGAAAATACCATCGAAAAGAATAACTCAATCACATCCATTGGATTCCCAAACCAGCTATCAAACCCAACCAAACAAAAATACACGGTGATACTCCCTGCCAAACCAATTACACAGTGGTAAGGAACTTTAATTTTCGGGGCTTACCTGCAGTATGGATGCGCAGGAAACCTAGGAAGCCACTTTATATCCACGCTTTGTACCTGCACAAGCACACACAAATTCCATGATAAGTATGCAAGCTATAAACGAAATCAAACCAAACCATTACAGTATGCAAACTACGACATAACTTACCTTACATAAGAGTGGGAAGGCTATTGCATTGCGCATCATAGCTCTCGATATCTTGAGACCACCCAAACAAACCAGTGAGGGAACACATGAAACGGTTGTCAACCCTAACCAACGCTTGAGGCCAAATTCCCATGCTTCCCTAGAAGCATTAAATTTTCCACCTTATCTTCCACCAGTGATTAAATATAAACCCACAGAGCTATAGTTATTCTCACGTCGTGGATCCATAATGCACCACTCTCCCAACGTTAAAACCATAAAACCCACTTTTTCTATGTTAATTCAAGGTTTTCGATGGCATATGGAATATGCCATAAACCCTAAACCCCTTTACTATAAAGTTTAAAAAACATATATATCAAGGTGGATAAGGTTTTAAACCTTAAACATAATAATGTCCACCATAAATTTATAACCATACATAAAAATCAATTAGGTGTAAACATAGGACTTAGGTATAGATAGGCCTAGGACTTTAGTCCTACTTTCACGTAGTTATGGACAAGATAATGTAGTATAGATGTAGTATTGTAGGATGTTTTTTATTTTCCACGATCATTGATAGATTTCACTGCCAGAATAACCTGCACAAGAGTGGGATCTTGCACTAGTTTACAATGAACTAAGTAAGCCCCTTAAAGAAATAGGAATCCTTACCTTTCTGAGTGGACCCTCAAGGGATAAACCCCGCCACTACACCCCTTGACACATGAAGGCATGTCATCCTTTTTAATGAATAAAACCCCATAAACAAAAATTAAGACATATAAATAAGAAGTAATATGTAACCTAACAAGCATCGTAAAATGTACGCATTTAGTAGACAGGGAGAGTAACCAAACAAACAGTTACAAGTAATATAACATCATCACAAAAACAAATCATCATTCGACAGGAAAGGAAGTAAAGGGAAAAACAACTTACGACACTTAAGTTCAGTACCCAACCACGTATTATTCTGCATAAGTTTAAATAATGTCCTTGGATTGTAGTATCTTATTAGCCTACAGTTTTTTTTTTTTTACAATTTGAAGGGACATTACACTATGTGAACTTAATGATAAAGATAATGTTGTAAAGGATATAAATATATTAAAAAAAAGAACAACTTCACTATGCATTAGGTAATAAAAATAACAACTTTACTATACATATTGGAGAAAGTTACATTCATGGTGTAGTTATTGGGACAGAATATACTATAAAAAATATAGGATATCTATATGAATTGAATGATAAAGATTATGTTAGAAAGTATTTAAATATATTAAAAAAGAACTTGACTATGCGTTATGTAATAAAAAGAACAACTCTACTATGCATATTGGATAAACTTACATTCATGGTGTAGTAATTTGGATGAGATATTTTATAAAAAAAATATAGTATATCTATGTGAACTCAATGATAAAGATAATGCAGAAAGGATTTAAATATATTAAAAAAAAGAACAACTTCACTATGCATTATGTAATAAAAAGAACAACTTTACTATACATATCCAACAAAGTTACATTCATGGTGTAGTTATTGGGATGAGATATACTAAAAAAAAAATAGTATATCTATGTGAAGTGAAAGATAAATATAATGTTGGAAATGATTTAAATATATTAAAAAAAGAACAACTTCACTATGCATTATGTAATAAAAAGAACAATTTTGCTATGTATATTGGACAATTTACATTCATGGTGTAGTAATTGGGATGAGATATACTATAAAAAATAATATAGTATATCTATGTAAAGTAAATGATAAAGATACTGTTGGAAAGGATTTAAATATATTAAAAAAACAAGAACAACTTCACTATACATTATTTAATAAAAAAAACAACTTTACTATGCATCATGTAATTTGAAGTAATTTCTTAAGTAGAAAAAAATATTAGCATAAATATCTTTATATGTGTAATATGAATTCAATTTTTTTAAAGAAAATCAAATTACATGATTTTTTTATATAATTCCATGGATTTAGCAATGCGAGGCATATCTTAATTTTAAGCTTTAGCAACACCATAAAAAGCTTAATTTTAAGTTATATATATATATATATATATATATATATATATCCCATGTATTAAGTTCAGGTGACACTTATCGATGCGCTTATGTCAATGGACAACACCGGTAAGGTTTGAAGAGGAGCATGGAAGAGCTGATCAAGGCGCGTGGTCTCCTGATAGCGCCGGGCTGCAGGCAATTCCCAATATCTTGGCCTCCTACCTGGTGCCATGGCGGAATTAGGGCAGGGGGCATCTACCCTGGATGATGGGTCTCCTAGCGTGAGAAGGAAGGAGCTAGTAGAGGACGGTAAGGGGGACGAGTCTCAACCTGTTTCCAGGAAAGGAAAACAAATGAGCATTGGCGGTTGTTTCCCAAGAACAACTTCCATCCCCGCGATTCAGATCAGATCTGAGGCAGTCAGGGGAAAGATCGAGACTTGGAAGGAAAAGGCACTAATAGGGAAATTTGTGGGGATTTGGCTGAAGGAAAAAGACCTGGTCAAGTGGATAAATGGGGTGTGGACACCTAGAGGCCACTACGATCTCCAGCTGGGATCCAAGGGTTTTTTCACCATTATCTTCTTTAACCAGGAAGACATGGATAGAATCATGGATGGAGGTCCATGTTTCTTCTTCTCAGCTGGCCTATTGTTGCGGCCATGGAAGGAGCATTTTAACCCTGAAACGAAAGACATGATAGTTGCTCCAGTTTGGATTCGCTTATTTTCCCTCTTGGGAGAATACTGGGACTTGGAGACCTTGTGGGACATTGGAAACAGCCTGGGAGAATTCATAAAAATAGTAGAACAAATGAGGATCCAGAGGTATACGACCTTTGCCCAGATTTGTGTTTACATGGATCTATCTAGAGAGCTGCCATAAGTAGTCAGTTTAAACTGGGAAGATGAGGAATGGATTCAGCCTATTGACTACGAACAGCTCCCCTTTAGATGTCGGCACTGTCATGAATACGGTCATTTGGGAAGAAAATGCCCCAAAGGTAGCCTCCGGTCTGATCCAGCTGCCCCTACACCACCCAAAGCTATGGTTAATCACGGGTTCACCCAGGTCAAGAACAAACGACGTGGCAAGGGGGGGGGGGTAAAACCTCGGCTCGCTTGGAATCAATGTCCAATGAGAAAACTCAAGGGAACTCATTTGAAGCGTTAGTGTCCTTGGAAGAGGGAGAAGAGATTCAGGCTGTGCCAATGACTGAAGACCAGCAGGAAGGCCCATCCAAATCACCAGTAATTGAGGAAACCCAACAAATGGAAGGAACGGAGGAGGATGAAGGGGAGGACATGGATCTAGGCGAGTTAGACCTGGATGCCATAGAAGAAGAATGCAGAAAGAAGGGACAAGGGTATGTCTCAAGACATCAACTTGAACTTCTCCAAGAAGCCATTATCCGAACGGGTGCAGTGGAAAGCTTGGGGATCAACCCAGACGCCCAAAAGGGCAGTAAGAGGAAATCTCTCGAGGAGGAACTACGTCACGGGAGGAAGACAAATAAGAAACGTGTAGCAGTGGTTGGAGTGTGTTTGATCGAATCCGGTCAGTATCCTACGATCCAGGTGGCCTTCTCTGAAGCTAAAAAGGTTTGCCAATGAAGCTCATTCCATGGAATATAAGGGGGTGTGGTAACCCCAGGAAGTGGAAATCAATAAAACGTAAAATTAAGCAGGAATCCCCAGATATTTTGTTCCTCCAAGAAACCAAATGTAGTTTTGGGGGCCTTGCAAAGATTAAGGACAAGATTTGGAAGGGAATTCAGGTCATGGCCATCGATTTAGCAGGACAATCGGGTGGTATTGCTATCCTTTGGCAGCCACAATCGGTGGAATTGTCCAACTAGCGGGCCAATAAGTTTTCCCTAATGGCAGATTTTTGTTTTTTTGGATTCTGGAGTCCAGGGAATGGTTGGAAACATCTATGGTCCCAGCTGTTTCCCTGAGAAGCAATCATTTATGGATTTCCTCAATTGGCTCCAGGAGCAAGCGAAGCAGAGGTCATGGGTGCTAGGGGGTGATTTCAACCTGATCGCAAATCTTGGGGAAAAGAAAGGTGGAAGAAGAGCCCTGGACAAATACCAGGAAGAGTTTAGCGAATTCCTTACACATAGCTCATTGGTTAATGTGGAAACTAGGTGTGGCTGGTTCACGTGGAATAATAAGCGTGGAGGGGAGCACTTGGTGGCCTCCCTTCTGGATCATTTTTTGGTGTCAAAAAATGTCATGCATAGTACAGGGGAAATTTTGGCTGATGTCCTCCTGACGACTGGATCAGATCACTGGCCCATCAGCCTCTCTTGGGATTGGTCTTACTCCCCTAGGGGGAAACCCTTTCATTTTGAAAGCTTCTGGATGGAACACAAGGACTTCAAGGACCTGGTAAGTTAGTGGTGGTAGGAACTGGTCCGCCCCCAGGAACCATAATGTTTCAATTCCATCAAAAACTAAAGGCCCTGAAAGCCAAGATCCGTACGTGGAACATAGAGGAATTTGGAAACATTTTTTAGGACAAAAAACAACTATTGTTGGAGCTGGATCTCATCAACAAAAAGGGTATGGAATATGGATGGAACAAGGACATGAAAATAAAAGAAAAGGATCTTATGGGGTAGTTGGAATCTAGGGAAAAACAGGAGGCATTGTACTGGCAACAAAAGGCGAGGGTAAAATGGTTGAAGGAGGGCGAAAGAAACACTAAATTATTTCATAACTCGGTGATCCATAATAGGAACGGTTCTAGAATATAGAGGCTTAAGACTAGAGCAGGAGACAGAGTGGAAACTAGAAGGGAGATAGAAACTGAGCTCACTCAACACTTCTCAGAGATTCTCAGGGAAGATGGGGGAGATAGAAGCCAGGACATTGAACAAATAACTAGGTTAGTTCCTAGGCTAGTCACTGGAGAAAACAATGAAATGCTGAATAAGACCATTGGGATGCAAGAAGTTGAGGAAGTAGTCAACCAAATGGCTCTGGGAAAGGCTCTTGGACCAGATGGTTTCACATCCAACTTCTTCCATTTCTTCTGGGATCTTGTTAATGAGGATGTGCTCGATATTGTGGAAGAATCTAGAACCAAGAGAGGGGTCCTTAAAGCCTTCAATGATACTTTTCTCACCCTCATCCCAAAAGAAGCGGGGGCGGATACTCCGGACAAATTCAGGCCGATAGTGCTTTGCAATATCATATACAATATCATCTCCAATGTCATTGCTAACAGGCTCAAACCCCTCCTCTTGATGCTTATAAGCCCAGAACAGTCTGGTTTTGTGGAAGGTAGGAAAATCCTGGATGGGGTTATTCGTGTGCACGAAGTGCTGCACTCGCTCAAAATCTCAAGATCCCCTAGGATGATGATTAAGCTAGATATTGCAAAAGCCTACGATAAGCTCAACTAGGAATTCATGGAGAAGATGTTGGGAGCCTACGGCTTTTCCTTCGACTGGGTTGAGTGGGTCATGGGCCTGGTTTCCTCGCCTTTCTTTAATATCCTCCTTAATGGATCTCCAACTTCCTCCTTTCAGCCTTCTCGGGGCATTTTCCAAGGAGACCCTCTGTCCCCTTTTCTTTTCATCCTCATGGCTGAGGGCTTGAGTCGCCTCATTGTGACCCAGGTTGAAAGTGGGGTAATTCGTGGAGTGAAAGTGCATGAGGGGGCGCCCTCTCAGACCCACCAACAATTTGTGGATGAAACTATGCTCATGGGGCACCCTTCAGTCCAAGAAGCTAGAAGCTTCAAAAAAAAATTGGACCTTTTTGCTCAGGCCTCAGGCTTGGCGGTCAATCCCAATAAATCTCAGGTTTTCTTTATCAACACTCCCCCGGCCACCCAAAGGAATATCCTGAGAATATTGGGCTTTTCCAGAGGGGCTTTCCTGTCTAAGTACCTTGGCGTTCCCCTAGGGATTGGAAGGCCTAAAAAAGAAGCATGGTAGGAACTTTTGGATAGACGAAAGAAGAGATTATCAAGATGGGTGCTTCACCCCCTTAACTTTCCTAGCAGGCTGATCCTGGTTAAGTCCATCTTACAAGCAATGCCGACTTACCTTTTTTCGATCTTAGCCGCACCAAAGGCTATACTTAAGCAAATCCGAAGTATCCAACACAGTTTTCTCTGGGGGAGGCATGGGGAGAAGGCCAAATTCCCTTTGGTAAGATGGGAGGATGTTTGCAAACCTAAGGAACATGGGGGTTTAGGCCTTAGGGATCCTAAGGTAATGTCGGAGATCCTCGGGGCCAAGGTTCGGTGGAGGTGGGTTAATCATTCATCGGAACCATGGGAAAAATTTTGGAACAAAAAATATGCCAGGGACAAACCCAGACATCTCCTGATTCACTTCAATGAAGCCCCTAGTGGATCATCCATATGGTTGAAAGCCATGGTGGGTAAAAAAATTATCCAAAAGCACAGTTTCTGGGAGATCAGGGATGGTAGTAGAGCGAAGTTCTAGGAATATTCATGGAACCAATTTCCCATCCTCGGTAGGGATCCTCAGTGGGATCTCATCAAACAATAGGAGTTAGAGAGGGGCAGGACTCTAGTGAACCAATCGTGGAGGCTGGGGTTCCAAATGGATCACCATCTGTGGAACTTCTCTGAGAAACCTAATTTTACGAGTGAAGAGGATTGGAAAGCCTTCCAGGAGCAATTAAACAAATGCTTTATCAAGGCTCAAGAAGTCCATGATATCTTACGATGGGGTTATTCATCAAAAGGATCCTTCAGCATCAAGGAGGCCTATAGTATTAGGATCTCGAGGAATGTGGCGACGGATGACATCTGGAAAAAAAATTGCGCTATCAAATTATGGCCCAAAGTGGCCCTTTTTGTTTGTCTTGTTGTCAAAGGAAGGATCCTCACTTGTGAAAACTTGCGAAAGTGGGGGATTACTGGACCGTCCTAGTGTTGTCTATGTTATCAAGCAGAGGAGATGATGGATCACTTACTGGACAACTGCCCTTTTTCCGCTACAATTTGGGACAAGGGAGCGATGAAGTTCAGACAGAGCGATAGGAACCAAGGCCAACCCTCCCAGACCATAAGGGAATGGTGCCTAAGAGCCTTCAAAAACCCCATTATCAGAACCATCTGGGATGCTTTCCCGGGCATGGCCATGTGGTGTGTTTGGAAGGAGAGGAATGCTAGGATGTTTCGAGACTAGTGCAAAGATATGGAGGAGGTCTGGAATATGATGCAAGACAACCTGTTATCATCTATTAGGTGCATGCAATGGCTCGAATAGGATAAGATTTTCCTGAGGGAAGAAGTCTAGATCGTAGAGAACTAGGGGCTAAATAGGTCGTTGTTGGTTGCTTTGCGATATCGGGACAAACTGTGCATCCCCTCTAGCCCAGCGATTTGGTCGGTTCCTCCTCCCAGTGTTTTCAAACTAAATTTCAATGGCATGTCTCATGGAAACCTAGGTCCAGCTGGTTTTGGTGGCCTCTGCCGTGATCAAGAGGGCAAGATCAAGAAGGTGTTCATGGGAGCTATAGGGCAAGATACAAATAATTCGGCTGAGTTGGAAGGCCTCATTTGAGGCTCGAAAGTGCTGATCAGTGGGGGGTTCCTTCCGGGGATAATTGAAGGTGATTCCAACACTCTCATCATGGTGGCCAAGTGATTACTGAATGGACAAATGATGGAGAAGATCTCTCCTAGTTGGCTCCTAGCATACAGACTGGAGCGATTGTGTGTCCTTCTCCATGCGCACCTCGCCATCTCTTTTCACCACATCACGAGGGAGGCCAACAAGGTTGCTGACTGTCTGGCGAATGCTGGCATGGAGTGCCGAGTCGATTTTCGATGTGACAGGCTAGACGGTAATGAAGAGGAGGACTGGGCCCGGCAATGTAGCCACCTGGCCGCTAGGGATCTCTCCAGGGTAATACATATGGACGATCAGATGGAAGGGAGGACAGATGGAGTAAGATGGCGTGAGCACACCTACACGTGGACAAGCTATTGTGGAAGGGGACCGTTGGCATTAATGCTTGTCGACTCTGGAGCTGGTACTTCTCCATTATCATCATTTCTCACCATCGGCTCTACCACGCTTAGCACTGAGTGAGAGGACCATCGACCAGACAGGGTTCATTATCTCCATAGGACGAGGGCTCTCGATCTCATGATGGGAATGATGTAGGAAATGGTCAGGGATGGGAATGTTCCCATGAGTGTTCATCTATTTTCTTCCGGTGATTTTGATCTCTGCTATGATGAGTTAGGCTCCAGAAAGAGCAGGACTGCGTATCTATCTTTTGTCTTGGGCCGTGTGTTAGAGCTTGGTCCGGTTAGGGTGCTCCATCTTTTCCTCCCATTTCCTATCCTATCCTCCCAGTCATGCCCAATGGCCCCCAAGCAGAAGTTCACAGGGGAGGTTGGCTCTGGGGAGGTGTCTAGATTATCTTCGATTAAGGGGAAACCTATCAAGCGCCAAACATGTCAAGAAACTCGTGCATAGCTCCAAGCCTAGGAGGAGGCGGACCTCTACAAGGAACATGTTCCGCTCAGTATCAGGCTCGAGGTTGAAAGGGTGGTCGAGGGACTTTGGGTGGAGGCACAAGCCATGCCCCAGGAGAATCTTCATGCAAAAGTAGCAGAATGGGTCTTGGACCCAGGAAACACAGCTGGCCGCGCTTCAGCATACGATCGTATGCTCATGACGTATTGGGTGACAGTCCGTTTGGTTGGGCATTCCGCAGCGATGCAGGAGGCCAAGAGAGACGGTGATTTGGAACCCGTGCCCTTCTGGAAGGAGCATAACTCGGAATGCCACATAATGCACCAGAAGCTCGACGTCCTCACTACTCATTTGGGCTTTCTGTTTCACCCTGTGGATCGTCGGGCCATGGAGATAGCTAGACCTTGGGAGCGAACCATATGAAGTGGTATGGAGGACGAAGGAGGACCGATGGAGGTTCGGAATACAGCTGGACCCATGAATTCTACATCGGTGCTTGTGTCTGTCTCGCAACAACCAGCTGCCGGGAGCCCATCAACACCAATCCCTCACTGGAGCTCCCTCCCCTCTGGTCGGATATGATATCTCTTACTAGTCTGTGCTTTTTCCTGGTTTTCTCTTCGGTTAATGTATCTCCAGTGATATTTAGTTTAGATAGATGTAGCTCGTATGTTATTAGGCACTATGGTGTGAATGGGGGTCTGGGTGGTGACAGGTCCCTCGATTTGTCAATTTTGATGTGGGTGGGAAAACAATGTAACAGCATCAGGACCCATAGTAGGAATAGAGATATTAGGGGGTGCAGGAGGCTTTGGGAAAACTTTGTATTTTTTTGGCAAATCAGTTCTGGTCAAGTCCCGGATTGGTTTCCGTAAAACTAGACTAAGGCCTCCCTGTTTTTGGGCCGGCTCTAGTTGTATTATGCTCTGTAATTTGGCTTCTGTATAGTAATGCATGTTTTATTTACAAAAACAAAAGTTCAGGTGACACTTGTTCATCTTGATATGTAGTAATTGTGATGAGATATTTTTATCTTGAATTGTAAATTATACATAGATCTAATAATATTGGACAAAATTACATTCATGCTGTAGTAATTGGGATGCGATATACTATACAAAAAATATAGTATATCTTTATGAACTGAATGATAAAGATAATGTTGTAAAGGATTTAAATATATTAAAAAAAAGAACAACTTCACAATGCATTATGTAATAAAAATAACAACTTTACTATTCATATTGGACAAAGTTAGATTCATGGTGTAGTTATTAGGATGAGATATACTATAAAAAAAATAGTATAATCTTGAATTGTAGATTGTACATAAATCTAATAATATTGGAGAAAGTTACATTCATGATATAGTAATTGGGATGAGACATTTTCATATTGAATTGTAGATTCTACATAAATCTAAGAATATTAGACAAAATTACATTCATGATGTAGTAATTCGGATGAGATATACTCTAGAAAAAAAATATAGTATATCTATGTGAACTGAATGATAAAGATAATGTTGAAAATGATTCAAATATTTTAAAAAACACTTCACTATGCATTATGTAATCTGAAGTCACTTTTTGGGTAAAAAAAATATTAACATAAATATCTTTATACATATAATTTGAATTCACTTTTTGGAAAGCAAAAAAACTTACATGAAAAAAAATTATATATTTCCAAGAATTTCTTAATGGCTTTAGCAATGCGATATATATATATATATATATATATATATCTTACTTTGCATGTGTCAAGTTTAATTGACGCTTTTTCACCTTCAATTGTAAATTGTACATAAATTTTAAAATATTGAACAAATTGTGGAATATATATATATATATATCTTACTTTGCATGTGTCAAGTTTAATTGACGCTTTTTCACCTTCAATTGTAAATTGTACATAAATTTTAAAATATTGAACAAATTGTGGAAAAAATATAGTATATCTATGTAAAGTGAATGATAAAGATATTGTTAGAAAGGATTCAAATATATAAATAAAAGAACAACTTCAGTATGCATTATTTACATTAGTCTCATATTTGTTGGCTTATGGTTTCTTATATATATATATATTCTTCTCCTCAAAAGTGACACTTCTTCATCTTGAATTGTAGATTGCACATAAAGATAAGAATATTGGACAAAGTTACATTCATGAGGTAGTAATTGGGATGACATATACATAAAAAAAAGTACTATATTTTTATGTGAATTGAATGATAAATATAATGTTGGAAATATTTCAAATATATTTAAAAAATTCACTATGCATTATGTAATAAAAAGAATAACTTTACACCATCCATGGTTTGCTACAATGTTTGGTATATGCCAACATGACTAAATATACAACACATTAATAATGTCACATTTGGTGTTCATCAAAGGTTATGCCACATTGTAATGTTTATTAAGGGTTGTGTTTCTTTCTACGTTCATCAAGGGTTATGTCACATTGCAACATTGGTTAAATGGTATGCTACATTGAGACAATGCCCAAGATGTGACACATTAATAATGTGACATTCGATAAAAATAACAACTTTACTATGCATTATGTAATTTGAAACATAAATTTGGTTATATATGTAATTTGAATTTACTTTTTGAAAAAAGATAAATTTACATGAATATTTCTAATTTTGTATTAAGCATAATTTGAATTTACTTTTTGAAAAGAAAATAAATTCACAGGAATATTTTTAATTTTGTATTAAGCATGGTTAACTAAAGTTATCCATGGTTCTTGTATATGGAAACACAACCAAAGATGTGACACATGAATAATGTGGCATTCAACGTTCGTCAAGGGTTATTTCGCATTGCGGCAATGGTCAAGGGTTATGTTGCATTGCAACAATGCTCAAGATGTGACACATTAATAATGTGACATTCGATGTTCAAGAAACTTCATGTCGCATTGTGAACTATGGACACGTGGTTCAATAAAGTCAAACATGGTTAAATATGTTCAAACTAAAGTCAAGCAAATGTCAAACCTTACTCTCTAAAGTCAACCATAATTATTTATGACCAAACTAAAGTTAAACATGGTTGACCAAAGTCAACCATGGTTCACTAAAGTGTCTGGTATATGCCAACACAATGAAAGATGTGACAAATTAATAATGTGGAGCTTAACATTCATCAAGGTTTTTTTTGCATTGTGATGTTTATTGAGGATTACATCATATTGTGATGTTCATAAAGGATTATATCCCATTGTGAATCTAGTAAAAGGTTATGATGAATTGTGACAATTCCCAAGATGTGACACATTAATAATATGACATTCCATGTTCAAGAAATTTCATGCTGCATTGTGAAGTATGGCCATGTGTTTCACTAAAATCATCCATGGTTAACTATGGTCAAACTAAACTCAAGTATGGTTAAACAAATTCAACTATGGTTAATTAAAATTAATACTTACTTGCTAAAGTTAGCCATGGTAGACTTTGGCCAAACTAAAATCAAGCATGGTTGACCAAAGTCATCCATGGTTCGCTACACTGTCTAGTATATGCCGACACAACCAAATATGTGACACATTAATAATGTGACATTCGACGTTCATCAAGGGTTATGTCACATTGTGATGTTTATCAACTATTGCGTTACATTGCGACATTCATTAAGGGTTATGTCACATTGTGAATTATTCAAGTATTATGCCACATTGCAACATTATTTAAGAGTTATGTCCCATTGTAACAATGTTGAAGATGTGAAACATTAATAATGTGACATTGAATATTCATGAAACTTCATGTCGCATTGTGAACTATGGCCACGTGGTTCACTAAAGACATCCATGGTTAGCAATGGTCAAACTAAATTCAACCATGGTTAACCAAAGTCAACCAAGGTTAATAAAACATCAAATCTTACTCGCTAAAGTAAACCATGATTGTTTATGACCAAACTAAAGTTAATCATGGTAACCAAAGTCAACCATGGTTTGCTACAGTGTCCAGTATATGTCGACATAATCAAAGATGCAACGAATTAATAATGTGGCACTCAACATTCATCAAGGGTTATGAACTATGGCCATGTCAATCACTAAAGTCAACCATCGTTAACTATGGTAAAACTAAAGTAAATAATGGTTAACCAAAATAAAATTTAAATTAGCAACATTGTATATATGAATCTCAATTATATTATAAATTAATTAAATATTGCATTAATTACACAACAATTAAACAATAGTATTTTTAATTAAATATTTTTATTATGATTGCGTCTATTACATAATTTTAATTAAATACCATAGTTTATGATTATACAAATAATTAAAAAAACAATATTAAAATACATTAAGGAACACATGCATAATGCAACCTAACCATGGAGAAATGTCTCAATCCATCATAACACTCGATGAATGTCATAATCCAACATAACTCTCAATAAACGTCATAATGCGATAAAACCATTAATTTTAAATAGTGTCTTGCATATGTTGATATAACAAAAGATGCTACACATTAATAATGTGACATTAACGTTCATCAAGGGTCATGTTGCATTGTGATTTTTATCAAGGGTCACATCACATTGTGATGTTGATCAAGTGTTATGTCCCATAGGACATTGGTAAAGGGTTTTGTTGCATTGCAACAATGCCCAAGATTACGAAACACATCCATAATGCAACCTAACCATGGAGAAATGTCCCAATCTAGCTTAACACTCGATGAATGTCATAATCTAACATAGCACTCAATAAATATCACAATGCGACAAAACCATTAAGGAATGTATCAAATATAGTTAAATCCTTCAGCAACATTCAAAATATCAATGTGATAATTTATGTGACAGCAATGCACCAATGTTGCAATAGAACATAATCCTTAAAAATTATTGCACTTTTACAATCTAAAAAAACCTTTGAGAAACATTGCAGATATGAACATCAATTGCATTATAAACTAATTAAATATTGTATTAATTACATAAAAATTAAGCAATTGTTGCATTCTTACTATCTAATAAAAACCTTAAGCAACATATTTAATATTTATTAATAATGTTCCAATGTGACATTTTGAATTTTTTTGGTTTAAGTGTAACAATCCTTCATAGTTATATCACATAAAGACATTTATTATGACTAATGTTTTTAACACTTATGTGGTATTTGAACATTTGTAATGGTTTTATTGTATGTAATAATCCCACGTGGTAATGTTTCCCTTTCTCAACATCATGGTGTGGTTCAAGGAACATGTCACCTTATGAAAATAATATAATCAAAGTATAAATAAAATATTACTATTGAATTAAAAAAAAAAAATTCTTATAGTAGTAAAATTATAATTCAAAATAATATTATTTAATGGTTATTTGTTAATTCAACATATTGAAGGTTGATTATTGAATTAACATCATCCTGCATGCTCATGCCACGTTATTAGAATTATTGCCACTAATTTCATTAATTCTTAGGTAGAATTGCGACAAAATACATTAAGGAACATAACCATAATGTATCGTAGGCATGGAGGAATGTACCAAACCATTGCAAATTCTTATAGTGTATCTCATAATGCAAGAAAATAAATTAAGGCATTCATAACCATAATGGAATATGACCATCGAGAAATATCGTGATCCAATATAAGCCTTCATGAATGCCATAATGAAACAAAACCCTTTATGGATGTTATAATGCAACAAAACCATTCCAAACAAAACTAAACCCTATATCAGGGATGATTTTAAGGAACCATACTTTTTTAAAAGTGTATAAATGTTGGCAAATCTTACCAATTCTTAAAAAACCAACTATAAAATGTTTTGCGATATTTTTCAAAAAATATTTTAATTTCCAAGGATTTCATATCGTTTATATAATAATTTGGCAATTTTTAGGGTGAAATAAGTTTACCCCATCAAAATTGGGCGAAACAGGGCTTCAAAAATTGCAAAATTGCGAATCTTTTTTCGAGAAAACCCCCTAAAAATAGCCCATAGGATAAATTTTGCCCCTAAAATTATCCCTGCCCTACATAGAAACTCCTTCTGCAACAAAAGACATTAAGGAAGATAACCATAATACAACATAACCATGGATAAATGGAACAATCCAACACAACCCTCGATAAACATCGTAATCATGTACATCACAATGAACTCACAAAACCATTACATAAATAACCAAACACAATGCTTGCAAATGTTATAATGAATCTCATAATGCCATAAAATCCATTGAGGAACATAACCATAATCCAACATGACCATGGAAAAATGTTGCAATCCAACTTGACACTTAATAAATGTCGTAATCCAACACAGCACTTGATAATGTTGCAATATGACAAAATTATTAAGGAATGTATCAAATATAACTAAACCTTTAAGGAACATTCCAAATATACATGTGATAATTTATCTCACAAAATTACAGCAATGTGAGAATCCAACATAATCCTTAACAAGTGTTCAACTATTACAATCTAATAAAATGTTTGAGCAACATTGTAGATATGAATCTCAATTGTATTATATAAATTCATTAAATATCGTATTAATTACATAAAATTTGAACAATAGTATTTTTAATTAACTATTTTTTTATTATTGCATCTATTACATATTTTAATTAAATACATGTTTATACAAATAAATTAAAAAAAATATTAAAATGCATTAACGAACACATCCATATTGCAACCTAACTATGGAGAAATGTCCCAATCTAGCTAAACTCTCGATGAACGACATAATCGAACATATCACTCAATAAATGTTGTAATGCAAGAAAACCAGTAAGGAATGTATCAAATATAACTAAACCCTTCTACAACATTCCAAATATCACTGTCATTTTAATGAAGCAATGTCACAATTGAACATAACCATTAACAATTGGTGCACTATTACAATCTAGTAAAACCTTTGAGGAACATTGCAAATAATAATCTCAATTGCATTATAAATTAATTAAATATCGTATTAATTACATAACAATTAAACAATTGTTTCACTCTTACAATCTAATAAAACCCTTTAGCAACATATTCAATATTTATTACTATTGGTGATGTTGCAATGCGGCATTTTGAAGCCTAATTATTGAATTTCCACAATCCTGCATGGTTCTGTCACGTTATGATAATTATTGTGACTAATTTCTTTAATGTTTATGTAGAATTGCAACAGATTACATTAAGCAACACAACCATATTGAATCATAACCATGCAGGAATGTCGTAATCCAACATAAGCCCTCATGAACATTGCATTCTAACATAACCAGTGACAATATGACAAAAACACTAAGGGATGGACCAATGATGTAATCCAACATAATCGTTACTAGAATGTTCCAATGAAACAAAACCATTTAAAAAAAATAACTAAAACTAACCCTTGCAAAACCTTACGATGAATCTCAGAATGCAACAAAATCTATTAAATAACATAACCATGTAATGTCACAATCCAATATAAGCCTCACCAAACATTGTAATCCAAGATAACCCTTCATTACTTTCAAAATGCAAAAAAAAATCATTAAGCTTCATGTAGCAAACATAACTAAACCCAATCCTTGCAAAACCTTATAATAAATCTTGAAAATCCAAGAAAAGCAATTAACGAACATAACCATAATATGCAACATGACCATGGAGGAATGTTGTGATCCAATTTGAACCTTCAGAAATGTCATAATGCAACATAACCGTTGGTGGATGTTGGAATCCAACAAAACCATTCCAAAAAATTGTTGTTGTTTCCATGTGTTAGGAGCATCATTTATAGGTATTACAAAAATTGTTTCCATTTTGATGTCTTCTAAGCATTATATGTAGCTATTGCAATTAAAATGGAAAATTTTAACTTTCAACAATCCATACTTTTCTCGATTATCCATCCATAATTGCAATGTTTTGTTACATATTGACATTGATATATAATCTATGGTCCTATAACAACTTATCACATTCACTTTATTGCGCCAAGAGGCGTTCTATAACCCAGTATGGGGGAGATCTTGTAATGTTATTTCTATTAATAAAAAAAAATTAATTATAGGCCAAAATAAATGTCAGCCAGAAAAACAACCTAATATGGGGGACATGTTGTAATCTTTGTACCTAACAAAAGAATAAAAAAGTAAAAATTTAATTGTCCATACAAAAAAACGTGGGTCAGGGAAAAAATACAATATGGGGGAGATGTTGTAATGTTCCTACCTAACAAAATAATAAAAAATGAAAAATTGAATTATCCGCAAAAAAATGTTGGCCTTGCATATGGTTTTAAAACCATGTGCAATGCCTCGTAAAAAAACCATGGTTTAGGAGGGCCTTGCAAATGGTTTTAAGACCATGTACAAGGCCTCCTAAACAACCCATAGTTGTAGGAGGGCCTTATGGTTTTAAAACCATGTATGGGGAAATGTTGTAATGTTTGTTCCTAACAAAATAAAATAATAATAAATATTATATGTTGGCCATAAATAATATTAAATATTAATAATAAAAATATTATATGTGGACCTTAAATAAATAGATGTCTTTTGGTTTGAATCAAATAAATGGTTATATATATGACACACTAAAGTTGATAGTTCATTGAGTGCAATACCTAAGAAGAGGTTTGCACCTCGAGAGATTTGATCCCTCTCGGTTCTTGATAGAGCCTACGATTTGGATCTACGCTGATATAAAAATCACATTTAAATGTGTGCCATTGTTATATGTATATGCCAAAAAAACCCAAGATGCAACAAATTAATAATGTGGCATTCGATGTTTATCAAGGATTATGTCATATTGTGATGTGTATTAAGGGTTACAATGAATTGCGATGTTCATCAAGGGTGATGTAACATTGCAAAATTTGTCAAGGGTTATGCGGTGCATTGTGACAATGCCCAAGATGTTGCACAGTAATAATGTGACATTTGATGTTTAGAAAATTTCATGTTGCATTGTGAACCATGGCCACGTGGTTCAGTAAATTCAACCATGGTTAACTATGGTAAAACTAAAGTCAAACATTAAAAAATTAAAAAAAATTAATGTGGTTATTAAATTAGTTTTCACCTATTTAATAAAATTACATTTGGTTTAGTTTGTTTTTTGTTAAGAAATGTCTGTCACTCAGGGCCAGTGTATTTCCACCATTGGATGAGAAACCACAACCTAGAGACATCTAAGCCGTCAAAATCACCCCGGGATCGCACCCGACCTTAGCCACGCCAACCCTTAACATGGATGGATTTTTTAGTGTCTCCTCCCAACTAGCTCACCCCTAAGGAATTTGAACCCGCGACACCTTTCTAAAGATACTAACTCCTTAACCGAATGAGCTAGCAAGATTTGACAAATTACATTACGTTCAATTAATCATTATTTTATAAATATTTTAATGTTATAATTTTTTAATTAAACAATACTATATTTAATTAATAATTATATTATTTTAAATAATCATTATAATATAAATTATTAATTAAATAACACTCTATTTAATTAAATAATAATATTTTATTATTAACTTAAAACATAATAAATTAATTAAACATCATATTCCAATAATATTATAATCTATGGAATTATTCCTATTACAATTAATTAATTAAAGTATAATATCATAATTTTAAAAAATACATGATATTATTTTATTAAAAATTATATTGTTAATTAATGAAATAAAATCGCTTCATTAATATTCTTTTATTACTCATGACTAGCAACAACCACATTAATTTTATGAATGTGTGATTATACGGATAGGTGTAAATATAGGTACATATTATAAGGAAAACATTAATATAAAAAAGTATGTTCTTAAATGCTTATGAACTTAATAAAAAACATTAATAAAATTAATATGGTTATTGTTAATTACATAAATCCCTTTATCATTACAAAACTAAACATTTCAAATATACTTTTAGATTTCCAGCCTCTTGATTTGATGTCGCAATCATGTAATTGCTAGTATTGGAATTGAACTGGCTTGACATTAAAAAAAATTGGAAATAAAAAATATAATGTATATGGTCGTGATTGATATCATTTTAAATTGTTTTTTTATAAAAACATCAGCCAATTTTATGTCAATATTCCCACATTCCTATCTTAAAATAGGAAAGTTTAAATGGTTTTCCTTGTGCCAATTTTAATATCAATATTCCCACATTTGTATCTTAACCAAGAATAGACGTTTAAATGGTTTTCTATGTTTAATCTTTTTAACAAAAGGAAATAGATGTGACTGAGAGAAATCTTGAATAAAACAAACTGAGATAAATAAATTATTATTTTCCCTTGAACAGTAAAACTTTTGTCGGTGGATGTACTGGAGAAAAGACGTCATAAAGTGGCTGGCCCTATTTCGTCGTTTATTTATGTTTATTTTTGTGGGTTGGTTTCTCGATCCAATTTTAAGTATAAAAAACTAATTTGAAATTTGACATTTATACTTTAACTAATTCTTTAGAAGATAAATCTTTTCTCACACTTTTAAAATTTATTTAAAAACATAATTTTACATTTAAGTTATATCATCGTCTCAGTCGATTATCTTATCACCGTCTCAGTCGATAATGGCAAAAAATACATATTATGCAGTGTAGTAATTAATGCGACGGCGGTCGCACTGTCCGCCGTCGGATCCTTTCCAAAGTAAGATCCAACGGCGGACAGTGTGACTGCCGTCGCATTAAATGCTACACTGCATAATATGTATTTGTGGTCGTCGATAATACAAAGACAATGAGAAGACAATCATTCGGAAGTTCACAAATGATTGTCTTCTCATTGTCTTTGTATTTTATCTTTACGAAAACGATAAGATATTATGTGGCTCTCCATTGCAAGAACTATTAATTTTAAGATATATGGCTGGTAGAATATGTTTCTTGGTACTAGTGGTTAAATGAAAATCCTAAGAAAAAAAAATTATGCTTTATACAATACATTAAATACTACGAGCACAAAAGACCAAAGAATCTTTGTAGATAAACACTGATGCTATACATTTTATATCGAGAAACCATGAATGTACTAAAGCAAGATGTTAGACATGCTTTAAAGCATATTGATCTCAAACCATGTTAATAGATCGCGTTGAATGGAAATTTCCAAGCCAGTGACAACAACATGAAGTGACATTGACATAGCCTTTCAAATAATTGCATCTACATTATATCAAATATTTTCCATTAGTCTCTATACTAGAAACCCATATCTTTAAATTTGATAAATTTATGACATATAAAGTGATCTAATACACAAAATGATGTAGATGCAGAATTAAATTCCACATCTAATGAGTACCCACACTACATACTTTTGATGGATCCACTCCAAGAAAATTGAAAAATACATTAAAACAAATGTGTTACTTTCAATTAACATGCATTTATTATTATTATTATTATTATTATGTATTTCTCATTTTTCGTATGGTGGGGTCCATAAAAAACATGCAGCGTGGGTACTCTTTGGATGCAAAATTGAATTCCACATTGAACAAGTGCTCCCACTTGAAATTTCAATAAAACCATAAAAAGATAACTTTAGTATATGAATTAAAAAAAATAGTTTTTCTTATGACAAATATAGCAAGTCAACCATTATGATTGACTCTTTTTCTTGAAAAAACATTGATATATCCGTCAAATATAAATTAGATCAAATATTTTCCATCAAAATTTCCTTAGAAAGTCACATGTCTTTACACTTATAAATTTATTACAAACAAAGTGGTCTAAACCATATTAATATTGGTTGACTCTTTTTCTTGAAGAGACATTGACATACCCTTTGAAATAGTGTCAAATATAAATTAGATCAAATATTTGCCATCAAAGTTGCATAGAAAGTCACATGTCTTTACGCTTATAGATTTATTACAAACAAAGTGATTTAAACCATATTAATATTAATATTAATGTAGTAACATTACTTTAAAAAACTAAATGACCTTTCATTTTGAACATAAGAAAATATCATGACATTAAGTAAAAATAGATCATTAAATGAAATGATAATGAGAGAAAAAAATAATCCACACGTCATTTTTTTTTATTTTTTTTTATTAAAAATGAAAAAATAAAAATGACATTTTCAACAAAACCATTTAACATATATATTGCATTTTTACCATAAATGATATCATAGTTACTTTCTAAAATAAATGGAACCAAGTTGCATTTGTAGAAAATTTGCATCATCACAACACATTCATGTTCACAATTAAATTTACAATAACAATCATGCTTAATCTTAATATTGGTACAAATGGTTTTATATTTATAAATTTTTTATTTTATGTTTTTTAATAAGTTTAACTCTTATTTCATAATAGATATTAAATAAGAATCTATTTTATTTTAAAAGAAAGTCATAAAACTAGAACATTAAATATTGGTTAATAAAAATAATGGATAAATAGTTTTCTAAATTTTAAAATAGCCTTAAATTATTTCTAAATTTTAAAATAATCTTAAATTTATGCTATGATAAATTTAAATTATAATAAATATCATTAAGACAAATCTTAATGATCATACATTTTAGAAAAAAAAAAAATTTTTAAAAATATAACTTAAATTTGTGCCTCCCTTGCAATCGTACATGTTGATAACATATGACCTTTTGCTTACTTTTGTGTTGTTTTCCATATGGATGGGCTGGACAAAAGACATCAAAAATGGTCACTAGTAAGTGGTCATTAGTGGTGTAGGGAGTAGTAGGCATAGAAGTGGTCAAATCAACACTTTAAAAATTGATTAGTTTAATAACTAGTTAAATACCTTAAATTTAGTTAATTATTTATATCATGTCCAAAACTTATCCATAATTGTTTATAAATTGATTAGGTTTATAATTTTTAAAATATATATATTTTAATCCTAGTTGTACATGTTTGAAAAACTAGGTTTACAAAACATCATGTCAGTATCATCCTTCAATGTTTTGCTTTAAAGACGAAATCACAACATAAAACATCCTAGAATTTTCAACCAAAAAGTATTTCTACACTATCAAATCAAGACCATTGAATGACATATGGAGACAACTCTACCAAGATGCAATCCCAACATGAATTAAATACCCCTCCACACTTGTACAAGTAAATAAACCTAATGGCTAGTAATCCAATAAATGACAATCATCCCATTAAAATGATTAAATCAACCATTATATTGATTGCAAGCACAAGGACCATCCGGGATAATAATGTAATTGATTAAAACCAAACTATTAAAATGATCAAAGTGTGATCAAATCAACCATTAAACTAATCAAAAGCACAAGGATCAAATAGTGAATTTTTCCATCCATTGGATTATACTGCAAGAAATCATAACCACAATTTCAGACATCCAAGTTTGCAATCCATGCCAATGACCTTCACCATTCATAATTAACAACAGAATACTATAAATAAAAAATAATCTAAATGAATTTAGCATTTATGCATTTCACAGTTGACTCTGCTTAACAATACATTGTCAAAAACCCCTCACATAACATCTTTGGTTCAGGTATTTACAAATTCTATGTTTTCTAACTGTTTGTATGCCATCATTTATATGTTCTCTAAGATAACGCCTCTACATTAAGAAAGAATTGTCATGGTTAAATGTTTCTCTTAATTGTTCAAGTTTTCACTTAAGAAATAGTTGTTATGCTCAACTATTTCTTCGAATTGTTCAAGTTAAGACTTAACACAGAGCTATTATGGTTGATTGTTCCTCTGAATATGCCATCGTTTGCAGATATATTTTATTTCAAATGATATTGGTTGTTCATTTAGTCCAATTCTAAATGTGAAACAGTTAACATGTGGAGCTATTGATCAAACCCAACTAGAAACCCTTAATAGTATCAAAACTCGATAAATTATAGATCACAAATGATTCTGATAGTCCATTTCATATACAATTCCAAATGTGAAATAGTTAACAAATGGATCAATTCAAACAAAACTACAAACCCTTAATAGTATCGAACCCTAATAACTTATAGATTGCAAATGATTTTGGTTGTCCATTTCATAGCCAATTCTAAATACGAAATAATTAACATATGGGACTATTCAAACTCAACTAGAAACCATTTAATAGTATCAAACACCAATAACTGATACTAATATCATGTTTTAAATCAATTTGGGGAAAAAGGGACCACTATGACAGAAAGGGACTACCAAATTTGTTTTCCATGAGTTTATTACATCTATGTGCATAGCTTTCTTCCTTGCATTCTAGTTCCCCTTCTAAATGAAGCAAGTTCTTTTTCATTTATTGAATTTTCTATTACCTATCCCTTATGTGGATATGAAATAATCTTTTATTATTATTATAGTTATGTCTCGTTCTTACATAGGTTATTGTATTCATGGAAAGAAGGATTATTTTTCTTGAACAAAGGGGACACGAAGACAATTGACTAGGGGTACATAAATACAACCTACTTCATCAGATGAGGAGATACATTGGATTGTTACTAACCAGAATGAAAATGAAAATGATGAAGACCAAATGACAGAAGAGGATGATGGTGCCTCTGCACTTACACCTACAATAGTGGAAATCAATTCAAGTAAGAATATATGTGCTATTAGAGGTTGGACAAAAGAGTACATGCTAAAGGTAATTGGTGACATCGAATTCAATAGGTATTCTATGAGAGAAGCTGCAAAAAGTATGAGATTACACACCAAAATAATTTAATTATTGTCTAAATGGTCTCACTCATACCAAAAGGAAATGGTGTCTTACATTGTTAGCTGAACAGGAGGAGGAAGAAGTGGTTAAACAATGTAAGAATATGGCTGATATGGGCCATGGGATGGAATTGATACAACTGAAGTTAAATGTTGCACAAATATTTCAATAAAGACCAAATCCATTCAAAACTGAATTTCCTGGGAAAGCATGGTGCGCAGGGTTCAAGAAAAAACATCCAAAACTTGTTTTGTGAGTAGCAGAAGGCCTGTATAGAGATAGAGATTTGAATGTGTGCCATGTGGTTGTGTCCAAGTTCTATGACACTCTGTCCAATGCATATCATAAACATTCATATAGTCTAGATCATATATTGAACTGGGATGAAATTGGCTTACAAGTAAGAAGGAATTGTGTCATGCAAGTAATTTCTAGGAGAGGGAGCATAAATGTGCCAAAAATATACCTTAGAGTAGGGAGTGGGTAACTATTTTGTGTTTCATAAATGCAATCGGTGCTTCAATACCTAAGTTTTATTTGTTCAAGGGAAAGTATCAGATGAAAAAATATATCAAGAATAATGAGGCAGGAGAATTCATTGTTCCACATCCCAATGCATGGATGACTAAACAATTGTTTATAAATTGGTTGTGCCACTTTGTTGCATCTGTACCTAGTGGTGTATCACATCAAAACATACACTTTATAACTTTGTATGGCTATGGAAGCCACATAGCTCTATAATCCATTGAAGTGACAAACTCCATGGGAATAAAGTTGTTGACTTTGTCTACACTACCACCCACAAGTTGCAGCCACTTAATGCCAGCTTGTTTGGGCCTTTTAAAACTTATTTCATATTTAAGAGAGCAATGTGGTCGGAAGAAAACCCCTCGATAGAGGTAAAAACGTTTGAATTGGCTTAAATTTCCAGTAACACATTTAAAAGGGATCTCAGCCTCTCAAATATCAAGGCTTTATTTAGGAGGAGTGGAACCTGGACACTAGATTATGATTCTCTTCTCCATGATATGGATTGTAGATGAGACTTTGAGCTACATGGAAAAGAACATGAAGATGCTACAAACAACATGTTATCCCTCTCTCAAGGACACTTCCAGCCATTGGGTGACAATGATGAACGTGTTGGTGCTACTCAATATGACAATGAAGAAACTCGAGAGTACATGGAATTTGTTCAATCACATGAAATATGTACATAATGAAATCATTGAAATGAATATTATTGAACATTGCTAAGCATTAGAAAGAAACGGAGAGAATTTAACGTTGGAAATCCAGGTGGAGCAACCTAAATGCTTAATGGATGCCATGATGAATATATTAACAAACAAATTGTTACTAACACAAAAAAAAGAAATTATGAACATGCCTTCACAAAAATCATTATTGAACAATGAAGTTGTCCATTATTATGTGGATGTTGGGGATTTAGAAGGAGATGGTGTAAGTGGTGAAGAACAAGTTGATGGAGATAATGCAGCTGGATCACAACTCCCAGTACCACAATACTCGAGTCATTCATAAGGTTTCCAATGGAGAGAGTGGCAAAGAAAGCAATGAAAATGATGGTCAACATATATCAAGAGTTCACAGTTTCTCACTTCAAATAAGTACATTTCATTGTTAGTTGGAGAAGAACAAAAGAAAAAGGAGATGCAAGAATTGAGAGAAAATAAGAAGGATCTTGCAAATGAGAAGACTAAATGAGACATGGACTAGTCACATCCCAAGATACTAACTATGGAAATTGTAGTGGAGATTAACACCTGCAGGTTTTGGTTTAATGAAAATCATGCTCCAACAAATTCTTCAATTAGATTTGAATGTGACCCAACTTGGGATGAGGTGTACCAAATTTACTCCATGCGAGAATTTTCTCTAGATTATGATCATATGGATGTGTATGAGAACAGAAGGAAAATTCAAATTTTATCCATTGTATCCAGAAAAGTCACCATGCCTTATATTGATGCAGCACAGTGGAATTATGACCAGATTGAATTAAAGTTAGGAGTAATGGTAGTTGAGGAGGGAGACATGGTAGGATCCCTCGGGACAAAATATTTCATGCAAATGTTTAAGCTAAAAAATATAGAGGTAGTGTTGAGCAAATAGTTCCTAGTACCATTTATTAAGGAGAAAACAAATTTAGTAAAGTGGGTGGATCAAGAGCCGACTGGTAAAAAATTGGGGTTTCATCGAGAAAGAAAATAAGAAATAACCCATAGAGTATTTTAAGAGGCCTGATAGATTGTTTATGGCGATGATCTGTCACATTTACGATGAAGGGTATTTTTTTCATTTCAAGTTCGATGAGTGCCTTTAGTGCATCATGTAGAAGAGATGGGGAAAGGTTTCAACTGGGAAAATATCCTATCAACCAATCTCTTGGGATTTGTGCATCTGTCCAAAGAGGTACCCAAGACCAAAGTTCTGAATTTGTATATGTCCTCTTATTTGCTAGATGTTGTATGTTCCACCAATCCTTTATTGAATACATAGACAATGAATGATGAAATAATATAGAAGTAAATGTTTCGTTTAATATACTTTGTCACATTGATAAACATAATTTAGCATTGAACAAGTGAATTGTCTCATAGGTTGTAAATGATAACATCTTTCAATCTATGCATTTGGTTAGTCAAGAGTATTTCTCTTGATTGGGATAGTTTAGGGTCTATGTATTTCTCTATTTAAGGGATAGGATTATTTCAAAGAAAATAAAAATAAAAAGTAATAAAATATTTCAAAGAAAAACCTTAAATTATTGTGGAAACTCATCCCTTAACCAGTTGGAGACACTATTCCAAACACAACTGGATCTAATTTGGGACCTGCGATTGGGTGTTCTCCCTTATTGTTGACATGGAAATTTTGGCCTACCTAGTTTGTTATATGCCCCATTTTCTTCCTACCAGTGTGATGACCAATATTATACATTATTTTTGGACTATTTTGTTTGGGCCACTTCCTGTGTGAGTATGTATGAGGATGTTTTTGTTTTTTTTTATGCCATTGATACCTATGTGATATGCTGTGAGGGTGCTTCCACTTGTGTGAAGGCTTATATTATTGGTAATATGGCAATACAGGTTGGCATTGATGTGTAATATCCCGAATTTTTGTTGATGAATTTATAACTTCTGAATGTATTCATCTTTGTATCTTATGTATTGTAACCAGATGTTTATTCCAGGATGTATCTATAATGTAATTGAGTCATGTTGTCATGCCCCGATGTTTCGATCGGGAGAATCAATAATGTAAACAAGTCATGTCAAGTCATAGTGGGTAGCCCTATGATTGTCTAAGGGTTAAAATACCTGCAGTTCTAGGGCACTAGGGTTATTAGACTCTCCTAGTAGAGGTCAGCCTTGGTAAGGTTTTTATTCATGTTGGGATTAGTATAAATAGAGAGCTAGACTCTCTATTTAGCACACAACTCATACACACTCAAGTGTAGCGCATAGTTGAGGAAGAGAAAGACACTGGGGCTAGAGGAAAGGGCTTGCTACTATTGGGAGATTTTCTTACTGTTTTTTGGTTTCACTTTGGTGTTGATTCTATCTCAGAGGAAGTTGCTAGGTTTTCTCCAATTATGGTTTCCCCGAGGAAAAACACTGTGTTCATTGTCTCTTGTGTTTAATTGCTGTTCTTGTTGTTCTCTCAGTTAAAGATCCTAATGATATGCTAGCTAAATGTTGAAAAACTAACATGGTATCAGAGCTAACCTGAGAAGAAGACACTGTGCAACTGTGGGAACAAGGGCTTCCTAGTTTGTGGATCTTCCTCCATAGATTTTTAGCAAAAGCAAGGTGGAATAACTCTCCTCCTTAGGGCGCATCTTTTTGTTGAAGCAGAATCCAATTCTGAGGTTTTTCAGTTTTGGACCTGTCACTACTGCCAAAAATTAGGGCTTTTCACAGAAGAGGAATTTTTTAGTGAGCCCAAGCTTGGATTGATGTCCTCCCCAAAATCGAAGTTAGGGACAAATTTCAAGGCATTTGGGTGGATGAAACTCCGGAAAAGCAAAATCCTAATTTGCTCCTGAACTAACTCTACAGGATTTCAGCTCAAGTTTCAGATCTGACATCTTGACCTAGTAAGATCTAAAATATTTTGTATTTCCATTTGAGGTTCTCAGTTTAAGATGTCTCATCATACCAATCTTGATGAAAAGCTTGAGGGAGCTGATAACTTCCGAGCCTGGAAGTATAGGATCTCTCTGGTCCTAGAAGAAAATGAGTTGGACTCCTATATCCAAGAGGAGGTTCCAGTTCCAGAGGAAGATGAGGCCAAGGCCTTACATAAGAAGAAGTTGGTTATGGAAAAGAGGATCATTTCTGATTCTATCAAGGATCACCTTATCCCACATGTGTCCTCTCTCAAGACACCTAAAGCTATGTTTGATGCCCTAACCAAACTGTTTGAAGGAAAGAACATCAATCGGAAGATGACTCTAAGGAACTAGTTGAAGAATGCCAAGATCCAGAATGAGGAGACCATCCAGTCATACTTTACGAGGGTCTCCCAAATCAAAGAACAACTAGAAGTTGTAGATGAAGAAGTGGAGAATGCAGAGATTGTGATGACAACATTGAATGGCCTTCCTAGGTCATGGGATTCTTTCATCCCAGGAATTTGTGCTAGGAAGAAGTTGGTTAAGTTCAATAGACTATGGGAAGAATGTTCTCAAGAAGAAGCTCAGATATCATCTCGAGAACAAAATATGGGAAATGAAGATTAATATCTCATAGTACACTCAAAGAAAGGAAGAAGGGAAAAGCATCATCACCAAGGTAAGCATTCTCATCAGAAAGGTTCATCTAAACTCAAATGTTATACATGTGATGAAATAGGGCACTTTGCTAGACACTGTCCTATGAATAAGAATGGGTCCAAGAAGAATAATAACTCCAAAAGAAAACATCATTCTCACACTGCTGAGGATGATGATCCTCCAAGGAAGAGACTAAAGCAAGAAAGTGAAGATGAATATGTTCTGATTTCCGCTCTCACGGGAACTGTCACACATGGGAGCAAATATTGGCTTATTGACAGTGGGGCTTCCAAGCACATGACATGCTTCAAGGAATCCTTTGAGAAACTATCTGAACATAACTCACCCCATAAGGTGAAGCTAGGAGATGACTACCAATATCCAATAAAAGGTAGTGGTGAATCCTCCTACAAGCTAGACTCTAGAAAGTCTATAAAAATGAAGGATGTTCTATTTGTACCAAGATTGAAGAAGAATCTTCTATCCATATCGGCACTGGATGCAAAAGGCATGAGAATTGCATTCATAGATGGTCAAGTCATTATGTGGCCAAGAGGAAAGACTATTGATGATGCAATAGTGATTAGAGAACAAGAAGGAGGTTTATACAAACTAAAGGGCAATTCAAAACAAGCTATGGTCCATGACACAGTAGAGCCAAATGAACTATGGCATAGAAGGCTTGCACATGTGCATTACAGAGCACTACCACTTGCAAGCAAAGCTGTTGAAGGTATTCCAGAAATCTAAGCAAAACATGAAGGGGTCTGCAAAGGATGTGCGAAAGGGAAGAATACAAAGAAGACATTTCCAAGTAGCAAAAGCAAAGCAAAAGGAATCTTGGAAATCATCCACTCCAATGTATGCGGTCCAATTTCATCAAGTTCACTAAGCGGGTATGTATACTATGTTTCTTTTATTAATGAATTTTCTAGGAAGACATGGATTTACTTCATGAAGAACAAAGATGAATTGTTTAGCAAGTTCAAGGAATTCAAAGCCTTGATCGAGAACCACACACAAAAAAAAGATCAAGACCTTTCGATCAGATAATGACGGAGAATTCACATCAAATGAATTCAAAGACTTATGCAAAGAATTAGGGATTAAGATGGAGTTGTCCACTCCTTACAATCCACAACAGAATGGAGTTGCAGAAAGGAAGAATAGAACTATCATGGAAGCTGCAAGAGCAATGCTTCATGATCAAGATCTTCCTATGCATCTATGGGTAGAAGCATCCAGAACAACACTGTATGTACATAACCGTACTCCACACAGAGTACTCGAAAATAAGATTCCTAAATAAGTCTTCTCTGGCAAGAGACCAGAAGCCATCCATCTTAGAATATTCAACTGTCCAGTGTACATACACATACCAAAAGAGAAGAGAACAAAACTAGATCTTTCAGGAAAGAAGGGTATATTTGTGGGATACTCTGAAAGCTTGAAGGCTTACAGAATATACTTCCTAGGATACAAGAAGATCGACATCAGCAGGGATGTAACATCTGATGAAGACATAGCTTACAACAAATCCAGAAAGAGACCTGCTAAAGAACTTGAAGAATCTGAAGCTCCCAGAATTCATGATACAACCATGAATGAAGAAATTCAAGAAGAAGATCGAGAATTTGAAGAACCACAAAGACCTGTAGATCCACCTCATGAGAAGAATCCTCACAAGAGGAAACTTGCTTGGGTTCAAGAAATTATCCAAGGTGCAGAAAGATATGGTGATCCAGAAGAAAATCATAGAAAAAGAAAGAGAACCAGATCTTGCTCCAGATATGTAGCTTTACTATGTGACTTTATCAAAGAAGAACCTTCCAGTTATGAACAGGTGGCAGAGCGGAAAGAATGGAAGGAATAAATGATCAAAGAATATCAATCAATCATGAAGAACGAGTTTGGGATGTTGTCCCTAGACCAGAAGGGAAGTCAGTTGTAACTTCCAAATGGATCTACAAGATCAAGCATGCTGCAGACGGTAGCATAGAAAAATATAAGGCAAGGTTTGTGGCTCGTGGCTTCTCACAGAAGGAAGGAAAAGATTATGAAGAAACCTTTGCTCCTATAGCCAGATACACTTCCATCAGGTCAGTACTTGCTTTGGTTGTAGTAATGAAATGGAAGATACACCAAATGGATGTCAAGACTGCTTTCTTAAATGGTGTAGTAGAAGAAGAAGTGTATGTCGAACAACCACTCGATTTTGAGACACATGATAGAGAGTATCATGTGTGCAGATTGAAGAAAGCCCTGTATGGTTTGAAACAAGCACCCAGGACATGGTACGGCATAATTGACAGCTTTCTATCTAGTATGGGCTTTACCAAGAGTAAAGCAGATTCCAACCTTTACTACAAGGTTGAAGATGGAAACCCAGTGATGCTTCTACTATATGTAGATGATCTGTTTGTAACAGGTATGGATGGGTTGATTGCTTATACGAAGAGAAAGCTTGCTGCCGAGTTCGAAATGAAGGACTTGGGTATGATGTATTGCTTTCTAGGCATGGAGGTGTGGCCGAATGCAGATGATATCTCCCTCGAACAAGGGAAGTATGCAGTAGAGATCCTAAAGAGGTTTGGGATGATGGACTGCGAGGCAGAACCTGAAGCTGTTGAGTGATACTTCATTAGATACGGTTGATGCTATGATGTATCGTTAGATGATTGGGTCCTTGATGTATCTGACGAACATGAGACTAGACATTTGCTTTGCTGTGAACACCTTGAGCCAGTTCTTGATAGATCCGAGAAATGCTCACTTGATTGCTGCAAAGCATATTCTAAGGTACCTGAGGGGTACAATTGATTATGGGCTCAACTATGATGCAAATCTGAAGATTAATCTAGAGGGTTATGTTGATTCAGATTGGGTAGGTAGTGCCATTGATAGGAAGAGCACTTCAGGGTGTTGCTTCAGTATGGGATCAGGAGTGATCTCTTGGTTTAGCAGGAAGCAATCCTGTGTGGCGCTAAGTACAGCTGAAGTAGAGTATGTCGCAGCTTGTTTAGCTAGTTGTGAGGTAGCATGGCTACGGAAGCTACTGTTTAATTTATTTGATCTCTAGATGGATGCTACTTGTATACATTGTGACAACCAGAGTTGCGTGAAGTTGTCAGAGAATCCAGTGTTCCATGACAAGTTGAAGCATATCGAGATCAAGTATCACTATATCAAGGATATGGTGTAGAGGGGAGTAGTGAAGCTCCAGTATGTTACGATGGAGGAACATATAGCTGATGTATTGACAAAGCCATTGGCCAGGGTGAAGTTCGAGTACTTCAGGGAGAAGCTTGGTGTTCTCTAGATCGAGGTTTCATCCAAGGGAAAGTGATGAGTTCCATATCCATTCTGGCATGGTGAGAGGATTGGTTCCTTCCATGGTCAGATGTAAGGGCTGAGACATTCTGTTATGGTGAGAGGATTGGTTCCTTCCATGTCAGATATGAGTGTTGATTTCCATTCTAGGAATGGAGGCACCTGGTCAGTTACCAGGAACACTCAGTCCGAGACTGAGAGAGCCATTTTGATGAGTAGGTCAGATATAAGGGCTGAACCATTCTGTCATGGCTAAAGGATTAGGTTCCTCCCATGTCAGATGTGAGTGTTTTCCATTCTGTCGAGTAGGATAGATGTAAGGGCAACTGCCATTCTAGGAATGGAGGCACCTAGTCAGTTACCAGGTAGCTCAGTCTGGGACTTAGGGCCATTCTGGCAAGGGTGTAGAATTTGGTTCCTACCAGGTCAAATGTGAGTGCACGCCCTTCTGAACATGCATGTTGGATTGGTTCCTCACATGTGTCAGATGTAAGTGCAGGGCCCTTCTAGATGTGCATGTTGGATTGGTTCCTCGCATGTGTCAGATGCAAGTGTAGAGCCTTTCTGGACATACATGTTGGATTGGTTCCTCGTATGTGCTAGATATAAGTGCAGAGCCTTTCTGGACATACATGTTGGATTGGTTCCTCATATGTGCCAGATGTGAGTGCTGGGCCTTTCTGACAGGGTTGTGGGATTGGTTCCCACATGGTCAGATGTGAGTGTTGGGTGTGCCCTTCTGATATGATTATAGGTTAGTTCCTACATGATCATATGTAAGTGCTGGGTGAAGACCTACACGATGGCTAGGCCTACATCCAGCATGAAAAAGGGTTGGCTCTGTAGAAATTCTTATGACGAGAAGAATCATGAGATAGAACTCGTGAAGATTCAGTATTGATGATCCAGCAAAGATGATCCAGATTGAGGGATGATCCAGATCCAGTGATGATGTCCAGTGATGATCCAGATCTGAAGATGAAGATGACTTGAAGACGAAGATGACTTGAATATGAAGATGACTTGAATATGAATATGACTTGAAGACTAAGAAGACTTGAAGATGCAGATGATACAGAGAAGAAGACCAGTGCTAAAAATTGTGTCGAAAGAATACCTTCCTAGTTAAGAGGAAGTGTTGATGTATTTGTAACTTCGGAATGTATTCATCTATGTATCTTATGTATTGTAACCCGATGTTTATTTCGGGATGTATCTATAATGTAATTGAGTCATGTTATCATGCCCCGATGTTCTGATCAGGAGAATCAATAATGTAAACAAGTCATGTCAAGTCATAGTGGGTAACCCTTCGATTGTCTAAGGGTTAAAGTCCCCGCAGTTCCGGGGCGCTAGGATTATTAGAGACTCCTAGTAGAGGTCGGCCCTGGTAAGGTTTTTAGTCATGTCGAGATTAGTATAAATAGAGAGCTAGACACTCTATTTAGCACACAACTCATACACACTCAAGTGTAGCGCATAGTTGAGGAAGAGAAAGACACTGGGGCTAGAGGAAAGGGCTTGCTTCTATCGAGAGATTGTCTTACTGTTTTTGGGTTTCACTTTGGTGTTGATTCTATCTTAGAGGAAGTTGCGGGGTTTTCTCCATTTATGGTTTCCCCGAGGAAAAACACTATGTTCATTGTCTCTTGTGTTTAATTGTTGTGCTTGTTGTTCTCTCAGTTAAAGATCCTAATGATATGCTAGCTAAATGTTGAAAAACTAACAATTTTGACCTAACACTTATGGGAATAGGTCCCATTGATTATGATGTTACTTTGATGTTTAGTTGGTATATTGGGTCTAAGACCCCACTGCATATGAACATGATGATTTGTTTGATATAATGGGCATAAGCCAGTTACATATGTTTTGTGTATGATTTCGTGTGTTGGGTGTGGACCCTGAAGCACATAATTGATTAGATGTTTTGTGTTGAGCGAGTAGCTCTAGAGAACAGGGTTTTTGATGTTTGTGTTGAGCGAGAAGCTCTCGAGAACATGAGTGTTTATATTTTTGTTGAGAGACAAAATCTGCAACACATGAGTTATGAAAACCTTTGTGTTGAGCATGAAGCTCTGAAGCACATGAAAAGATAAAATTAGAAGTGTTGAGCATAAGCCATGGAGCCTTCCAAGTTGATGTTTAGCATAAGGTCTGGAACATTGGATCGTTGGACATTGTATCCCTAGGTGTATCCTACAATTACATCCTAGCATTAGTGTTGAGAGAGGAGCTTTGGAGTTGCACTAAGTTTGTAACTCCCTATTTTTAGCATTGAGTATGGGCTCTCGATAAGCGCTAGGAGTTACTGAAAAGAATTAATTATGTCGAGTGAAAATGACTCGAATAAAACATTGATCTCATCTGACTTATTTTTAAGTGATTAAATGAAATTTTGAATTTATGTATCTCATCAAGGACTAGAGAACTACCATGTTATACAAGGGAATCCAACATGCAAGTAGGTTTAGAGTTTCCTAACCTAGTTGACCTAAACCCTACCTGAAGGCCTTACTAAAGAAAGTGTCATATGTTTAGGGATCATGTTATATGATACCTAAGGAAAAAATGTTAACAAATGATATATATAAGTATATAATTTATACATGATACGTATAAATAGTAAGCATAGTAATAATACTAATAGCTATATGAAATAAAGAAAGGCTCCATATATTATTATTATTACTAATGATAATGAAATATTAAAATACCGGCAAGATTCCAAATAGGAACTAGTTAAAATTAAAAGTACCTAAATTAAATAAAAATGGTTAATTCAAGAAATAAAATGATTCTTGATTTAGTTGCCCCTTTGACTGGAAAGTATGCCTATAAAAAACCAAGCCAAAGAGAGGCTTGGGGATCTTCTATCTTTGGATGATTCCATAATTATACCTAATTATTTTCAAGAGAGTTCTTGGAGTACATTTTTCCTAAGAGGAAAAAAGAGAATTGATTCAGAACCTGATATCCCAGATAGGGAAGGCTTACCTTAGGAGATTTAAGCTACTTGCATGTTGGAACCAGCTCGAAGGGATCCGGATTTAAACCAGGAATGGTTTCGGGTCATGGTTGGGTGGAACATGGTCGTTCCCAAGTGATTCGGTTATCTATACAGAGGTCAGATATGTGTATGAATTTGTTAATATCAGGTATTTGAGTGTGCAGGTTTTCAGCCATTGAAACAACTTCATCTTGCCAGTATGAGGTTCTTTATTTTTCCCTTGTATACTACACAAGTTTTACTATTTGGAATAGATTGATATTTGAATGATTATTTAGTAACTATCCACTATAAGCTAGGTCATCTTTTCTGCAGCTCATTTCCTGTCCATTAATGTAAGGGTTTTGTTTTCTAGATCATTTCTACAATTCATTTCCTGTCTATTAATTTAAGGGTATTGTTCTCTAGTTCATTTATGCAATTCATTCCTTGTCTATTAATTTAAGGGTTTTGTTTTTCTAGTTCATTTCTATAATTTATTTCCTAGTCAATAATTTAAGGGTTTTGTTTTCTAATACATTTCTACAATTTATTTCCTATCTATAAATTCAAGTTCCAAAACCTAGAATTAATTAAAAGAAAATAGAGCCTATATCTTATCTCTGCTAGCAGATTTCATATTGCCAGCATGCCTATATTAAATATAAATAAACCAAACTATTGTCTATAGTATTAGCCTAAACACTAGGAAGCATATTATAACATAAATAAAAATGACTAACACATTAAGTAAAATATTATAAAACAAGAACTACAACCAAATCATTTCCATAATATACACAACAATATCAAATATCAAGCTAAGCTATTGAGACCTCTAAGGTCTGTAGGCACGAGTTCCTCATTCCTCACAACCACACTATATACTTCATAACATAATCATAAAATACAATTATCGAAATCATATCTCACAAGAGATTCCAAATAATAAATAAACCCTAACTTATTCACAAAACTCATTAACATATATCGCATCAATCAAGATGTCATGGGATCGAATCCTATGGGAAATCATGCCAAACCAAAACCTCGTACACACACATATCATTTACAACCAAAGTAGCGCAATATCAAATCTCTTGAGGCTCATGACTTAAAAAGCCAAAATACATAGAAGTGTGACCAACATAGAATCCTATAGGATTTGCTAGCAGCGTTTCCAAACGATGTAATAATTCATAATTAATCTACGTAGCCTACGTTATAAAAATTGAATACCATAATAATTAACCATATATTGAAACCGTTTCCCTGTCGACGTTTCCATAAATCAAATATACATGCTGTAAAACATTTAACATTTCTCCACACATAAATCAAAACCCCAATATATACGTTGTATCCATTTCATGGCTCATGGTCGTTAAACAAAACATTAATCCATTAACAGAAACCCTAAATTAAACCCCTGTCTACGCTAATTATAGCAACGAAATTCATTTCATAGGGTTAATTCCCATAGTCATGGCCATTTCCAAGTAAATACACAAGTAAGAAAAATAAACACTACGAATAACCATAAATCAACATTGCACTAACCTCTGACACACTCGCCGAGCTAAATGGAAAGAGAGCCATTGCCAGTAATGGCACGACTCTAAAGCCAAACAACTCTACTAAAATACCCAAATAAGAATCTAATTACAAACAGAACTTTACAAAGACAAAAATTTCCCAGCTAAGATTCGTAACCACGATATATACATAGTAGCGAATACATTACAAATTAACCATTAAAATGTATTTATAAAATAACATAGTCGCATCTTCCAAGCCAATGCACCATTGCAAGCAATGGTACTATCACCATTATTCAAAACCCAACAGTTAAGAAAAACACAGAGTTTGTATTAAACCCCCACGGTCATAGAGTTAAAGCTATCAACTAATTATTCATTTACAGAGATGAGTCACATAAGTCTCGGCCCAAAGGTGCCAAACCCAAAAAAAACCCAAATTGTACACACATCTCTGGATGCTTTACATCATTTACAAACAATCCCACATCCAATTGCAAACCTTAAACCAAACCATGCATACATTCAAACGACGAGCTTAAAGATCTGCCCAAAACACCATACGTAGAGGGACAAGTTTTAAACTTGTTTGTAACAGGGTTTACCTGTCAAGGGTAATGCATCGGCCACCTGGAAGACCCACGATCGAAATAGTGAAGGCCTGCAACCTACGAATAGAGGACAGCGAAGAATTAGGATTATGCCAAACCTCCAGACTGAAACAACAAATAAACAAGTGTTGCAAAACTAGAATGAAGGACATATCTTCAACATGCAGTCGCAAAACCAGACCTCACACCATGATACAGACCAGAGAGCGGAACAGATCTCACCCAACAAAAGTGCAAATGACTCATGCCTCCAAGAAAATCCAATCTTAGGTCTTGAGACCCCCAAATCCCAAGGCGCGTTAACTCCGCTACCCTATCCACCGCTACGTAGATTTGAAACCCAAAATCTATAGTGCATAAAACTCAAAAATGCATTTTGACATTTGATTTCCATGCAATTCATAAACCCCATCAATGGCATCGTGGAATTAGGGTAAATCCATAATTCATGACATATGAATTATGCCATGAATGGATTATAATATACCTTCACCATATTATACAAAAACCTCAACCAAAATAGGGATAAGATTTAATAACATAAGCCGTATCTAATACAAATTAAACCATATAAATGTTAAGCACAGGTTTAAACTAATTTAAGGTCTTAAAACCATAAGTAATAATGGTAACCAGTATAGACATAGGTATAAATAATCCAGCCTTGCTTAAATGATAAACGCTAACCACCGTAATATGAGATGCTAGGACAGGACTTTGGTCCTGTTGTCTTCAGAAGAAATAACGAATTTCAGCATAGGTAGTATGCCTTTGTTTTAAACTGTCATCACAAGTCTTCCATCACCTGGTGCACTTGCACAAAGAAGAGATGCATTAGTTCGATATGAACTAAGTTAAGTCAGGATTTTCCATAAACCAGTAACCAAAAATTATAAAAAACATAACCATCTAATTCAGATTCAAGTAACGTAACAACAACATAGAAGTACATTAATAACCACATTAGGGAAAAACATCTAGAAGAGGGTAAGAACAACTTACGACAATTCAGTTCATTTAACAAAGTGCAACACATTCCGCATAAGCTAAGATAATGTCCAGCCCAGGTAGTATTAACTAGCCTAATAAAAAAATGATTTTCAAATTTTGGGGACATTACATGATGGCTTAGCATTGACAGTGGATTTGTGATGATGATAATAGGTATTGATGGGATAAGGGTGACTAATTCTGCATACATTTTAGATGTATTGAAATTATGGTAAATATGAGTCATGATGAAAATGATGATGAAGGAACATATCCATTGATGAAGGAGTATGATGACGAAGTTGCTGCTCATGATGGTGGCATACCATGATAGAATAACCAGAAGCCAAATCATATCTTGATGCATTTTCTTTGTCAAAAGAAAGAACATTCTTGGAAGGAATGGAAACACAGAGTCACTCTGTCACGGGAGAGAAAGTAATCAAAGATTACATCTTGGTCCATTTGGACAGTTTCACTAACAAGTTCAATTTTCTAATCTTTATGTTGCAAAATATTTGTGCGCATGTTGATCAAACTGCAACACCATACAATCAAGATACATTATAGAATCATGAAGTTTTGATTACCTGGTGACTTGTTAACTATGTATCTAAATGTGTACACAGGTAGATCAAGCTTCTATGACAATTCAACTTTACTACATGCAACATGGAAGTGAAAATCATGGGTTAATGATAAGAAAACACAAGTACCTCATTCATGTTGGCATAGTGATGAAGGTTCTCATTGAAACTAGTGATCTTGAGATCTACTTGCAACTAACATCCATTTGCAATAAAAGTTATCATGGCTATGACTAATGACTGGAATCCCATCTACCACTCTTGGTGCTCTGAACTTAGACAAGCTTTTTGATGCAGCAGTGAACTCAGGCCACGTTTCATGGATTCATTGAAGAGTTCCCAAAGAAGGATATTTTCGTGATGAAGGAACATGTGATTGATGCAGGAAGCAGGGTGATCGATGAAATGAATATCTACAACAAAATACATCAAGATACTCAGCAATCTCTCGATCTACTAATCAACGTTGCAGATTGAGTCGATGTTTGGGATTTATCCCACATTAATAGAGAAGTTGATTTGTTTAGTGTTTATAAATCCCAGCCTTACCATTTCTATTCGACACATAGTGAAAAGGGTATGTGGGGGATCTAGGTGCTTGAACTCCACGAGAATTCACTAGCCTTGAGCCTGGGACAGCTTGTCAGGCCCCTACCGTTTTGGAAAAAATGACAACATCTGTTGAATTGATATTTTTTATCCATTAACACGATGGTCACATGAGTGCTCAATGGCTAAGAGTAAGGCTTCAGAGGTTATATGAAGCCCGCAAGGGGTTTGTAGAAGCCCATAAAGGCTTGAGGGATCCTGCAAAAGATGAAGGTAATCCCGTGGGAGCTTCCAGGAAGACCATGATCGCACTAAAAAGAGAAAAGATGCTCATAGAGGGCTTAATGAAGACACACAAGCGCAGGTGCGAATAGAAGAAGCCATAAGATTAAAGAAGATCATGCCCGAGTTTTGGGAGAAACGAAGCCCGTAAAAAGCCCAAGCATGCATTTTTGAAGGAGATGAAGCCAACAGGCCTGAAGTTAATTTATGAATTAATTGACCAGCTAATTAATTAGTTAGTTCATTAAAATGGAGATTTGAAAGGGCATGGTTGTGGAGGGGTTAATCTTGCAAACCTGGAATATGTCCACATATATTTTAATTAGTTAAATAATTAAAATTTGTAAAAGACTGAAATATGAACTAAATATTTTCGAAGAAGCATGAAAATATTATTAATTAAATTAATTAATAAATGGTTAAATAGAACCATGAATTAAATCAAGATAGAGATTTAGTTAATTATTAATGAACATAATTGAAGTTGAGATTCGAAGAGGTGTGAAAGAATTTGAAAAGAATTTTAATTTATAAAACATAATTAAAATAGAAGAGAAATAAAAGGACATATATTTTTGGAAGAGACGTGGCTTTTCGATTTGAAGAGACATGGAAGAGATATTTAATGAATAATCAAAATAGAAGAATATGTGTGTCTTGGAGTCAAAAGTTGTTGTAGCATCCTGAGAAGTCCAAGACAAGTTTGTAGTACGAGAATTGAAGAAAAGATATAGTTTTCGATGGTATGGTGGATCTAGGTGGGTTGGTTCCTGTAGGGGAGTAGGTGCTTGCATGTCAGTTGTAACTGACTAAATAGGGGTGTGGGTGCATCCTGATCAATTGGTGCTAATCCAAACAGGAAGGAAAAAATATTCCTTCTATCGTAAATTGTAAAAACAGTTTTGCAGTTAATAGATATGAGTTTGTGGTTTTCCCTATTGGGTTCCACGATAAATATTTGATTCCAAATTTGTTTTTTACATTTGCAAATAATAAAGTGAAATAAATTGTCTTAAAATTGTGTCACTGATTCACCCCCCCCCCTCTTAGTGACAAGACCTGATGCATCAATTGGTATCATAAACGGTCTATTTACTAGAAATTTTAATCACTTGAAGAGAAGTATACATCAGAATGGATCAGAAGATGAAGATGTCACTAAGATTCCCCATATCCGATGGTGAAGACTATATTTTCTAGAAGATTGGAATGGAAAGCTATATAATGTCCATTAGACTAGAAGTATGGGCATTAGTTGAAGAAAAATATGATGTTCCAAAAATCACTCCCAAAGAAGCAGAAGATAAGAAGAAATTTTGGGAACATGAAAAGACATTAAATACACTACAAGTTGGACTGAGTAAGAAGGTCCTTGCAAATGTACTAACCTGTAAAAGTACAAAACAACTATGGGATAAATTGGAAACTATATATGCAGTAGATTCCAAAGTAAAGAAGGCAAAACTTCAATCTATCAAAGTTCAATATGAAGGTCTAAATATGAAGGAGGAAGAAAATATTTCAGAGTACTTTGAAGAGTTCATAGTATTGCTAATGCAATCAAAGGTTTGGGATCAGAAATACTAGATGAATAGTTAGTTGAAAAAGTATTGAAACACTTCCTTTGGCATATAATCCTAAAGTGTACACTATTGAAGACTGAGAGAAACTAGATGAACTCACCATGGATGAATTGTATGGAATTCTCAAATCCTATGAGTTAAGATTAGGTCATGAGAACCTCCCAAAAGGAGAGGAAAATTTGGAGGAGGTCAAGAAAACAAAAAATACGAAGCAAAAACCTCAACTCATGCAGCAGAAAGAATCTGATGTAGAAGAAGCCAATTTTATTAAGAAACTTCAGAAAGGATCAGGGAAGTACAAACACAAACTTCCTTTTAAATGTTTTAATTCTGGCAAAGTTGGGCACTTTGCAGCCAAGTGTCTTTATCCCAAGGAAGATTCTAAATATGAAGATGGCACAAATAAACAATATAAGAAAAAGGGGAAATCCCACTATAAGAAAAAGAATTACAAAGGAAAAAAGAATTTCTACTCAAAAGAATAGAATGGTAGTTCATCTAAGTCTAGTGATAGTGATGGCGAAGTTCTTTTTCTAGGTATTGAAGAGTATAATGAGATAGAAGAGATTGAGCATAAGGAAGAGTTAGAAGATGAAGCATAAGTTAACATGGAAGAATAAATTCTCAGCACCTTGGATGAATTAAGAAGATACAAAAACAAATATAGACAGCTGATAAGTTTCGTAGTCGAACAAAAAGAAAAAGAGATGGACAAAATCATGAGCAATCTGAAAAAACAAATCCTAGATGCAAATAGGATAGAAGAAAGGATGGAGAAGTCTCTTAAAGAGAAAAACTACCCTGGGAAAGGATGGAGAAGTCTCTTAAAGAGAAACAACTAACCTGGGAAAGAATGGAGGAAGAATTAGTTCACTTAAGAAAAGAGATTGATGTAAAAATTATCCAAACATGATATGAAAATATCTCTAAAGTCTTAGATAAGATTATAACCACACAAAGGGATCTAAGTAACAAAAATGGAATAGGTTTTTCTTAAGAAGAAAACCAAGTTAGCTCAAAATATTATGGAGATGCTCTTCTTGGTACATTCAAAAAGGAAGGAGAAGAAAAGACAAGCAATGATCAGAACTCCAGAGGATTAATTCAACCCATCAAGAAGGAATCCAAGACAACACCACAGAAATTTTATCAAAACAAACATTCTCACATTTTCTTTGGTTATTGCTTTGCATGCTCTAACTTCAGGCACAAAGCTATGAATTGTAGAGCATATGGAAGGAAAAATTTGAGGGATAAGAACTATAACCTCAAAGACAACCAAAAAGTTAATCAAGTTAAGAGAAGAAATTATAACTCTTTTGCACCTCTACAAGAAAGAAACTTAGAATGCTTCAAATGTCATAACTATGGACATAAAGCAAGTAATTGCAGATTAATGGAAGTCTAAAAAAAAAAGTTCATTAAAGATCAAAAGAATATTTGGAAAGAAAAAACATCAAAAGAGGAATGTCGTATTGCCTTGAAATCCCAAGACAAAGGAGATATATGGTATGTTGACAGTGGTTGTTCAAAACACATGACATGAGGTAAGGACAAGTTTTTGAATTTACAGAAACATAAGGGTAAATTTACATTTGGTGAGAATGCTTCAAGTAACATTCTTGGGAAAGCCACTGTGAATTTGGGAAAAGACAAAACCAAGAATGTGTTGCTGGTGGAAAATCTGAAACCTATCCTATTAAGTGTCGGCCAAACCTGTGATCAGGGGCACATTTGCATGTTTGATTCCCATAAATGTGAGATTAGGAGAAAGGACTCAGGAAAATTGGTTGGTACTGGTCCTATAAATCCTGATAATGTATACATACTAAACACAAAACTGCATGAGGAATGCCATATAAATTTAGTGGATGAAAGTTGGCTATGGCATAGGAGGTTGGGGCACATTAACTTTGACAATTTAGTGAAATTCGGAAATCTTGGGGCAGTAAGAAACATTCCAAAGATCACAAAACCTTCAAATCCTATATGTAGACATTGTCAACTAGGGAAGCAAACTAGAATAAGGTTCAAAGCAAGAGGATACTCAACCTCAAAACCTATAGAGCTAGTTCATACTGGCCTCTTTGGACCTACAAGAACCAAATTTTTGCAAGGAGACTCCTATGTTTTGTTGTTCATTGATGATTTTAGTAGAATGGATTGGGTATTTTTTCTCAAGGAAAAATAAAAATCATTTAAGAAGTTCAAAGCTTTTAAAACTCTTGTTGAAAATGAAACAGAGGAAAAAATAAAATGTCTTAGATCACATAATGGTGGTGAGTTCACCTCAAAATAGTTTGATCTCTTCTATGAAAATCATGGAATTAAGAGAAGAAATTCTGCTTCCATAACACCTAAACAAAATGGGGTTGCTGATAGAAGGAATAGAACAGTCCAAGAGGCTGCAAGGACTATGCTCAATGAATTAAGATTGTGATGGATATTGGAGGGAAGTTGTAAGCACAACAGTACACACATTAAATAGAGGTCAGCTCAGGATTAATAGTAATATAACTCCTTATGAACTATGGTTTGGGAGAGCTCCTTTAGTAAAATACTTCAAGGTCTTTGGTAGTAAGTGTTACATCAAAAGGCTTGATGAGAATCTCAAAAAATTGATTCTAGATCTGATGAAGATATGTTCCTTGGATATGCTTCTACCAAGAAAGCATATAGATGTTATAATCTTAGATTACATAAGATTGTTGAGAGTGCAGATGTTAAAGTGGATGATTAAAAAAAAACATCAAGAGACCATAATTTACAATGAAGACGAAGATGATGATGAGTCAGTTACACAAGCAGATGAAGAAGAAAAGGAGGATATACAAGAAGATGAAATGGATACCAAAGAAGAACAGGAAGATATTCGAGAAGAAGAGATAAAGGAATAATCCTCAAGAAGAGACACAAATACACCTTCAAGAATAAATCAAAGAAATCATCCCGAAGACCCAATTATTGGAAATAAAAGCACTAGAGTACAAACAAGAAGGAAATTGTTGTATCAAACTGGAATAACACTCTTGTCACATATTGAGCTCAACTCAATCAGAGAGGCATGCAAAGGTGAGAATTGGGTCAATGCTATGAATGAAGAATTGGACCAAATTGAAAAGACTCAAACTTGGGAATTGGTTCCAAGACCATAAAGCATGGTAATTTGTCTCACTTTTTACCCTTTTGTGGCAATGACCTTTTATAAAACATAATGAACTAAATATATACAAATCCATTAATATTTTGATAATGGTGTAATAAAACAAAAAATTTCATTGTGAATGAGCTTTTATATGGTATTTTTTTCAGATTTAAAAAATTTATGTTTATGTTATTTATTTCATTTTCTTTAGAGGTCATTTATTATTATTCCAGCGTCTTAGACGTACTCACAAAATCGTGACCCCCCATAACTATCTTCATTTATTTAAATTTAAATCCAATTTTTTTGAACAATTTTTTAGAGCCACTTTTAAGATTGTTGTACAATTTTTTAAATTTTATTTTATGATATATATTTTAATTATTTTTAAATTATTAATATAAATAATAATCTTTGTGTACGTAAAAGCGCGACCCAATAAACTATCATTTTAAAACTTCAAAATCAATATTTTTTTATATGAATACCATAATAATATACAAGTGATTGTTAAAATTATTTTTTAAATTTTTTAAATACATTTTTTTTATTTTTTAATATTTTTTTGAATACATTTATAATAACAAAATATATTTATCTTGGTGCAAAGTGAGACATGTTACCATGTTTTTACAACATTGGAACTAAATGGGTGTTTAGAAACAACGTAAATGAAAATGGGAAAGTAATCAGGAACATAGCCAGATTAGTATGTAAAGGGTATGCTCACGTTGAAGGAGTAGGTTTTGGAGACAGTTTTGCACTTGTGTCCATATTAGATGCAATTAGGATGTTCTTAGACTTTGCTAGCTACAAGAAATTTAAAGTATACCATATGGATGTCAAGTCAAAATGGAAACTTAGAAGAGGAACTCTATATTGAGAAACTGAAAGAATTTCAATTAACTGATAAAGGAGAATATGTATGTAAACTAAAGAAAGCACTCTATCGGATAAAACAAGCTCTAGGTCTATGGGATAAAACAAGCACTCAAAGGATGGTATGCAAGGCTAGACTTGTATTTAAAAGTACAAGGATTCAAAAGAGGATCAACATACAGTAATCTTTATTGTAAAATTGTTTATAATATCCTGATTATTATGGAAGTATATGTTGATGATATTATATTTGGGAGTGATGATGAAAAACTGAGTGAGGAATTTGCTAGGAGGATGTAGCAAGAGTTTGAAATGTCTTTTCTTGGTGAACTAAATTTATTTCTAGGATTACAAATAGTACAGTCTAAAAGGGGAATCTTTATCCATCAGTCTAAGTATGTTAAATATATTCTTAAATAAATTTAGTTAGAGGATTGCAAACCTATATGTACACCTATGACAATAGGATGCAAACTAAGCAAGGAATATGAGTCCAAGGATGTAGTTCCAAAAATGTACATATCAATGATTGGGAGTTTACTCTATGTGACAGCTTCCAAATATGATGTCAAGCAAGTTGTTGGAATGGTGGGTAGATTCCAAGCTACACCAAAAGAGAGCCATGTTCAAGCTGTGAAAATAATATTTAGGTATTTAAAAGGAAACATATATCTTGGATTATGGTACCCTAGCAAGAACTCATTCTCCTTAAAGGCCTATTCAGATGCAGATTGGGAAGGTTGTGTAGATGACAGAAAAAGTATAAGTGGAGGAGCATTATTCTTGGGAGAATCATTGGTAGCTTGGAAAATCAAGAAGCATGCCTCAATTTCTCTTTCTACCACTGAAGTTGAGTATATTGCAGTAGCATAATGTTGCACACAAGTGGAATGGATGAAACAAACCTCACAAGACATCAAAGTAGTGTTTGAAAAGGATACCATTATCTACAGTGATAATTCAAGTGTTATAAGTCTTTCCAAGAACCTTGTCCAGCATTCCAAAGCAAAACACATTCCAGTAAAATACCATTATCTAAGAGATGAGGCTGTAAATAAGAACATTAAATTGGAATATGTTCCAACATAAGAACATTGTGCAGGCATTTTTACTAAACCCTTAAGCATAGATGTATTTGAAAATAATGCATCAGTTCAGGGGGGGATAGTGATCAAAGTTAGGGGGAGTCATTCAACCCTTTTCCCTTGATGTCAAAAGGGGAGAAATGAATGTAGTATTTCCATCAATGCCAAAGGGAGATATTTTTGGAAATATGGAAATACAGGTTGTCATTGATGGCATTGGAAATGACAGTGGATTTGTGATGATGATAATAGGTATTGATGGAACAAGGACACTAATGTTGCATACATTTTAGATGTATTAACATTATGGTAAATATGAGTCATCATGAAAATGATGACGAAGGAACCGATCCATTGATGAATGGGTATGATGATGAAGTTGTTTCTCATGATGGTGGCACACCATGATAGAAGAACCATAAGCCAAATCATATATTGATGTATGTGCTTTGTCAGAAGAAAGAATAGACTTGGAAGGAATGAAAACACAAAGTCACTCTGTCGTGGGAGAGAAAGTAATCAAATATTGCATATTGGTCCATTTGGACAATTTCACAAACAAGTTCAATTTTCTAATCTTTATTTTGGAAAAGCTCTATGCGCCTATTAATCAAACTGCAACACCAGACAATCCAGGTACATTATAGATGGCATGATTTTTTGATTACCTGGTCACGTGTTGACTATCTATAGAAACGTGTACCTGGGTAGATCAAACTTCTGTGGCAGTTCGAATTTACTACGTGCAACATGGAAGTGCAAATCTTGGGTTTACGATAAGAGAACACAAGCACCTCATTCCTGTTGGAATAGTGATGAAGGTTCTCATTGACACTAGTGATCTTGATATCTACTTGCAATTAATATCCATTTGCAATAAAAGTTATCATGGGTACGACTAATCACTGGAATCCCATCTACCACTCTTGGTGCTTTGAACTTAGACAATCTTTTTGATGCAGTAGTGAACTCAGGCCAGATTTCATGGTTTCATTGAAGAGTGCGCAAATAAGTATATTCTCTTGATTAAGGAACAGGAGATCGCTACAGGAAGCAGGGCGATCGATGAAATCAATATCTATAGAAAAATTCATCCAGGAGACTCGACAATCATCCAATATGGTAATCAACGATTCAGATTGAGTCAGTGTTTGTGATTTATCCCACATTGATAGAGAAGTTGATATGTTTAGTGTGTATAAAGCCCAAACTTACCATTTCTATTCAACACATAGTGCAAAGGGTATGTGGGGGATATAGGTGCTTGAACTCCACGAGAAGTCACCATCCTGGAGCTCGAGACGATCGGTCAAGCCCCTACCCTTTCGGAAAAAATGACAACATGTGTCAATGACAGCGTCTATTGAATTAATATTTTTTATATGTTGACAAAATGGTGACATGAGTGATCAAGGTCTGAGAGTAAGCCTTCACATGCTATGTGAAGCCCTCAGGAGGTTTGTAGAAGAAAAGAATAATCTCAAAGGAGCTCGTAGAAGCCTACAAAGGCTTGAGGGATCCCGCAGAAGATGAAGGTAAGCCCACAGGAGCTTCTAGAAATACCATGCCCACATTAAAAAGAGAAGAGATGCTCGCAAAGGGTTTAAGGAAGACACACAGGCATGAATATAAGAAGCCAGAATATTAAAGAATACCATGCCCGATTTTTGGGAGAAAGAAATCCCGTAGAAAGCCCAAGCATGCAGTTTTGAAGGAGATGAAGCCTATAGGCTTGAAGTTAATTTATGAATTAATTGACTAGTTAATTAATTAAATCGTTCATTAAAACATAGATTTGAAAGGGCGTGGTTGTGAAACGGTGAATCCAGCAAACCTGGAAGATGTCCATTGATATTTTAATTAGTTAAATAATTAAAATATGGAAAAGATAGAAATATAAATTAAATATTTTTGAAGAAGCATGAGAAGATTACTAATTAAATTAATTAATAAATGGTTAAACATAACCCTGAATTAAATCAAGACAGAGATTTAGTTAAGTATTAATGAACAGAATTAAAGTTGAGATTCGAAGAGGTGTGAAGAAATTGAAAAGAATTTTAATTTATAAATCATAATTAAAATAGAAGAGAAATGAAAGGACATGTATGTATGGAAGAGATGTGGCTTTTCGATTTGAAGATGAAACAAACTGATATAACCTGCAAAAATGCATATATATATAAAACACTTTCATGTGAATTAGGGGCTATAATTTTTTCAGAACATTCATCCTTAAGTTTAAAATGCAAACAACATTAATTTCCGCAAGGAAATACACATTTCTACAATTAAATCTACTTCTGCAACCAGAAAATTCGTTTCCACACTGAAACTGGATTTTCTGACTTCTGCCTTCCGGTTTTCGATTCCAACTTTGGGTAGCAGAAATATTGAAATGATGTATGCTCACTTGTTAGTTTTTCTCTTTTTGACTTCGGACCTTCTGACTTCTTCCTCTGACTTTGGGTAGCGGAAATCCTTAAATGTGGTATGCTCACTCGTCACTTTTCTGATTTTTTGTTTCTGGATTTAGGATTCCAACTTCAGAAATTCTGAGCTATGATATCCTTATCCGTTCACTTTCCTCTTTCCAACTTCTGAATTGTGACTTCGGACTTCAGAAATCCTGAGATACAATACCTTTACTCATTTTCTTTCTACATTTCCACATGACTTCTTCTACACCATTGATTCTTGCAAGGTCAACCTCAACCGTCGATCTTGCAAGCTGCGGATTTCAGGTTGTGGACTTTCAACTTTCTCGAAGTTCCACTTCGATATTTTTGCTTCCTCCTTTCCACTTGAATTATTTTGTGTCATTGATTGTTGGCCTACTTTTTCTCACTCTTGTGACCCAGGTTCAACAACAACACAATACCAACAAAACACCCAAAGATATCGGCCCGAAGGAGTAAGCTCAACCGGAAACACCTGCAAGGCAGGCACAGTCTCACTTGAGATATCTTAATTTGTAACTATCATAACCATGTTTCTGCAGTTGGCAAGGGATGGAAGTCCCTTAGTGCATGGCCAAGGTGCTCGACAGAGTCAAAAGGATGGAGTCTTTTACTACATGATAGTGGTGCAACAGTGGACACAACCGGCGTGTGACACAACCTTGTCCTTGTCAACTTAACAACTGGTGCAACTATGCGACGCAACTGAGTCCTTAAATGTAACTGACAATGATGCGACTATATAATAATCTTAACAGTATTTTACATGAAATAGGACCAAGTGCTGGACAATAGTTTAGTCATTCATTCCTTCACTACTTTTATCAATATTGCGACATTCATTCAAGCAATAACCATAAACAATCCAAGATAATCAAACATTCAACATTAACCGTTAAACATTCAAGATTCAACATTCATGCGACACAGGTAATAACGTGGAAACCCATCTTGGTAAAAACCACCAAGGTGCTCTTCATATGGCATGAGAAATATATGGCACCTTGTAGTCTATGACTTATAGACTGTTTTTAGATATGTCTATTTCACATCAGACTCTTTCTTGCTCTCATGCTCTCTATTTTATGCTTTTATTCTAACTACTCCTACTGATCTGCACACAACCTAGATCGACTCTTTTATTCTACTATATGCGCACTTAGCTATAGAATGACTCTTACAAAATGGTCTGCGCACTCAGCTGTAGATCTACAGCTCAACAGCCTACTATACTATCAAACTTCTCTCTGATTAGCAATACAATAACCAAATATTCAGCAACCCTTCTACAAAATGGGTTCTTCCTATTTATAGTTTCTTGCAGACGACGCAGGGTCGACTGAGTACAGCTCAGTTATTACAGTAATAACTCTCCACACAAACTTCTTGTATTACATTTATGACATACCATACCTTGCCACAAAATGTCCTTCAATATATTTAACACATGCCATAACTAGCTGCAAAAATTGTCCTTTAGTCTTCCGCCAACTCGAGCACCTACAGTCCTTCCTGACCTCTCTCCTTCCAAGATTAGCTCTTCTACCTTCCAATTTTCCTCATAGCACCATTCCCCGTTGCAGGTTTCTTTGCTCTATGATTCCTTTTATCCCTTTTCCTGCTTTTCCTTTGCGCGTGTGCTTCGGTTTCCTCCTTATGCTCTATCCTGGCCCAAAAAGCCCCCAACACTCACATGTGGCTCATCCTGAGCCACTAACAAGGTCGATGGTTCTCATGGTTCTGGCACTGGTTGTGCCATGGGACCAACCTTGTCCTGAAATTCCTTCAAAATGCCTTCCACTTAGGAAACCTCTTGTTCTACTTCCTCTACTTGTTTGGCCAATTGTTCCACATGGTCAGAACTAATATGTTCTGATGGTCCTTCCAATGACTAAGTGATAAGATGGAGCTTCTGCTATGCAGGCTGAATGAGACTTGTAACTCTTTTAGCCTCTATCTACTATGTCGTAACTTCCTCATTTCTTTTCTGCTCTTAGTCGCAGAGAGTTATTAATTCCTGCTATAGCTGCTTCAGCTCGGAGACCTTTGCAATATTCTCTTTGATCAACAGCTTCTTCATATATGCCTTAACCACGCTGATATTTAAATCAGCTTGTCGCACATCTTCCTTGATTTTCTCCACAGCTTCATCTTCTAGAAGCAATTCCCATGTTGCAAAGACGGCTTCAACTGCTTCAGTGCAGATTTTTTCTCCTTGCCTGATTTACTCAACAGCCTCAGATGTTGTTTTCCTGCGTTCTTCTGGCACCTTAGGAGGTGTGCTTGGTATCTACTGTGCTCTAATCTCTTCAACCTGTTTCCTTAGTTCTATGGAAATTTTGGACAACCGTTCTACCTTTTAATCCATATCTTCATCTTCTTGGCCTTCTTCCAAAGGGAACTCTGCGACTATGTCTTTGATGGCTTCAGCTAGTGCAAGCCTTCTCTATTCGGGTGCTTCGATCTCTTTCTCTTTTTCGCAAAGGAGGGATTTGTGAATTTTCTCCTTCCTTACTTGATTTGTATCCTAGTATGCAAGAGAATTCTCCCAGATCGTGATTTTGTTCATGGAGGCATGCTAAATAGTATATACTTTGCCCAATGCTAGTTTGAAAAAATCTAGCATTAGTGTCCCCATCGCGTGGATCACACCGTTGAACTCCATTGTTCCTGTCTCCACTGCTCAGGATTGGATGTTGATATTCACCAGTGACAACAATAGTGGTGTTACTAATGCATCATGAGGATCCACGCCATAAGTCTCATCTTCGACTGTCCTTTTTACTTCATTAATAGCCTCAGTGAGCGTATTGATATGCTCCGCCATTTTGTGAGTCGGCCGCGGCTACTTTTTACTTATCCCTTTAAGACTGGACTTTGCAACCTCTGCGATTTCTTCAGAAAGCAAGTTCATGTCCTCCTCGGCTAAGCTGACTATGTTAATCATTTTATCGGAATTACGCTTCTTATGTTGCAGTTCAGTATGTTCCTTCTTCTGTTATCGATGGAGGTTCTACACATCCTCATAAATAGGTGTGTTTTCTCCATCATCTTGATCAGATCACTGTCATCATTGTCGTTGTCTATGTTGTGTGACTGTTTTCCTTACCCATCACCCCCGTCATTTCCTTGAACATCATCTTGGTCATTTCCTTCACCATCATCTTGGTCGTTTCCTTGGATATATCCATGTTCCATTTGCACGTCGGTTGGGATGTGCCATTCCTCAGGACAATCCTGGATGGATGCTTCCACATACGAGTCAGTAATCATGAAAAGCATCGACTGTAATTGCTTCTCAGGATCCTACCACAGCTCCAGAATAATGTTGTCGACACCAGCCTGGAAAATTCTTAAAGATGAATACTTTTATACTGGCACAACCCGCAGTGTATGCTGGTGTTTTATTACTTCGCGTAGTACCTCCCCATGTAGAAAGAAATCTATGTTATTTTCCTTGTGGCAGATCTTATCTTCCTTGTCCTCCCAGAGGTTATGATACTTCACGCCATCGAAAAGTACTAGGACATCCAGCAGGTGGTAATCTGGTGGGTTTGACCAAACAAAAAAAGAAATTAGAACAAGCAACCAAGAGTAGTGGAATTTGGCCTTACTCTCCTCCTGTTCCTGCTCAGCATCCTCCAGCAGCTCATTCAATGATTGGGACCAATTGAACAAAACTCCCTCTATGCACTGTTATGCAAGTTCAAATGTCTTGGCAGTGCACTCAGTGGGCCGCATCTTGTGCAGCAACTTGCAAGATAGAATATTTGCGAAAAACCTCACTGTGTTCTCAGTTATAGAGGAAATGAGGAATCCTCTATTCACATGCTAGAGGTCATATCTTTCCTTTATATTTTTTGTATCTCTGTTTGCACGTAGATATGGTGCAGGGTCATGTCCTTGACACAGAAGACACGTTATCTTTGAAATGAGCTCGACATCGACAACATAGGGTCAATCAAGCTATAAATATCCTCCATGGAAACAGACCAGCATCTGTTTCACATATGTGCTTGCTTGCTTACATCATCCAAAGTGCAGCATGAGCAGTAAGTTAAGTAGGCTCGAGCTTTCTATACCTCGAGTCCATTGCATTGGAACGACCAACTGCGCCTCAGGAGGGGTGGTTGGCAACGTGATCATGTAGTTCTTTCTTTCCAGTTTTGCTTGCTTCCTCGTATCGGTATCTTCAAATTGCAACTCCACTTGTTTCGAGATTATGTTCATCAGCAACATCACTCCTGCAGGGATCTGGGGTGCGACCAAGGAGAGGTGCGCTTTCATCGGAAGCTTTACTTTAGGAGATTCTTCTCTCCTTGGCGAAACATATGGTGGTAGAAGGTTCCGCTCCTCTATAGTGGAATTCACGTCTCTTCATGGTGGCGAAGCTGGTGCTTCCTCGGTGGCTACATCCTCGGTAGCCTTACGCTTCTTCGTGAACTTCAACACCCTGACCTGAGGTGTTGATGATTCTGGGATGTGTCTATCTAACAAAAATGGTTGCAGACCTGTAACTGGTATATTTACCGGTGGATTTTGAGCTGGGGCCGACGCAGAGGCTGAAGAAGGGGCTGAACTAGCTGTAGGAACTATCTATTGGTTTTGTCACACCATCATTTCTGGTTCTTATTCTTGTTGTTGTACCTCTGGGGACATAATTTATTCTTCTGCTGGGAAAGGTGACACTCTCATAACATCGTACTGCTCACTGGTACTGGAAATGGAAATGACCATTAGCTTTGTCTCTCACAGTCACAAACTCTGGTTCACTCTTCTTCTCTTTGTGCAAGTAAAGGGATTCTTGTCGATGAAGGCTCATATTTATAGGGATGCGCTTGTCCTGCATGTGATCATTCAATGGAAAATCAATTTCTTGTCGATCACATGGGCTTCCCATTCAACACATTCCACCATTAACTCACGTACTCGAATTATGATCTGTACTTGTTGATGTAATTGTAACTTTGGAATGTATTGACTTGTATTTCTGATGTATTGTACCTTGATGTTTATTCCAGGATGTATTTTTAATGTACTTGAGTCATTTCATGCCCCGATGTTCCTATCGGGAGTTTCTATAATGTAAACAAATCATGTTAATTCAAGGTGGGTAACCCTCCTATTGTCTAAGGGTTAAAGTCCCCGCAGTTTCGGGGAACTAGGGTTATTAGACTCACCTAGTGAAGTCGGCCCTGGTTGGGTTTAGTCAAGTTGGGAATTAGTATAAATAGAGAGCTAGCCTCTCTATTTATTACACACTCACTCACACTGATTTGTAGCACATAGCTAAGGAAGAGGAAGACACTGGGGCAAGGAAGAAAGAAGGTTACTGCTGTTGGGAGATCATCTTACTGTTTTGGGTTTTAATTTTGGTGCTGATTCTATCTTTGAGGAAGTTGCTGGGTTTTCTCCATTTATGGTTTCCCCAAGGAAAAACACTATGTTCATTGTATCTTGTGTTTGATTGTTGTGCTTGTTGTTCTCTGAGTTAAAGATCGTAATATAATGCTAGCTTAATGTTAAAAATCTAACATGGTATCAGAGGTAACCTGAGAAGAAGACACCGTGCAGCTGCAGGAACTAGGGATTCCTACTTTTTGGATCTCTCTCCACATATTTTCAGCAAAAGTAGGGTGTAATAACTCTCCTCCCTAGAGCGCATCTTTCTGTCGAAGCAGAATCCAATTCTGAGGTTTTTCATTTTTGGACCCGACACTACTGCTGGGAATTAGGGCTTTTCACGGAAGTGGAAATTTTTAGTGAGCCCAGGCTTGGATTGATATCCTCCTCAAAATCAAAGTTAGGGATCAAAATCAAAGCATTTGGTTGGACAGAAATCCAGAAAAGCAAAACCCTAATCTGCTCTTGAACCAGCACTACAGAATTTCAGCTCCAAATCCAGATCCAACATCTTGACCTGGTAAGATCTAAATATTTTGTATTTCCATTTGAGGTTCTCAGTTAAGATGTCTCATCATACCAAGCTTGATGAAAATCTTGACGGAGCTGATAACTTCCGATCCTGGAAGTATACGATCTCCCTGGTCCTTGAAGAAAATTAGTTGGACTTCTATATCAGTAAGGAGGTTCCAATTCTAGAGGGAGATGAGGCCAAGGCCTTACATAAGAAGAAGTTGGTTATGGAAAAGATGATCATTGATGATTCTATTAGGGATCACCTCATACCACAGGTGTCCTCCATCAAGACACCTAAAGCCATGTTTGATGCCCTAACCAAACTGTTTGAAGGGAAGAACATCAATCGGAAGATGACTCTAAGGAACCAATTGAAGAATGTAAAGATCCAGAATGAGGAGACCATCCATTCATACTCAACGAGGGTCTCCCAGATCAAAGAATAGCTAGAAGCAGTAGATAAAGAAGTGGAGAATGCAAAAATTGTGATGACTACCTTGAATGGTCTCCCTAGGTCATGCATGGGATTCTTTCATCCAAGGAACCTATGCTAGGAAGAAGTTAGTCAAGTTCAATAGACTATGGGAAGAATGCTCACAAGAAGAAGCTCGGATAGCAGCTCAAGAAGAAAATATGGGAAGTGAAGATCAATCTCTCATAGTACACTCCAGGAAAGGAAGAAGGGAAAATCATCATCACCAGGGTAAGCCTTCTCATCAGAAAAAAAAATCCTGTAAGAAGGGATCCATCCAAACTCAAATGTTATACATGCGATGAAATAGGACACTTTGTTAGAAATTGTCCCATGAATAAGAATGGATCCAAGAAGAAGAAGAACTCCAAAAGAAGACATCATGCTCACACTGCTGAGGATGATGATCCTCTCAGGAAGAAAGTAAAACAAGAAAGTGAAGAAGAATATGTTCTGATCTCCGCTCTCACAGGAACTATCACTCATGGAAGCAAAGATTGGCTTATTGACAGTGGGGCTTCCAAACACATGACAAGTTTCAAGGAATCCTTTGAGAAACTATCCAAACATAATTCACCCCATAAGGTGAAACTTGGGGATGACTATCAATATCCCATAAAAGGTAGTGATGAATCCTCCTACAAGCTAGACTCTAGAAAGTCTATGAAAATGAAGGATGTCGTGTTTGTACCAGGACTAAAGAAGAATATTCTCTCCATATCGGCACTGGATGCAAAAGGAATGAGGGTTGCATTTGTAGATGGCCAAGTCCTCATGTGGTCAAGAGGAAAGACTATTGACGATGCAATAGTAATTGGAGAACAAGAAGGAGGATTATACAAATTGAAGGGCCATCTAGAACAAGATTTGGTCCATGACACAGTAGAGGCAAATGAACTTCGGCACAGAAGGCTTGCACATGTGCATTACAGAGCACTACCACTTGCAAGAAAATTTGTTGAAGGTCTTCCAGAAATTCAAGCAAAACATGAAGGGGTCTGCAAAGGATGTGAGAAAAGAAAGAATACAAAGAAGACATTTCCAAGTAGTGAGAGCAAGGAAAAAGGAATCTTGGAAATCATCCACTCCGATGTATGTGGACCAATGTCATCAATTTCATTAAGAAGGTATGTATACTATGTTTCTTTCATTGATGATTATTCTAGGAAGACATGGATTTACTTCATGAAGAACAAATATGAAGTTTTCAGTAAGTTCAAGGAATTCAAAGCCTTGATCGAGAACCACATAGAAAAGAAGATCAAGACCTTTTGATCAGATAATGGTGGATAATTCACATCAAATGAATTCAAAGACTTATGTAAAGAATCAAGGATTAAGAGGGAGTTATCCACTCCATATAATCCACAATAGAATGGGGTTGTAGAAAGGAAGAATAGAACTATCATGGAAGTTGCAAGAGAAATGCTTCATGATCAGGATCTTCCTATGCATCTATGGGCAGAAGATGCCAAAAAAGCGGTGTATGTACAGAACCATACTCCACATAGAGTACTCGAGAATAAGACACCTAAAGAAGTCTTTTCCAGTAAGAAACCAGAAGTTAGCCATCTCAGAATATTCAGCTGTCCAGTGTACATACACATTCCAAAAGAGAAGAGAACAAAATTAGATCCTTTGGGAAAGAAGGGTATATTTGTGGGATAATCTGAAAGCTTGAAGTCTTACAGAACATACTTCCTAGGATTCAAGAAGATAGACATCAGCAGGGATGTAACATTTGATGAAGACACAGCTTACAACAAATCCAAAAAGAGACATGCTAAAGAACCTGAAGAAGCAGAAGCACCCAGAATTCATGATACAACCATGAACGAAGAAACTCAAGAATAAGATTGAGAATTTGAAGAACCTCAAGAACCTCTAGATCCACCTCAAGAGAAAAATCCTCACAAGAGGAAACTTTCTTGGGTACGAGAAGTTATCCAAGGTGCAGAAAGATATGGGGCTCCAGAAGAGAATCACAGAGAAAGAAAGAGAACCAGATACCGCTCTGGATATGTAGCTTTACTATGCGACTTTATCAATAAAGAACCTTCCAATTATGAAGAAGCAGCAGAACAAAAATAATGGAAGGATGCTATGATCGAAGAGTATCAATTGATCATGAAGAACTATGTTTGGGATGTTGTCCCAAGACCATAAGGGAAATCAGTTGTAACTTCCAAATGGATCTACAAGATCAAGCATGCTGCAGATGGTAGCATAGAGAAATATAAGACAAGATTCGTGGCTCGTGGTTTCTCATAGAAATAAGGAATAGATTATGAAGAAACCTTTGCACTTGTAGCCAGATACACTTCCATCAGATCAGTACTTGCTCTGGCTGCAGTAATGAAATGGAAGATACACCAAATGGATGTCAAGACTGCTTTCTTGAATGGTGTAGTGGAAGAGGAAGTGTATGTAGAACAACCACTTGGTTTTGAGACACAAGACAGGGAGTATCATGTGTGTATATTGAAGAAAGCCCTATACGGCTTGAAACATGCACCCAGGACATGGTATGATAGAATTGATGGCTTTCTATCTAATTTGGGCTTTACCAAAAGTAAAGCAAATTCCAACCTTTACTACAAGGTTGAAGATGGCAACCCAGTGATTCTCCTACTGTATGTAGATGATATATTTGTCATAGGTATGGATGGGTTGATTACTGATACGAAGAGAAATCTTGCTGGCGAGTTTGAAATGAAGGACTTGCGTATGATGCACTATTTTCTAGGCATGGAGGTGTGGCAGAATGTGGATGGAATCTCCATCGATAAGGGAAGTATGCAGTAGAGATCTTGAAGAGGTTTAGGATGATGGACTACAAGTCCATCACCACACCTATGGCATCGAACCTGAAACTATTGAGTGATGTTTCATCAGAAGCAGTTGATGCTACAATGTATCGTCAGATGATTGGGTCCTTGATGTACCTGACGAAAATTAGACCAGACATTTGCTTTGCTGTGAACACCTTGAGCCGGTTCTTGATAGATCTGAGACATGTTCACTTGATTGCTGCAAAGCATATTCTGAGGTACCTCAGGGGTACAATTGATTATGGGCTCAAGTATGAGGTGAATTAGAAGATTAACCTGGAGGTTTATGTTGATTCAGATTGGGTAGGAAGTGCCATCGATAGGAAGAGAACTTCAGGGTGTTGCTTCAGTATGGGATCAGGTGTGATCTCTTGTTTTAGTAGGAAGCAATCCTGTGTGGCACTGAGTACAGCTGAAGTAGAGTATGTCGTAGCTTGTTCAGCTAGTTGTGAGGCAGTATGGCTGAGGAAGCTATTGTCTAATTTATTTGATCTCCAGATGGATGCTACTTGTATACATTATGACAACCAGAGTTGCGTGAAGTTGTCAGAGAATCCAGTGTTCCATGACAATTCGAAGCATATCGAGATCAAGTATCACTATATCAGGGATATGGTGTAGATGGGAGCAATGAAGCTCCAGTATGTTGCGATTGATGAATAGATAGCTGATGTGTTGACAAAGCCATTGGCTAGGGTGAAGTTTGAGTACTTCAGGGAGAAGCTTGGTGTTATCCAGATCGAGGTTCCATCCAAGGGGAAATGATGAGACCTAGAGCCATTCTGACATGGTGAGAGGATTGGTTCCTTCCATGGTCATATGTAAGGGCTGAGCCATTATGTCATGGTGAGAGGATTGGTTCCTTCCATGTCAAATGTGAGTGTTGATCCATTTTGATGTGATAGTAGGATTGTCTCCTACATGATCAAATATAAGCGCTGAATGCCATTATTGGAATGGACGCACCTTGTCAGTTACTAGGAAAGCTCAGTTTGGGACTGAAGGCCATTCTGATGTGATTGTAGGATTGGTTCCTACATGATCAGATGTGAGTGTAGAGCCCTTCTGACATTGGTTGTCAAATGTAAGTGCAGAGCCCTTTCGGCATGAAGGATTGGTTCCTTGCATGGTCAAATATAAGTGCTGAGCCTTTCTAACATTGGTTCTCAGATGTAAGTGTAGATCCTTTCGACATGGAGGATTGGTTCCTCGCATGGCCGAGTGTAAGTGTTGAGCCTTTTCGACATTGGTTGATGGATGTGAGTGCTGAGCCTTTCTGACAGGGTTGTGGGAGGTGTTCCCACATGGTCAGATGTGAGTGTTGGGCGTGCCTTTCTGATACGATTATAAGATTGGTTCCTACATGATCCGATATAAGTGTTGGGTGGGCCATTCTGACTTAGGGTTAGATATAAGTGCTGGAAGAAGACCTACATGGAGGCTAGGCCTACAACCAACATGAAAAAGAGTTGTATCTGTAGAACTTCTTGTGATGAGAAGAATCATGAGATGCACCCGTGATGATCCAGTGATGATGATCCAGTAGTGATGATCTAGATCAAGGGATGATCTATATCCAGTGATGATGCTCCAGGGATGATTCAGATCAAGGGATGATCCAGATCCAGTGATGATGCTCCAAGGATGATTCAGATCAAGGGATGATCCAGATCCAGTGATGATGATCCAAATCGAGTGATGATCCATATCCAGATGAAGATGACTTGAAGATAGAGATGACTTGAAGGTGAATATGACGAGGAATTTATGATGATCTAGATGATACAGAGAAGAAGACTTGTGCTAATAAATTATTTCGATAGAATACCTTCCTAGTTAATAGGGAGTGTTGATGTAATTGTAACTTTAGAATGTATTCACTTGTATTTCTTATGTATTGTAACCCGATGTTTATTCTGGGATATATTTGTAATGTACTTGAGTCATGTCATGCCCCGATGTTCCTATTGGGAGTTTCTATAATGTAAACAAGTCATGTCAAGTCAAGGTGGGTAACCCTCCTATTGTCTAAGGGTTAAAGTCCCCGCAGTTCTGGGGTACTAGGGTTATTAGACTCACCTAGTGAAGTTGGCCCTAGTTGGGTTTAGCCAAGTTGGGAATTACTATAAATAGAGAGCTAGCCTCTCTATTTATAACACACTCACTCACACTCAGTTGTAGCACATAGATGAGGAAGAGGAAGACACTGGGGCAAGGAAGAAAGAAGGTTAATGCTGTCCGGAGATCATCTTATTGTTTTTGGTTTTACTTTTGGTGTTGATTCTATCTCTAAGGAAGTTGCGGGGTTTTCTCCATTTATGGTTTTTCCGAGGAAAAATACTGTGTTCATTGTCTCTTGTGTTTGATTGTTGTGCTTGTTGTTCTCTTAGTTAAATATCCTAATATAATGCTAGCTTAATGTTAAAAATCTAACAGTACTTGTCAAGGAAGTTATGGTGAGGATGACAGATGGGACCAAAAAGAATGTCGCCATTCTCCTCGTAATTGTCAAATTAATGACACGTCACTGTTATAACCACCTAAATATTTTCAAGTATTTCTGCTTTAATGAAATCCATCCTGTCATTCCTGCTCTTATTGTGGGATTTTAATACTTGCGTCACAGACTTGCGACAAAATAGTTTCCTTTCCTCTTTTCTCTTTTTCTCTCTCTCTTTTTTTCATATATTCCTTCCTTACCTGAGTATGTGGAGGCCATCGTGGTATGATTTCAGGAAGCTAGCATTTATCATCCCTGCGACTAGCATTCCATCTAGCTTTTGCAATTTCACTGCACCTGTGTCAGTGGTATGTGCAACCACATAACGCGTCTTTAATTTCCTGGGATGCTTCAACAACAAAAAAAATCCATACAACAAAACAAGACCTCCTACTTTGAACTGATTAGTTCTGATATGGCGGTCACGCTATGCTTTCTAACTTTGCTTCTCTATGTTTTGATGGAATCCTACTACGAAGCATTCTTCTTCCATCTAGACAAGCTACGACAACCTTTGCTTGACAGCATCTGCATCTATCGTTTCCTTCAATGCAACAATTCTTAAGCTCGACACAATATATTCCATTGGCACAATAGCTTCTTATCCATACACCAGTCTGAATGGAGTGTGCCCTATCAGTATCTTGCAATTTTTGCGGTACGCCCATAGCACAATGGAAACTTTTTAATCTCAATCATCTATCCACACAATGCATACTTTGGTTAATGCATTTTTCTGAATCTTGTTGAATGCTTTAACCGTTCAATTTTCCTGAGGATGACAGGGCATTGTCTTTCTATGTTGAATCTGGAACTTTGCAGTAAGGTCATCAATCATTTTGTTAACAAAATGCGTACCTTGGTTGCTTAGCATAATTTTCAGGCAATCAAATATGGTCATGACATTTTCAAATAAAAACTTCACTGCAGTCGTAGCAGTTCAATATTTAATATGTGCATCTTTGACCCATCTGGTTAAGTAGTCTATCGCAGTGATAATGTAGCATGTGCCAGTCCTCTTTCTTGGTGGATTGATTGATCCAACAAAATCAACGACCCACTTGTCAAATTCTTGAAGGGTTAACTAAAATGCTAGTGGCATCTCATCGTGTCTCGAGGGTTTTCCTGTTCTCTAGAAAATATCACAGTTGAGGCAAGAGATCTTAGTGTCCATATGTATAGTTTTCCATCATAATCTACCTTGCAATATTTTGCACACAGTTTCCTTTCTAGCGTAGTGTCCTCCTGTGACACCGACATGTGCTTCAATAATTACCCAATGTCGTTCATGGTCAAAGACACACTGTCAAAATATTTCATCAGGGCCCATCTTGTATAGGTGTCTCGTGATCAATGTATAATCAGCGGCCTTAACAACCAAATGTTTCTTATGTGCAGTGGTGAATCCTTCATGCACATAACGTATGCTCAGGAAGTTGATTATAGCTTTAAAATCATTATTCTGATCACAGATCATGGTGACCGCAAATAGTTGCATGTCGGGAAAGTTATCCTCTAGGATGGTTGGTTCTTCACCACTTTCTATCCTTTATAGGTGATCAGGTCCCACATTCAATCAACTAGGTTTAACAATGACTTCAAAGTCAAATTCTTGAAACTAGAGAAGCCATTGACAGATATTCCCCCCCAACACTTGCTTGTTTACCAGGTATTTTAATGTCGAATGATCAATGTACATTTTAAAATATCCACCCACAAAGTAGTGTTAGAAATTATGTAGTACATAGACCATGGCGAGGCCTTCTCTCTCTATCATTGTGTAATTTTTCTCTGTCGTTGATAGTTTTTTTCTAGCAAAATCAATAGGGGTGATCAAGCGCACCCTCACCTGGTTGTGTCAAGACTATGTCAAACGCGCCAGATGACACGCCGACATGGACATGGAACTGCTTCTTCCAGTTTGGAAATACTAGTATTGTCATGGTGGCCATCTTGTTCTTTAATTTTTCTAAGCTTTCCTTACATGATTTTGTCCACTAGAACTTCGCATATTTCTTTAATAGTTTTTCCATAGGTGCAGTTATCTCTGCATACCCTCTGGTGAACTTTCTATAATATCCTATGTCCTAACACTGATCTGAGTTACGTTACTGATGTAGGTGGTGGAAATTCAAGAATAATCACAAATTTTGTTGGGTCAACCAAAATTCCATCGCGACACATGACATGTCCCAACAACACACCAAATGGTGCACAAAAATACATTTCTTTGAATTAAGCACAATCTGGTACTGGTGAAAGTGGCCTAGCATCATGCGCGGACTCTGAATGTGGTCTCTTACTATACCAAACATAGTCCAATCATCAAAGTAGACCTCAATAAATTTATGTGTGAAATATTTAAAAGCAGAACCTACTGTACTAGAAAAAATAGAAGGTGCAGTCTTGAGTCCAAAGGGCATTACCGTATACTGGTAGCATCCCCATTCTGTGACGAAGGTTGTTTTATGTCAATCTTCCTTCTCAGTTCTTACTTTATGGTAGCCGAAAAATCCATTGGTGAATGAATACATCTCTTATCCTTCGACGCTTTCCATTACTTCATCTGTGAATGGTGTTGGGAATGGATCATGCAAGCATGCATAGTTCAGCTTCCTCAAGTCGACACAAATCTTGACTTCACCTATTGTCTTCTTATCTTGGATCACTATAGGGATGATCCATTTTGATTCCTCAACAAGTTCAATGATTCATTCATCAAGCATGCGATCCAATTCTTCTTTTACCTTCTCTTTATACCTTGGATTCAACCTATAAGGTCACTTATTAACTAGTTTAGCATATGGTTTCAGGGGTATTTTTATTTCCCCCAAATATCCTACTATTCCCTTCATCTCTAATAAATTGATAGTTAATAGGTCTTGAAACTCATGCATCAAGTCTCTGATATTGGATACCGTCTCATCGTCCCAATAATCTCCTATATTTGTGAACTTAGGGTTATCTAGCGAGACAATGTTCACTTTCTTGATTTTTAGAGGCTTGAGGAACTGGTCGCTCGACATACCACTTCCTTAGACTTCACGCGTACCCTCTGAATCTGGTATGTTTATGTTGGTCAAATCATCATTTTGTTCTCTAGCCAAATTGTAACAAGTCATCCATTGTTGGATGTTCGCGCTGCACCGGTGGGAGCTTGTGGCTTCGACAAGGATTTCAATGAATATATTTTCCTTGATTGCTTGAAGTGCAACATCAACTATCAGTTTCTCATCAACAAATGAAAAGGTGTGCGTAAATTATTTACCCACCTCATCCCAGTCCTAAGTTCCTTGTCGCAACTCCATGGATGTATTACAGGTTCTGGGTTTCATTTCCAATGTGTGTATGAAATGATGGACTCATTCCTGTCGTGGGTATTCTTCAAATGCTATGCGACACTAATTAAGGTGCTCACTAGGGTTCGATAGCCCTATGTACTTCTAACTCACAACGGTGAATTCTTTGTCGAATCTAACTTCCAGCAATATTCTACACTATGGCCATTATGATATGGTTTGCTTATTTGTACCACACCATCTAGCGGGTGTAGCCTTCAGTACATATTCTAACGTGGAAAAGCGCTACGGTTCTGTCACCAACCCTTCAAACTCACTGAGGAAGGTCACAAAATTAGGTAACCCTTCATATGTGGGTAACTCGGTTGATTGAGTGGCCACCCGTAGTACAAATCTTATAAATCTGGCACATCTCCTCATAGAGACCTCTTGCAATCTATTTTTCTAATTTTCCAGTGCCTCTCCTAAATCTGATGTGCGGGAACTAACACTCCTCCAGCTCAGGTTTCCATCCACTGTCGATTTTGCATAATCATCTTTGAAGGTGCTAAAATTATAGATATGGTCTAGATAGTCACCCTGTCCTTCACTATTGATTGGTTTGACATACCTCTATCCCTCTAATGGATCAATGGGGGACACTACCCTCATCTCATCATCCTCGAATGACATGATTATTTTCTTAAAATTTATAATGGTCTGATTATTGATTTCCCAATCTATCCCCAGAATCGAGGGATATCAGTTCGTGTCATCGACAATGTTGATGACTTCAAAGTCTGTGAATGTGCACAGCCCCTCGTTGTCGACAGGGAATTGACTTAGCCTACCAATTGATACGATCTTTTCCTGATTTGTGAGCCTCAACTAGACAGGGGACCAGTCTAAGCGTGAATTTTCGATGCTCTCCCAAGTCTATCACGTCATAATATTGACATCCAACCCTAGATCTAGAATAATCATAATCCATGTCATAATCCCCTATCTACGCAGACATTCTTAACTCGCGACTTGTTTTGAATTTATTTTTGACATGGTTAACCCTCTTTCCAGGTTGTAAATCTACTGGGGTTTCATCTATCAGTGCTTGTAGTTCTACGATGACGTCTCTATCTTGAATTAACACTAAGAAACTTGAAAGAAATGACTTGAGCTTACTAACCTTTTTCAGAATCTACTTTTGGAATAGCTGTTGGAAGCGTTTAGGCATCTCCCTGACTTCAGCTGAGGTTGATGGCTGCTATGGATCCACGAATTCGGGTCATACATCCAAAAATACTTGCTTTTGTTTTTTAACGTCGAATGGTACTTTCTTCTATGTCGCAGGTCTCACCTACGGTTGTTCTTGCGGTATATTCTAACAGGCTCCAGTCGCAACACCTCCTCGTGTTACGACAGAAACACTTGGCACTCTCGGATCAGCATCAATAATATGAACATTAGGGTTAGTATTTGTATTGGGATTCTGCGTAGGGTTAGGACCTACGATGGTTTGAGCTTTCCACTTTGCAATCAACTCGGGACATTGCTCCACATTATGGATTTGCAGTATGAACATGTCTTTGTAGGATCTTGGAAATCTCTGGCATAATGGCCTGGTTGTCCACAGTTATAGAAGACGACTTGACCTCTTCCTCTGTCGAATCCTCCTCCTCCTCTCCCTCTAAATTTTCTGCCCCCCTTCCCTAAGGGTGTGGTTGTTAAGGTGGGTAGTGATTTTGCGGTGCATATTGATTCTGTGGTGCATACTAAGGTTGATACTGATTCTAATACTGGTTTTGTGGGAAAGGAATAGGTTGGTATTGCACTTGCACCTATTCATCTTGATCCTACCCATTGTTCTTCATCAAATATGTGTCTACTATATTCTCCTTCAGAAGTTGTTATGCTCTACAATACTTCTCATCATTCCCTACTGACTTACAAAATTTACAGAAAAGTTTGGCTGGGGTACTTACAATCTTCTACAAGTATAGATAGTCCTCATCGTGATGACCTCTAGTCTGGCATATTCGACACCAGGGAAGTCCATGGGTACTCAATGGATTAGGCACAACCAACGAGATATAGTTATGTCCATCCGTTCGACATCTTGTGCACCATAAGTCCTCTTGGGATTCATTTCCCTTCTTGATGTCCTGAATTTGTACTATCAAAATAGCCAACTATGAATGAATCTCGTCATTCCTACACAACCATATCTTATTGGTGAGGATTATAGCTTCATCGCTAGTTTTGGCACTTATATCTGAGACACAATATTCTATTGCATCAAAGGAGATCGAATGTGTGGTAATAGCACAGCAATAAACCACTCTTTATGTTACACATCTGACATCTAGAAACTTACTTTGGCCATCAAAGTTTTAAACTGCTGATCGAAATCCCATATGGATTCCATAGGTAACTCATTTATCTCCTTGATCTCAGTGATGCACTGTGACTCATATTTATGTTTTCTAGAACTCACAAATCATCACGAGTCGGATCTCATCAAGGGTATTCTATGGGGCTCCTACTAGTACTACACAAAAATTCATAAGCTAATACAGCGTGCAGCCCAGCAGATTCGTAACCATCTATGCTTTCTTTATTTCCTCATTATGAACTTGGCGAACCATCCAAACAACTTCGCAAAGGAACCAATGTTTGTCTAGATATTTTTCTCCATTCCCATTGAATGTGGGTAATCTAATATCTACCCCAACCTTTAAGTTTGTGTTGGGGTTGTCTAATGAATAATTTAATGGAGGTGGACTCTATTGCGCGCTAGTCGTAGTACTATCACTATCAATATTAACATCTCTTTCAGGAGATGAGCCTCTAGACCTTACCTCTGGCGATACTCTTGGTGTGGTGTAGTTGCATCCTGATCTTGGTGTCTCCGCAGATTGTTCATATTCTTCTGCTCTTTCAAAAATCTAGCTATAGTCTTCCTCTTCATCACAAGACTCTTCGTATAGCCGTGAATCAACTTCGTATTCACTCTCTTCAAACAGACTAGGAGTCCATCTACCTCCTACTTTATTTCTTCTCTTTCTTGACCTGAATCTCTTTCCACTCCTTAGAAATATAGCCTCTAGTTCAGGTTCTGTACTTCGTGGGAACATTTCAGCTCACCATTTCCCATTTTATTTATAGGTCTTCTGCGACATATCCCCTCCTCTAGATATGCAACTCAACTACTCAACTGCAAAATTCCCTTCTCATAGACGAGCATCTTTATCCATGTACTTATAGACAATAAGTACCTTCTTCGTGATCCTCGAAAAAATATTCTTCCGGCCTCACTATATGAGGTTATCATCTCTATTGCAAACTCAGTAATATACCCTTGCAAAATATTGTCGACCCAAAAATCAAGATCTCTAGAGATGGGGTTACTTACATTGGTTATCTCACAAATCAACTGATCACTCCACTTGACCTCTTCTCTTTTTCAAAAATTTGTCTACCGAGTCGCCAATCTTGAAAACCACTCATGCAGCACAATAGGAAACTCTGCAAAGAAGATCTCGTGAATATCAGAGTATATGTACCAGTCTATCCAGTTTTCTCTACTCAACCATGATCATCTGATATGGTAATCAACGGTGCATATTGAGTCGGTGTTTGGGATTTATCCCACATTGATAGAGAAGTTCATATGTTTAGTGTGTATAATTCCCAACCTTACTATTCCTATTCGAAACGTAGTGAAAAGTGTATGTGGGGGCTCTAGGTGCTTGAAATCCACGAGAAGTCACCATCTTGGATTCCGGGACGACCTGTCAGGCACCTACCCTTTTGGAAAAAATGACAACATGTGTCAATGACAATGCCTGTTGAGTTAATATTTTTTACATGTTAACATGATGGTCACAGGAGTGATCAAGGGTTGAGAGTAAGCCTTCAGAGGCTATGTGAATCCCATAGGGGGTTTGTAGAAGAAAAGAAGAATCTCAAAGGAGATTGTAGAATCCTACAAAGGCTTCAGGGAGCCTGCAGAAGATGAAGTTAAGCCCGCAGGAGCTTCTAGGAAGACCATTCCTGCATTAAAAAGAGAAGAGATGCTCGCAGACGGTTTATGGAAGACACACAAACACGAATATAAGAATTTAGAATATTAAAGAATATCATGCTCGAGTTTTGGGAGAAAGGAAGCCCGTAGAAATCCCAATCATGTAGTTTTGAAGGAGTTGAATCCTACATTATTGAAGTTAATTTATGAATTAATTGACTAGTTAATTAATTAATTTATTCATTAAAATAGAGATTTGAAAGGGCGTGGTTGTGAAAGGGTGAATACAACAAACCTAGAAGATTTCCATTGAGATTTCCATTAATTAAATAATTAAAATATGTAAAAGACAGAAATATGAATTAAATATTTTCGAAGAAGCATGAGAAGATTACTAATTAAATTAATTAATAAATGGTTAAACAGAACCCTGAATTAAATCAAGACAAATATTTAGTTAATTATTAATGAACATAATTGAAGTTGAGATTCGAGGAGGTGTGAACAAATTGAAAAGAGGTTTAATTTATAAAACAAAATTAAAAGAGAAGGTAAATGAGAGGATATGTATGTTTGGAAGAGACTCTGGCTTTTCGATTTGAAGATGAAACAAACTGATATAACCTGCAAAAATGCATATATATATAAAACACTTTCATGTGAATTAGGGGCTATAATTTTTTCAGAACATTCATCCTTAAGTTTAAAATGCAAACAACATTAATTTCCGCAAGGAAATTCAGCCTCCCGTAATTAAATCCACTTCTACAACCAGAAAAGTTGTTTTCGCACTGAAACTGGCTTTTTGGACTTCCACCTTCTGTCTTCTAATTCCAACTTCGGGTAGCAGAAATATTGAAATGTGGTATGCTCACTTATTACTTTTACGCTTTCTGACTTCCAACCATCCGACTTCCTCTTCTGAATTTGGGTAGCGAAAATCCTGAAATGCGGTATGCTCACTCGTCACTTTTCGAATTTTTGACTTCTACTTTTTTACTTCCGGCTTCATGCTTCAGACTTTGGAAATTTCGAGCTACGATATCCTTACTTGTTCACTTTTATCTTTACAACTTCCAACTTCTTATTTCAAACTTTGGAAATCCTGAGATATAATACCTTTACTTGTTCTCTTTCCACATTTCGGCATGACTTCATCTACACCGTTGATTCTTGTAGCATCAACCTCAACCGTCAATCTTGCAAGTTGTGGATTTCGGGTTACGAAATTCCAACCTTCTTGAAGTTCCACTTCGATCTTTCCGCTTCCTCGTTTCCACTTGAATTCTTCTGCATTGTTGATTATTGGCCTACTTTTCCTCACTCTCGCGACTCATGTTCAACAACAACACAATACCAACAAAACACCCAAAGACATCATTCCGACGGAGCAAGCTCCGTTGGCAACACCTACGAGGCAGGCGCAATCTCACCCGAGATATCTTAATGTGTAACTTCCAGAACCATGTTTCCGCAGTTGGTGAGGGATTACAATCCCTTGGTGCATAGACAAGGCCCTCGACAAAGTCGGAAGGATGGAGTATTTTACTACTTGACAGTGGCACAACAGTGTGACATAGCTGGTGTGCGACACAAACTTGTCCTTGTCAACTTAACAATTGGTGCAACTATTCGATGCAACTGATTCCTTAAATGTAAATGACAGTGATGCTATTATATTATAATCTTAAGAGTATTTTACATGAAATAATACCAAGTGCTCGACAATACTTTAGTAATTCATGCATTCAATGACTTTATCAATATTACGACATTCATTCAAGCAATAACCATAAACAATACAATATAATCAAACATTCAACATTAATTGTTAAACATTCAACATTCAAAATTGATGCGACAAAGGAAATAACATGGAACTCCATCTGGGTAAAAACCACCAAGGTTCTCTTCATCTTGCATGAGAAATATATGGCACCTTGTAGTCTGTGACTTACATAATATTTTGAGATATTTATATTTAGCATAAGACTCTTTCTTTCTCTCATTCTCTCAATTTTATTCTTTTCTTCTAACTACTCCTACTTATCCGCACACATCCTGGATCGACTCTTCTACTCTACTATCTATGCACTCAGCCGCAAAATGACTCTTACAAAAAAGTTTGTGCACCCAGCTGCAGCTCCGTGGCTCAACATCCTACTATACTATTAGACTTCTCTCTGACAAGAAATACAATAAACAACTATTCAACAACCCTTCCACAAAATGGGTTCTTCCTATTTATAGTTTCCACCAGACTACACAGGGTGGACTGAGTATAGCTCAGTTATTACAGTAATAAGTAGACACAAAAAATTCTTGTATTGCATTTATGACAGGCCATACCTAGATGCAAAATCTCCTTCAATACATTTAACACATGCCATAACTAGCCACAAAAACTATCCTCTTAGTCTTCCGCCAACTCAAGCATCTGCAGTCCTTCCTAACCTGTCTCCTTCAAGCCTTAACTCTTCTAACTTCCAATCTTCCACCGACTCTGGGTGCACTTCTCTGTTTTGTGCTTCCTTTTTCTCCCTTTTCCTATTTTCCTCTAAAATTGCACTTTGGTTTCCTCCTTATGCTCTATCCTAGCCAAACATTGATTCTTGTGGGGTCAATCTCAACTGTCGATCTTGCAGGCTGCAGATTTTGGTTTGCGTACTTCCAAATTTCTTGAAGTTCCACTTCGATCCTTCCGCTTCCACATTTTCACTTGACTTCTTCTGAACCATTGATTCTTGCAGGGTCAATCTCATCCATCGATCTTGCGGGCTACGGATTTCGGGTTGCGAACTTCCAAATTTCTCGAAGTTCCACTTCAGCCTTTCCTCTTTCTGCATTCCGCATTTTGTAATGCGGGTTGCGGTTTGTGGGAACTTAATATTTTTATACCTTTTATTTTCTCTTTCCACATGACTTCTTCTGCATTGTTTATTCTTGTGGGGTCAACCTCGACCGTTGATCTTACGGGATGTGAATCACGGGTTGTGGGCTTCCAACTTTTTTGAAGTTTCACGTCGATTATTCTGCTTCCTCCTTTCTGAATCCATATTTTTCTTACAGGCTTCTTCTATGGCGTCTTATCCTTAGCATCTCAAATATCCACCATTCATCCTCGTCGGGCCAACAGGATTTCACAAATACAGAAATTTCATTTATTCATGCATGTTGAGGTTGTAAAATACACTCCCTCCGTTGATCTCCAACATCATTAGATCTCAGTCGTCGAAACCTACAGGGTGTACAATATTTCGTGGATCTGGAAACTTCATTTATTCATGCAAGTTGAAGATGTGAAATCAACTCTCATCGATGATCTCCAACATCATTAAATCTCAGCCATCGAAACATGGGGAGTGTTCAAGATTTCACAAATCCAAAAACTTAATTTATTCGTACATGTTGAGGTTGTGAAATCCACTCCCATCATTGATCTGCAACATCATTAAATATCAGCCATCGAAACATGCGGGGTATACAAGATTTCGCAAATCCAAAAACTTAATTTATTCGTGCATGTTGAGGTTGTGAAATCCACTCTGGCATTGATCTCCAACATCATTAAATATTAGTCGTCGAAACATGAAGGTTGTACAAGATTTTGCAAATCCAAAAACTTAATTTATTCATGCATGTCTCCTCAACGAAATATATGTCCACCATTGATCTGACTCCCTCAATCACTTTGACGGTAGACTCTTCCTACAAGTTAAACTTTCCACCATTGCCAAAATTCTTAAGTTCGAGCATCTTTCCTTGGCAAAATCGTATATAGCCTTTTAGCTTCCCCTTTTTCCATCTCGACCCTGCTTTCCTTATTATTCCTTTCATTGGCCTAAACGTTTGCAGGAAAAAAATGTAGATGCAAGTGTAACAAATCTCATTCCAACACTATAAGTATTATCCATGAACTTCATTAATCCTGGGATGGTTCAACCCAGAACAAAGCTCAAACATCCCCACAGGGAACAAATACCTTGGGTGTTTAAATCAGGGAAAACATACAATATGCAAGTGACTCTTTATAGAATGTTATGACGCCATTAGGAAACCCAAAATCATCAAATACAAGTCACAGTCATTCAAACATATTAGGATTATCGTTTTCCATGAACTAAGTCAACCTAAAAGTTCTAGAGGATTGAAAAACATAGTAGGTGCATTCCATGCCATTAATAATCTACATAACCAATGCAATCCTAATCATAGAAGCACACCCCATTCATCAATCATAATTTTCATCAACAAACCTAAGGGAATTCTCTTATAATCTCAACAACATTGAAGCATACATTCATACATCTAGAAAAATGCCCTAATCTCATCAATCAGAGGAAATCATGCAATATACTGGTGACTCTGTACAACACACTATTACACCATTTGAGTTTTCATTTACCCCAATACAAGGAATAATCAACTAACAACAAAACATGAGAACAATAGTTCCTAAGCATTATTTCCATCAGTGAGACTGAAGATACTAACTATCATTTAGCCTTGACATTGAAACACATATTTGTACATAAACAACATACCCAGAGTTCAAAATAATGGCAGGAAGAAAACCTCAGTGATGAAACCTGTTCGTAAATGATCCGCAATGAAAATGGAACAACCACATTCCACCCAACCATAGATTAGGCATATATCTCTCTGTGCTCAATCACCCTCGAGCTAAACCATGCATGCCAAGAGTGGTTACAGTCAAACTCATTCCAGTTCTCCAGTGAGAAATCACTTTCCTCACACAACAAGTATTTCTTTCATCTTTCCTAACACAAAGTGCTAACATAGAAACTATTCTTTGTTCCAACATACTCAGCGGCATCTTACCTCCTATCATATGCTTCCTTATTTATCGGTTTTCCTTTTCCTAGGTCCTTTTTTGTAGCTAACGACAAATTCCCCAGGAATTTCCACTGCCACTAGCTCTTTGATTCCCCACGGTGGGTCTAGATCCATACTAGCATTCCCACTCCTTCTGTAACTTTCCTAAGATTATATCTTCACGTCCCCCACTCTCGCATGCATAATTTCCTCATTCAATATGGTTGTCCCTATCATTTAGGTTTTTATTACAAGCATAATGTTTCAATTACATTTTTCCTCCAAGGACCGATTGGAATATTCCAGGTCTTCCAATCACATTCAAAAAAATAAAATATACTTTCAAAAATATTACAAATAAATTTTATCGCTTGGGGGATATTACATCCTTTCCCCCTTATTGTAACATTGTCCACAGTTTTCTCAGTCATCTTCCATACTTTCTGGAAACAGAACTGGGTAATTCTTTTGTAGGGAATCTTCTAATTCCCAGGTTTCCTTCTCTGGGATAAATTTCTTCCATTGCACCTTAACCCAAGCGACGACTCGGTTTCGAAGCACAGTTTCTTTCCTGTCTAGAATGCGCATAGGTTCCACTTGAAATTCTCCCTCTGGTTCCACCTGTACCACATTCCAATCAATGATGTGATTGGAATCATATACATATTTATTTAGTAATGAAATATGAAACACTATGAATTCTTAAGTGTGATGGATGAGAAATCTTGTATTCCATGACTCCAATCCTTTCCAAGACTTGAAAGGGTCTGCAGAACCGTGGTGCTAAATTGGTACAACTTGCCAGTTTCACAAAGCTGATTTTGGGCTTGACTCGTGGGTAAACATGATCTTCGACCGAAAACTCTTTATGTCTTCTTTTCACGTAAATATAACTCTTTTGGTGATCTTGCACCACGTTGAATTTATTATGTACTTCCTGAACATTTTCTTCCATGTCTTGCAACATTTCAGCTCCTACCCTCAAACAATCCACAGGGATATCTCAACTAATAGATGTAGTACACATCCTTCCATAAAATATTTCAAATGGGTCCATCTTGGAAGAGGCCCGGTAGCCATTATTGTATGCAAACTGTGCAATATGCAGATATTCTTCCCATTTAGTGGGTATTTCCATGGCATACATCCTCAACATGTCCTCAATGACTTGGTTTGTTCGTTCTGTTTGTCCATCTGTTTCAGGGTCATAACTAGTGCTGAAGTTTATCTTGGTTTCCAATCCTACAAACAATGACTTCCAAAAGTTTGATATAAACTTTGACATCTGGGTTAGAAATTGCCATCTTTGGCAGTCCATGAATTCGAAATATTTCCTTCATGAATATTTCTGCAACATTGGAAGCCTTATAATTTGATTTCACAGCTATAAAATGAGCAAACTTACTTAATTTATCAACTACAACCATAATTGAATCATGTCGTTTTTGAGTCAATGGCAAACCTGTGATAAAATCCAAATATATTACCTCCCATTTCCATTTTGGAATTCGTAAGGGTTGTAATAAACCTGCTGGATGTTGATGCCCAACCTTCACCTGTTGACATTCCAAACATTTATAAAGGTAATAAACTAGATATGCCTTCAAATTGGGCCAAAAGAATTGCTTTCTCAAGGTTGTTATCATATTTTGGTAACCAGGGTGTCCTACATAAGGAGGTTTGTGCATTTCATTCAAAATAAACAGTTTTAAATCTGCAACATTAGGCATGTATATTCTTATTTTAAACCAAATTAGTCCTTTCTAGTCTACTTTGAATTCTGTCCCATTCAAGTTTACCTCTTATGTCAGTAATTTATTCAGTAGATTTTCATATTCAACATCCTGGATGCTAGCTATTTTTATTCTGCTCAACATATCATCTTATAGTTGATTCACGGTGATCTCATACACTTTGTGAGTTTTTTGGATGAGTGCATCAGCCACTTTTTTTCCTTACCCTTGATATGCTTCACTTCAAAGTCAAATTCGCTTAAGAAATACATCCATCGTGCTTGTCTGGCATTGAGTCCAGACTGAGTAAACAGATTCTTTACGTAGGTGTTATCTGTCAATAAAAGGAATTGTTTCCCTAACAGGTAGAGACGCCACATCTTTAAGGAACACACTACTGCTGCCAATTCTAGATCATGCACTACATAATTTCATTCATGATCCTTCAACTTGCGAGATTCGTTGCATACCACATGCCCTTCTTGATATAGTACTCCCCCAAAGGGCCTTCCTTGCTAGCATCAATACATATTATGTAGTCTTTATAAGGGGTCAACAACCTTCAGTATCGGCTCCATGGCTAATAGTATTTTTATATTTACAAAGCTCTCTTGACACTTCACATACCATACAAACTTTAATCCCTTCCTTTGTAAGGAAGTAATAGGATAGGCTATCTTGGAGAACCCTTGGATGAACCTTTGGTAGTACCCGGTGAATCCCATGAAAGATCGAACGTTCGTGACATCCTTAGGCACAGACCACTCCAAAATTTCCTTTATCTTTTGCAGATCTACCACAATCCCTTTTTCTTAGATGACATTTCCTAAGTACTGAATTTCCTTTTTGAAGAATTCACACTTCTCGAACTTTGTATACATATGGTGGTCTATTAGGTTATGTAGTACGATTTTCAGGTGTTGTTGATTTTCTTCTTCTGTCCTTGAGTAGATTAGGATATCATCAATGAAAATTAACATGAACTAATCCAACTACTTGTTAAAGATGTTATTCATCAAACATATGAATGTAGCATGGGAATTGATCAAGACAAAAGGAATTACCATGAATTCGTAGTGCCCATATCGGGTCCTAAAATCTATTTTGTTAGTATATGCTTCCTTAATCCTGATCTAGTGATAACCAGACCTCAAATCCAACTTGGAGAAGACTTTTTCTCCCCCTACTTGATCGAACAAATCATTAATACAAGGAAGATGATAAAAAATTTTATGGTCACTTTATTTAATTGTTTGTAGTCTATGCACAGTTCTCAAGTCCCATCCTTCTTTTTGACAAAAAAAACTGGGGCTCCCCAAGGTGATACACTAGGCCTGATATAACCCTTATCTAGTAGTTCTTGTAACTAGATTTTCAATTCTGTCAACTAAGGGATACTCATTTGATAAGGTATTTTGGATGCTGGAGAAGACCCAAGTATAATTTCAATTGAGAAATCTATTTCTCACTAAGGGCAAAGTCTAGGCATTTCCTCTGGGAACACATCCATGAATTCACTTAAAACTGGGTGGTCCCTTACAGATGTTGGGTTTTCATTAAGGAGTAGGTCAACAACCTTTACCGCATTAGGCTTACATCCTTTCCTCAAACACTTCCTCAATTGCAAGGAAGATATCTGCCTTAAAGAAATAGGTTTACTAAAACCCTTTACCTTTCTAACAATTTTATCTTCAACCACATAAGTAAAGGTTTTATCAAAGAAATTTAATACTACTTTATACCTTTCTAACCAGTGCATGCCAATAATCATATCATATGACCCTAGAGAAAAAACCATTCAAATTGATCCTAGTTACATAATCCTGTATTGAAATTTCACAATTAACTATAAACTTAGTTACCTTCCTTTTTGCTCTAGTGACCAACTGGACTGACCAAGGCCTTGTATGCCTTACCTTGGTGAGCTGACAATTCTCCATAATTTTAGGAGTGATGTAACTTAAAGTAGCTCCTGAATCAATTAGTATAGAAAGATTTTGGTTAGAAAGAGTACCTTCAATATCTACGATTGCAGATTGATGATCTGCATGTCGATCTTCAAGAGATTCATTAATCCGGTGAAATTTTTTTCCAATATCTCCCATAGTAAAAGATTCTTGCAAGTTGTGTACATTCTTGTTGGGTTCAACGAGGAGTGAGAAGTTCCTTCTTAAGAGGGTACCTTCGCATTCCCAACACTTCAAAGGTTCTTTAGGGGTTCCAACATCCCCTTTTGGTCCAAGATGCGCAGGTTTATTGTCCCTACATTGAAACTATCCATTTTTGTTGTAGGAATTTCCTTGAGGATTCCTTGGCATGAAACTGAAGGGTGGTGGTTGGAGGCCCTTCTTCCACAGGTTGAAATTTTCCTGCTTCTTGTCCTTCCAAAATTTGGAGAGGTCATTCCTTTGTTTATACTGCTCAAAACATAGTCTTTCTTTTCTTAACACTTCATCCAACGTCTTGGGGTTATCAAATTTAATCCAATCTTTGTAAGACTATGGCATGAAGCTTAAGAATCGCTAGACTTTTACCTTTTCTTCTTCAATGTACGGCACAAACTATAGCATATCTAGAAATTTATTGATAAGATCCTCCATGGTCATTTGACCAAGTATCAATTCATAAAATTCCTTGGTATTTCTTTCATAATAAATTTCTGATAAATACTATTTCTTGAAGAGATTCTTAAATTCTGACCATTCCAGGTTCTTCTATTTTAATTGATGGGAGATCTTTAGGTCATGCTACCAAATACTAGCCTTTCCTTTAAGGTTGTAAACTGCCATCCTTACCTTCATGTTGTTGGAGTATTTGTATATCTGAAAGTATTTTTTAATATCCAACAACCAAGATTCTGCTTCTTCTCCAGTCCTTGATTCCCCATCAAAACTGATGGGTTAATTTTCTTCAATTCTCCTTCTAGGTGGTCTACTTTTCTCTTCCTAACTATCTAGGAATTATTCCCATATTTTTGAGTTTCCTGGGAGGAACTACCTTTTTCTTTCAGCACTGACCCCAACTTCGGGGTCCCTCCCTGCTTCTGCTGGTGTATTTTCCCCATTGTTTCACTCCTACAAGCTTTGCTATGATATCTCATTGAGATCCTGTTGTTCTTCTTGATCCCTTTTCAGCTGTTCATTTTATGCTTTGAAGCTTTGTATTTCCACTATCAAATTCTTGATGGTTTCAAGTACCTGGCTAGCTTCAGAACGCTCTGGTTCTGGCTGCGTTGGGTGAGGTACTGGTGTACCTTCTTCAGGTGGGTACTCATGTTATTTTGTGAGGCCATCAATGTACCCTACTACATAAAAAGTCCTATTTGTACACAAAATGTTTAGAATTTTTTTTTTCCCATAATGCAGCTGAACTAGATGTTCCCTAAAAAAGGCGACAGGCATAAAACCTGTGGATCTGATACCGTATGAAACAAACCCACATAACTTGCAAAAATGCATATATAAAAAAATTCATTTCATGTGAATTAGGGGCCGTAATTTTTTCAAAACATTCATCTTTAAGTTTAAAATGAAAACAACATTAATTTCCACAAGGAAATACACCTTTCCATAATTAAATCTACTTCTGCAACCAGAAAAGTCATTTCCACATTGAAACTGACTTTTCCAACTTCCACCTTCCCCATTTTGATTCTGACTTCAGGTAGTGGAAATCCTAAAATGCAATATTCTGACTTTTAAATTTTCTACTTTTCGACTTCTGCTTCTGACTTTGGTTAGCGGAAATCCTGAAAAGCGGTATGCTCACACGTCACTTTTCTGATTTCCGACTTCTGGGTTCAGGCTTCAGGCTTTGGAAATTATGATCTACAATATCCTTACTCGTTCGTTTCCACTTTCTGACTTCATACTTCGAAAATCCTGAGATACAATACCTCTACTCATTTTCTTTTCGCATTTCCGCATGACTTCTTCCACAGGGTCAACCTCAACCGTTGATCTTGTAGGCTACGGATTTCGGGTTTTGGACTTCCAAATTTATCTAAGTTCCACTTTGATATTTATTCTTCCTCCTTTCCACTTGACTTCTTCCGCACAGTTGATTCTTGCGGGGTGAATCACAACTGTCGATATTGCAGGTTGCGTATTTTGGGTGGCAGACTTCCAACTTTCTCGAAGTTCTACTTTGATCCTTCCGCTCTCGCCTTTCCACTTGAATTATTCCGCATCTTTGATTCTTATGGGGTCAATCTCATCCGTCGATCTTATTGGATGCAGATTTCGGGTTGTGGAGTTCCAACTTTCTAAAAGTTCCACTTCAATCCTTCTGCTTCTGCCTTTCCGTTTTCCACATTCCACAATCTGTAATGCGTATTGCGGGAACTTAACATTGTTACACCTTTTATTTTCTCTTTCTGCATGATTTATTTCACATTGATTCTTGTGGGGTCAACCTAGACCATCGATCTTGTGGGGTGTGGATCGTGGGTTGTGGGCTTCCAACTTTTTCGAAGTTCCACTTCGATTTTTCCTCTTTTTCCTTTTTGCTTCCACCTTTTTCTTACGTGATTCTTCAGGGGCATACAATCCTTAGCAACTCATATCTCCTCCATTCATCCTCATCGGGCCTACCATATTTTACAAATATGGAAAGTTCATTTATTTTCTCATGTTGAGGTTGCGAAATCCACTACCCTCGTTAATCTCCAACATCATTATATCTCAGCCATAGAAACGTGCAGGGTGTACAAGATTTCACAGATCTGGAAACTTCATTTATTCGCGCAAGTTGAAGTTACGAAATAAACTCCCATCATTGATCTCGAACATCATTAAGTATCAGTCATTGAAACATGCAGGGTGTACAATATTTTGCAAATATGAAAACTTAATTTATTCATACATGTTGAGGTTGCGAAATCCACTCCCGTCTTTGATCTCTCACATCATTAAATCCCATCCGTAGAAACATGTAGGGTGTACAAGATTTCGCAAATCTAAAAACTTAAGTTATTCGTGCATGTTGACATTGCAAAATCCCTTCCCTCCGTTGATGTCCAACATCATTAAATCTCAATCATTGAAACATGCGGGGTGTACAAGATTTTGCAAATCCAAAAAATTAATGTGTTCGTGCATGTATGCTCAACGAAACCTAGGTTTGTTGTTGATCTGATTCCCTCAATCCATCCGATGACAGACTGTTCCTGCAAGTTAACATTTCCTCCATTACCAAAATTCTTAAGTCTGAGCATATTACCTTGGAGAAATTGTCTACAGCCTTTGATCTTCCCCTTTGTCCATCTCGACCCTCCTTTCCTTATTCTTCCTTTCACTAGCCTGAAATTTTGGAGGGAAAAAGTGTAGATGCAAGTGTAAAAAATCTCATTCCAAAACTATAAGTATTATCCATGAACGCCATTAATCCTGGGATGGTTCAAGCCAGAACAAAGCTCAAACCTTCCCACAAGGAACAAATACCCTGGGTGTTTAAATCAGGGAAAACATATAGTATGCAAGTAACTCTTTACAAAACGTTATGACACCATTAGTAAACCCAAAATCATCAAATACAAGTCACAGTCATTCAAACAGAGCAAGATTATCCTTTTCTAGGAACTAATTCAACATGTAAGTTCCAGTGGATTGAAAACCAGAGTAGGTGCATTCCATGCCATTAATAATCTACATAACCAATGCAATCCTAATCATATAAGAAAACCCCATTCATCAACCATACTTTTCATCAACAAACCTAAGGGCATTCTCTTATCATCTCAGCAACATTGAAGCATACATTCATGCATCTACAGACATGCCCTAAGCTCATCAATCAGAGGAAATCATGCAATATATTGGTGACTTTGTACAACACACTATTACACCATTTGAGTTGTCATTTACACCAATACAAGACACAATCACCTAACAATAGAACATGAGAACAATAGTTCCTAAGCATTCTTTCCATCAGTTAGACTAAAGCTACTGATCATCATTTTCTTGAAATTGAAACACATATGTGTACATAAACAACACACCCGGAGTTCAATAGAATGAAAAGAACAAACCTCATTGACGAATCCTATTTGTAAACAAGCTACAATGAAAATGGAACAACCACATTCCACCCAACCGTAGATTAGGCACAAATCTCTCTGTCCACCCCCGAGCTAAACTATGCATTCCAAGAGTGGTGACAATCAAACTCAGTCTAGTTCTACAATGAGAAATCACTTGCCTCACACAACAAAATATTTCTTTCAGCTTTTTGGACATAGAGTGCTCACACAGAAGGTATTCCTTGTTCTAGAATACTTAGTGGTGTCCCGCCTCCTAGCATATGCTTCCTTATTTATCATTTTTCTTTTTCTTAGGTCTTTTTTTGCAGCTAATGGCCAATTCCCCAGGAATTTCCACTGCCACTACCTCTTTGATTCCCTAGGGTGGGTCTAGCGACATACTAGCATTCCCACGCCTGGTACAACTTCCATGAGATTCCATCTTCACGTCCCCCACTCTCGCATGCATAATTTCCTCATTCAACATGGTTGTTCCTATCATTCATATTTTTATTATAAGCGTAATGCTTCAGTTATGCTTATCCTCCAACAACCGATTGGCATATTCCAGGTCCGCCAATCACATTAAAAAAAATAAAATAGTCTTTCAAAAATATTACAAATAAAATTTATCGCTTGGGGGATATTACAGTAGAGGCATGGAATATATATTTAATGAATAAAATAGAAGAAGAAGTGTGTCTTCGAGTCAAAAGTTGTTGAAGCAGCCTGAGCAATCCAAGACAAAATGTAGTACCAAAATTGAAGAAAAGATACAGTATTGGGTGGTAGGGTGAACCTAGGGAATATTGGTTCTTACAGGGGAGTAGGTGCTTCCTTGTAATTTGTAATTGACTAAATAGGGGTGTGGGTGCATCATGATCAGTTGGTTTTGATCCAAAGATGAAGAAAAACATCTTCCTTCTATTGTAAATTGTAAAAACAGTTTTGCAGTTAATAGATATGAGTTTGTGGTTTTCCCTACTAGGTTCCATGATAAATCTTTGAGTCCAAATTTGTTTGTTACATTTTCAAATAATAAAGTGAAATAATTTGTCTTAAAATTGTGTCACTGATTCACCCCCCCCTCTCAGTGACAAGACCTAATCCATCATCTATTTCTTATGTGGGTTCTGTTTAGGGCACCACTACTTGTGTGGAGGTTTCCATTGCTTATGTGGATTTTGTTTAGGGTACCACTTATAGTGTGTAGGATGCCACTACTTGTGTGGATTGTTTGAGGGTACCTATTACCTCCTAGTGGTTGTCGTACACTATTATAGTCTTCTTTGATGTTGTCATTCACTATAGTGAGGGTTTTGTGGCTACCACTAACTATTGGGAACTTGTTGTCTATCTTGGTTATTATTTTGGGTTTGATATTGGATATATTGTACCATTTTTAAATTGTTGTACGTTATATTCTAATTGAAAAAACCTATTCCTCGACATTTATCTCTCTCTCTCTCTCTCTCTCTCTCTCTCTCTCTCTCTCTCTCTCTCTCTCTCTTTCTCACGGGTATGTCCATGCCCTTAGGTAAGGGCCAGACTTGTTCCATTTTGTTGACTTGCCTCCGAGAGGAAAAGTCTTATGTGAAAGTAACTATGAGTATAAGTAAGGTTCCTTCTCTTATTAAATTAATTTGTTAATCACGGTTGCATTCTTGTTAATTAGATTTTTATTATTATCATTGATGTTTCCCTTGAGTTTATGATTTTTCTATGTATCTCTACAATTATTAAAACCTAACTTTAACACAGTGATATTTAATGAGTGTTAAAGTTGAAAGAGATGAAAATTATTTCTTAAAGTTTTATTTTTTATTAGAAACCCTAACTTTCATGAAAATTCAACAATAAATACATCTGGATTACGCTAATAAAAAGTAAGGGTAGAAAGAGCTCCCCTACAAGTTCAACACCTTGGTCCTGCTCAAGTTGGGCCAATACTCATCTTTAAAGTAAATTATTAAATTTTCTATGTGCATTTAATTTCTCAAGATCTCAACCCCTTATCTCTCTCTCTTTCAACCCCCCCATCTCCCTCTCTATTCCAAACCACCCCCCTCTCTCTTAATTGTCTTGCATCTCATATTACATCTCTCCAACCCACCTCTCTCTTGCTCTCCACCCAACCCCCATATATCCCACTTCCCCTCTCTCCTTAACCCTCCCCCCCCCTCTCTCTCTCTCTCCAAACCCACCTCTAAAATTGGTCACTACAATTTAATTCCAACCTACAACTCTTTGAAATGCTTGGGTTTTCTGAATAAATATTTATAATTTCCCTCCTTTCTCTCCTTCCCTCCCTCCTCTCCCCCATATCTCTCTCTCTCTCTCTCACTTTGTGAGTCTAAACCCTAACTCTACCCTCCTCTCTCTCTGTAATCCCATTGCCCTCCCATCTCTCTCTGTAATCCCATTTCCCCCCTCTCTCTCTAACCACCCTTTTGTATCTCCCTCCCTCCCTAACCCTCATGTCTCTCACACTAAACCCTAACTTCCTTATCTCTCTCGATCACTCTCACTACTCCTACCCCCCCCCCCTCTTCTTTCTTTATCCCCCTTCTACTCTCTTTACCAAACCACCCACTTCTCTGTTGATGTATTTGTAACTTCGAAATGTATTCATCTGTATATCTTATGTATTGTACCCTGATGTTTATTCTGGGATGTGTCTCTAATGTAATTGAGTCATTTCATGCCCCAATGTTTCGATCGGGAAGTTTCTATAATGCAAACAAGTCATGTTAAGTCATTGTGGCTAACCCTCCTATTGTTCAAGGGTTAAAGTCCCCGCAGTTGTGGGGCCCTAGGGTTATTAGACTATCCTAGTGAACTCAATCCTAGGTGAGTCATTGTAAGTCGGGGCAATAGTCCCCACCATCTAAGTCAAGGTTAACCCCCCTTGTTGAGCAGAGGGCAAAGTACTCACAAGTTGTGGGGCACTAGGGTTATTAGACACTCCTAGAGATATCAGCTCTAGCAAGTAATTGTTAAGTGAGGCCGACATGTTGGAGTGTGCTTCAAGTGAACGAAAGAATATAAATAGAGAGTGAGCCTCTCTATTTATCACACACACTCACTCATTGGGGCGCATGAGTGAGAGAGGAGAAGCTCTCTTAGTGTGAGAGAGAGAGACAGAAGCTGTGGAGATCATCTTTATGTTTTCAGGTTTTACTGCTGCCATTGGTGCTCATTCTATCTCTAAGGAAGTTATAGGGTTTTCTCCTTTATGGTTTCCTTGAGGAAAATTATTTGTGTCTCTTGTCTCTTGTGTTTTATTGCTGTGCATGTTATTCTCTCAGTTAAAGATCCTAAGATCATAATGCTAGCTTAGAATGATAAAAATCTAACATGGAATCAGAGCTAACCTGAGGAGAAGACACTGTGTAGATATAGAATCTAGGGCTTCTTACTTTTTGGGTCTCTCTCCACAATTCATCAGCAAAAGTATGCTAGGCTGACTCTCCATTGAAGGGCGCATCTTTCTGTCGAAGCGGAATTCGATTCCGAGCATTTTCAGTTTTGGTGCGGGAAATTAGGGCTTCTTACAGAAGAGGAATTTTTTAGTGAGCACAGCATAGGATTTCTCTCCTCATCAAAATCAAAGTTTAGAGACCTGGGTCAAGATTTTTGGTTGGGTGAAACTCTAGGAAAGTCAAACCCTAGTTTGACCCCGAGCTAGAAAAACCCTAAATACTAAAACTGCTAAGTTTTGGTACATTCGCTATATCCAAATATTGGTGAATGTTCAGGAGCTGAAACTTGTAGAGGCCGAAGAGCAAATCCTGGTTTACACTGTTTCCAAACTTCAACCTTAGATTCACTATATTCTGGGAGATATGATCCCTCCAAGTTAGGATTCCAGACTCTTCCAGAATTCATCCCTAAACAAGACACCTGAGGAGAATTGCTATATCTTAGGATACAAAGGTCCAAATGACATTTATGAAGCTGTTCTAAAAAGGGCATGGAATTTAATTTCTGTGGTCCAAATTTTAGACCCAGAAGATGAAACAGTGACACCTGGCAGTCCATACAACTTCTTTGTTCTGAACAGTCCTGTAAAAGGTCACCTTGGGAAAATGATCATAAGTCCCAATTGGTGAAACCCATACTGATGAAACATGTGGTGTTGGAATAGGGACATGCGAGGATACCTTAGTGTGAAGTTTCAGACACAGAGGAGTAGTAATTTCGGAGATACCACAGAAACAGTGATAGACATTTTTGCAGAAGAAATTGGAAAACTAGGGCTTCCTATTCCGGGAGCTTCCCTCCATTGTTTTTAGAAAAGGAGTACATTGGACAGCTCACCTTGAGGAGATATATCTTTCTATCCAATCAGATCTAAAATATTCCAAGTTTTGAAAATTAGGGTTTCTCTAACAAACCCTAGATCAGCCAACTCCGGAACCAGGATGGACACCTCAAATCTATAAGATCTAATCTTTTGCTATTTTCATTTGAGGTCCTCATTTCAAAATGATCTATCACATCAGCTTGATGATAAGCTTGGTGAAGTTGACAACTCCCAAGCATGGAAGTATATGATCTCTCTGAAGAAAATGAATTGGACACCTACATGAGTAGAGAGGTTCCAGTTCCAGAGGGAGATGAGGCTCAAAGCCTTACACAAGAAGAACTTGGTCAAGACCAAGAAGATAATTGCTGATTCAATCACAGATCAACTTGTACCACAAGTGTCTTCCCTAAAGACATCGAATATGTTTTATTACTTGACCAAGCTATCTGAAGAGAAGAACATAAATCAGAAGATGGTTTTGAGAAAACAGTTGAAGAATGTGAATATCCAGAATGCAGAACAACTTGAAGCGGTAGAAGAAGAAATGGAGAATGCAAAAGTAGTGATAGCCATCTTGAATGGCCTCCCAGGATCATGGGATTCATTCATGCGAGGAATGTGTGCCAAAAGGAAGTGATTACTTTCAGCAGACTCTGGGAAGAGCATGCACAAGAAGAAGAAGCTCGACTCATAAGAAGAGAAGAGAATATGGGAGCAACTGAAGATCAAGCTCTCACCATCCAAAGAAGATCCCTTAAGAGATCAGGAATACGAACAAATCAACTCTTATCCATCTTAGAATTTGGATAAGAAATGATGAATAAATAAGATGATGAAGCTGAAGGGTCAAGAAGGAGTCTACCCACGAAACAAATAAAGATAAGTATTCAATTGTCTTTTCATGATATTGTTTTTTGTTATATTCAGTTGATGTATTGTGCATGATAGAATGTTTGCGTTAACGATAGCATACTACTGATATGCATCCGATGGGTAAGTAGCTCATGGTGCTATACAACTCTCCATTGCTACTTATCTAGAATGAAACCTCTTTGCTAACATATTGGATTAGTGCACAATCTCAATGTTGTCCTGGTAGAGATGGAAGGCATCTAGAAAGTTTCAGTGAGATATGGATGGATGTTGTATTGGCTAAAGTAGTTGCATGAACATATATTTATGCATAAGAATTTTCCATTATGAATATGCCTTATGAAATGTTTCTAACCATACAAATGCATTTTACTTGTAGGAAAGATCACATACATAATCACCTACAAACAAAGAAGGATGAGACTTGTTCCGAAGAACAAGTGACGACAGTTCAAGATGAAGAATAATATGATGAATGCAGCGACATCATTGATGCAGAACCTTCCAACCATGAAGAAGTAACCAAGAATAAAGGTTCAAGAAGAATGATGTCTAGGATGCAGTATCGATACATGAAGGGAAGTTCGTAGTTCCATGCAGTAGATGGAAACATCATGGGATACAAGGCAAGATTCGTAGCATGAGGCATAGACTACGAAGAGACATTTGCAGCCACTAGAGATACACATGACACGAAGAATCATGTGTTCAAATAAAAGAAGGCCTTGTACGAGATCATAAGACACCCATGGGATAACACATACATGAGAAGCTTGATGAAGGTATGAACCTTTGCTACAAGGTTGAAGATGAAAGTCTATCGAGGATGACAAGATCACAGATGGGTGTGAGAAGAAATTTTGAAAAAGTTCAAGATAGAGGATCTTGGTATCCAGTGATCCTAGATGGATACATAGAATGTTAGTAGCAGAGGAAGCTACTTGTCACTCTGGTACAGAATGTTTCAGTGCATACAGTACGAAAGACAGAGGGATTATGATGCTTCAGAGGGAGTGACTACAGAAGATCCTGAGGTTCGACATGGTATGACAGGATGGATAGATAACTAATGACTCTAGGCTTTACTAAGAGTAAAGTGGATTCCAACCTTTGCTTCAAGGTTGAAGGCAAAAGACTAGTGATGCTCCTGTTATGTGTCGATGCACTACATTCTAGGCATGGATGTGTGGACTAGGGAAGTATGCAGTAGAGATCCTGAAGAGGTTCAGGATGATGGACTGCAAGGCAATGACCACACCTATGGCATTGAACCTGAAGCTATTGAGGGATGCTTCCTCAGAGTCGGTTGATGCTACGATGTATCGTCAGATGATTGGGTCCTTGATGTACCTGACGAACACAAGACTAGACATTTTCTTTGCTGTGAACACCTTGATCCAGTTGTTGACAGATCCGAGAAATGTTCACTTGATTGCTCCAAAGCATATTTTGAGGTACCTAAGGGGTACAGTTGATTATGGGCTCAAGTATGAGGTGAATCAGAAGATTAACCTAGAGGGTTATGTTGATTCAGATTGGGCAGCCAGTGCCATTGATAGGAAGAACACTTCAGGGTGTTGCTTCAGTATGGGATCAGGTGTGATCTCTTAGTTTAGCAGGAAGAAATCCTGTGTGGAACTGAGTACAACTGAAGTAGAGTATGTCGCAGCTTGTTCAGCTAGTTGTGAGGCAGTATGGCTAAGGAAGCTACTGTCTGATTTATTTGATTTCTAGTTGGATGCTACTTGTATACATTATGACAACAAGAGTTGTGTGAAGTTGTTAGAGAATCTAGTGTTCCATGACAAGTCAAAACATATTGAGATCAAGTATCACTATATCAGGGATATGGTGCAGAGGGGAGCAGTGAAGCTCTAGCATGTTGTGACAGACGATCAGATAGCTGATGTATTGACGAAGCCATTTGCTAGGGTGAATTTTGAGTACTTCAGGGAGAATCTTGGTGTTCTCCAAATTGATGTTCCCTCCAAAGGGAAGTGATGTGTCCGTGAGCCATTCTGACATGGGAGAGGATTAAGTTCCTTCCATGGTTAGATGTATGGGCTGAGCCATTCTGTCATCGTCAGAGGATTTAGGTTCCTTCCATGTCAGATATGAGTGCTATTGTCATTCTAGGAATGGAGGTGCCTGGTTAGTTACCAGGAAAACTCAGTCTAGGACTAAGAAGCCATTCTGATGTGAGAGAGGGATGTGTTCCCACTTGATCAGATATAAGGGCTGAACCATTCTGTCATGGCTAAAGGATTAGGTTCCTCCCATTTCATATGTGAGTGTTGGCCATTCTGATGAGTAGGTCAGATGTAAGGGCAACTGCCATTCTGGGAATGGAGGCACCTGGTCAGTTACCAGGTAGCTCAGTCTAGGACTGGGGGCCATTCTGATGCGATGGTAGGATTAGTTCCTCCATGTAATATCCCTCTCCTATGCCCTGGAATATTTTGTAATTTTGCATACTATTGTACTTGTCTCGGTGAGGAGCTCAAGGCCAAGGCCCCCACCAAGACAACACCTCGTGGTTTATAAAGATTAACCGCCTAAGAGAAAATGCTTAGAAGACGAAATACACTGACACAACTTAACAAAGGGCTAACTAAACCCACCATGGATAAAAAACTTATCCCAACACAAGATGCCCTAATGGAATACTCAATCCTAGTAGCCTTGACGAGAAGGTTGAGGGATTAAAGAAAGAACCAAGGAGAAAAACAATCCAATGAATTAAAAGATATATATATGTATAAAATTAAACAAAGGCTAGATATATGCAAAAACGGAGAATATATATAGACACATATATAGAGTATCCTGGATAAAATTTAATAAGCAAAAATGCTGCCTACGGCGGATAATATTCCTGTAACAACCACATGGGAAGCCATATCCCTATTGACTAAGATATATTATCAAGGGAGATATTAGATTATGTGAAAACAACAAGTTCAAGAAAGGCCTATGAAATTATGAGGAAAAGGGAGGCGCTTCCTTCGAATTACTTATAATAACCAGAAGGAAACTTATAAGTTTATTCACCACCTGTCTCAATGGATAATTAGTAACTAGAATAATTATTACAAGGAAAAAGGGACTTATAAGGTTGGCTTCGACTCACTTCATTGAATTATTTTAAAAAAACCACAATTTACTCCTTTAATGATGGATTAATTATAGCAGTATTAATCCAGGTTTTGGAAAAAGGAAGTTATTGGTTTTTTTTCCCACGCGCTCCCAGAAAATCAGCCACGACGCAGATTTGATGGTATTTTTCTTGTAAGAGATTATGAAGGCGAATAAAAGCCATTATTGAGGGGGTGGAGGGCATGGAATTACCGGAGCGTGATTTTCTGAATCTCTGCACCTGCTAAGCAGAGCTCTGCGATTTCCTGAGGAGAAAAAAGATGCTCCCTACGAGATGGGATCTCTGCGAGGGGGATAGGGGATTTGATCTCAGATATTTTTATTCTTGCGATTTTTATAGAGAGGAGGATCTCTGCAATTGGGGGGAGGACGATACTTGCGTTTTTATAAGAAAGGTGTTTTCTCTAGCGAGGAAGAGGAGCGTTTTTCCTCTGCGATTTCATGGAGAGAGTAGATCTGCGTTTTGATGGATGGCTCAACCATCTCAGAGAGAGTAGATCCCCATTTCTGATAGAGAGCAGCTCTGCGTTTTGATGGCACAGCTCTGCATTTTCAGAGAGAGCAGCTATGCGTTTTGATGGCACAGCTCTGCGTTTTCAGAGAGAATAGATCTGCGATTTGATGGGGCAGCTCTGCCATTTCTGAGAGAGGGTAGATCTCCTTTTTTTTGTTTTGATAGAGAGCAGCTCTGTGCTTGAAGGGGCAGCTCTGCGTTTTCAAAGAGGACCTCGCCAGTTGGAGGGGAAGAGAGAGTACTAAGATGGTCGCCAAGAAATAGGTAACGTGCGGCTCGAGAGGATGTTTCCTCCACCTCAGGAAAATCTGAAGCCATTCGCGGTATGTAGAGATGAAGATAAATCTCTTCGAAATCATGGTATGTCTTTCTGTACATGTTTTATACAGATCTGCAGGTGATCATAAAGTTGCATTTTTAATTATGGGAAACAATCATTACGCAAATTTAGTATATTGTTCCTTCCTCCACATGAGCAATCGAAGCGAGAAACCATTGGAATCCATGCTCGGGTTCCTGGTTATCCCTTGACATGTTGAAATAAGTATAGGGTTGATAGATGTCTGTATTTAAGCTTAGAGGATCGTATTTCAGATCTTTAGTGTTGCCTTTCCTTTCCGGAAAAATATATGGGGTTTTCATAGCCTGTGATGGGGGTATCTATCTTCATGGATCAAAGGTGCGTTAGTTTTTGAAATCTGCAAAACACTTCCTCAAACCCCGATCATTTTATGTGCTTAGATGGATCCTGTGTTCACATTTTTTGCCTATTTGAAGCAGTTTTGGTGACCGTGTGTGTTAAATGCTGGCCATTTCCCATGGTAATTTCCATCCTCGTTATCGACCCTTTTATATCCTTGTCCCGATTCAACGCAGCGTGTGGTTTCTTTTACAAATGCATTTTGAGGCATCTGAGTTAATATCAGGGTTTTGCGATATGTACAGAAGACTGGCCTGCTTAATCGTGGGTGCTCCAGCCGAGGGAAAACCTTGGGGTTCAGTCTGCTTTCCTGGGTTCCTGCGATGCTTTTAGGTATCTTATACCTGCGATTGATTTGACTTTGATAAGTACTTTGGGATTTGATTAAGCATGCCCATAATTGTTTCTCAGTATCTGTATGCTTTCGGCCCGTGACCCCAACTGTGTCGCCTGCACTTACCGAATCCGCCCTATGTGTTTTCATTATTGTTTTATTATGACTTATTTATATATATGTATGTAGCCTGGGTTACATATCATAACCTCCCTTTTGTTCTAATTCAGGATCTTTAAAATAATGGTTATAGGGCTCAGCGCTGACTCTGCCGGATATGAAATAAATAAATAAAAAACTGCCACCTTATTGTTTAAAGTTTTGAATAAGAAAATCCCATAAGCGTATGCTAATGAGTTTGACATGTACTTTATTCCTTGGACCCAACCTTGTTGAGTTGAGAATGTCCAGACAGGGTGCGGGATTACCATGTGTCTTTATGATCAGTCTTTTAACCTGTGTATATATTATATATATAAATATATGCACTGTAATGTGTCTAAATTAAATTGAAATAGATATGAATGCTGAAATACTTGGAGATGTTCTATTAATATTATTCAGAAGGGAAAGGCCTCGCAGTAAGGCTATTTTGGTAATATCCACTATAAGAGATATATTTTGAAAGGCTGCAGTATGGGAACTGCTTATATTGTAACCTTGTTGGAATACTTAATAAAAATAAAAGAATCCGGACGGTTTGGTCTGGACTATCTTTGGTGGACGTAACCCCAAGGTTGGGGTGAACCACGTGAAATTGGTTGTCTCATTGTATTACTATGTTGTGCTGGTTTATTTCTTTTGTTTACATCATGATTATGATTATGAATGCAGTCCAAATGTGTTAATTGGTGAAAGGACTACTAAATTTTTTTTGTTGCAAACTTCTTGAATGCTTTATAGCTCTAAGGTAAATCAGAGGTACTTTACAAATGGTATCAGAGCCAGGTTACAACTCTGGAGCTGTTGGGCCTTCTACAGATTTGTAACCTTGCAATTAATATTCGGTATTTTATTGAGTTCATTGGTTAATCAATAACATGACAAAGTTTGATTAGTGATCACAGATTCCCTCTTTTACAAGAGCATTGGCACACCTCTGCGTTTACTTGGAGAGCAAATACACCTCTGCATATTCGGCAAGAGGATAGTCCCCTGCGTGTTGAAGGGAGAGACACCTCAGCATATTCTAGAGGTCCCGGCCACATACTAATCCTTATGGGCGTTTTGCTCATACCTGTGTTTCGTTTATGCATTTCGGGATTGTCATATCAAAGGGTGATAGGGTTGATCGGTTGTGGACCAGGTATTATGGTTCTCTTCCTTTTATTATCTAAAGAACAAAGAATTGGAACATGTTTTGATTGCATGCGCTTTCCTAAATATCTGAAATAAATACTCCTTGCCTACGTTTTCATTAAATAATTGGAGTTGGCTGAAATTTTATCTCCATAGCTTATGCCTGCTGTCTTATGATCAGATTGAGATTTGAATATTATATATTTGCTCATTTCAAACTAGGCAAATTTTCAATCGTTGTCCATAGCTGGTGATTGAGGTAAAAATACCTGGTTTATAATAGATCTGAGCCTGATAACTACATGCTTCATAGATCTAAATTTGTTTCCAATTGCAGTTGTTATCCATATCCAGCGATTGACGAAAAAGGTAAAAACCTACCTGGTATTTAATAGATCTGAATTTGTTTACTTAGTTTCAAATTACTGCATGTTTGGCATTGTATATGTTTTCGCTTCCGATTAGGGTTTAATAATTTCGTCTGGAATTTGCTTATAAATACCATGAGTCAAAATTGAGTGGTATTTGCATTTACATTATATATGTTAGATTGATTGATAAATGTAACACGTATATTCAAAAAATGGGTTGATGGGTAATTGCAATGATTTCTGGTATCTGAAATAAATATATTATGCATTTGTTGGTAAAGAAAAGGCTTAGCCCTATTTATTTTCATTAATTTGCAGATGGAGTAATTTCATATTATGCATAAATATTGAGCAACAAACCACTAGTTGAAAGTGTGGCATTCCAAGACTTAGTAACTAAGGAAAGTTCCATGTAATCATATTTCCCAAGCCTTGAGCAAATTCGTAATTGGCCAGAAGCGGTAATACTCGATTTTACTTCTGTAGATTGAGTTTTCGGAAATGATTGGAGCATTCTTTTTTGTTCAACACTTAAAACCAAAAACTAAATTCTTGCGGTATTGCTCAATTGGGAGAAGTATACATCAATTTCTTGTATCCATTATTTTGAGCTATTGTTGAGTGTAGAGTGGAATCAATTATGTTTTGTTCACTGTCATGATCAATATGTATTTCTATATAAAATCCTATGCTGAAGAATTTATATTCAATAAATATCATGAGGGATAGATGTTTTGCTGTAGGAATTGGTCACGTTTCTTGTAGCAGATTTGACAATTAATCCTCAATTTCTAAGTTTGACCAAACAAGTTTATAAACCGCTCATATATAATGGGAGTAAATTGGTAAATGTTAGGTCGAGATTTCTTTTTAGGTTTACCTTTATGATATATACATTAATATATGGGTAAATTTAAGAGAGAGAGATCACAACCCTATTCCACATCTTGAATGGTAACTTCATATATGTTTTATGTGGTGAATTGGTTAGGTAAATGAATACATTTTACAATTGTTGGATTGGATAGGTAACTGCATAAAATACCATAGGATGAAATTTGATGAAATTTGAGTGATAGCTGCATTTATGATCTCTAGGTTGGGATTGTTTGGTTTGCATATTAATACCATGGGTTGAAATTTAAGTGGTATTTATTTAGATTATGTGTTTCTTGCGGTAGTATTTACCTATGCATTGACTTGATTGAAATTTGTTTAAAATACCATCAGCCAAAATTGAGCTACAGTTTTTTCTTTTTAAGTTTGCAGCCAATGCATTTTTGTTCATGCTGATTTGATTCTTAAATAAAATGCATTGAAAAAGAACCAGCTACAGAATCTGTGATTCTATAGCTAATCCAATAAAAAAGGGGGAGTTATTTCTTTATATATTGATCCCTGGTTTTATTTTCAGATTTATGGAATCATGTCCAAAATGGTTATTTATATGCATTATGGTTTGCAAAGGATTAGGGACGGCCTCTAAATGCAGGCCCCACATTTATTCCGGTAAAATTGCTTCTATTTGCTAGATTAGGTGTAAAGGCTAGAAGTGGAAAGGATGATTTCCTTTTTCTTTATTTATATGTTTAATGTACATTGTATTTCTGGTTAAAAAGGAAACTAAAATTGCGGCTGCCTTTCCACCATTAGTACAAGATTATTTCGTGTGTGATATCTTTTAGTATGCAAGTTAATGATAGTTGTTAAATTGGTCACGGTGAGGCTAATTGTAGGCAATTTACTTTGTTTTGAATTGCTAACAAATTTTGGATGTTGGTCTTATGTCATTGACAAACACTTTAAAAGTTAAGATGTAGTATATATAAAATTGCAACAGTGAGTGAATTCTTCTGTTGTAATAAACTGAAGTTAAAGGGTAAGGTTGGGTTTTCCTTGTCAAATTTCTTAGGTTTTTGCGAATTGTATTGTTTTAAGAAATTGAAAGGGTCTTGTGGCATCTTGTGAATGCCTTCCTGTCAATTCGTGTATTTTAAAATAAAAATAAAAAATAAAGAAAAAAAATTTGAAAAAGCTCTTATGTGCTGAATAAGAAATGAAGTAAGACATGTTGTATGCTAAGAATTCGATGATTCTTTTGATGAACTGACCACCTATAAAGTGTTTGCAGGCATGGGGATTTATGGCCATGAAAGAGGACTAAATCTCATGTGTATAAAGTTATCACCAGAAGAGGGAGTGGTGATGGAGGTAGTGGTTAAAATCTACCTTGTTTTCCCCCGGGCCAGCGAGGGACCATTATGCATTCTGGGGACGCCCAGATGTAAGACATGTGGTTAAGACTCGTTCCGCACACATTAGAGGACTGTCACATGAGTTGGGGGACTCTGTGAAGAGAATAACCTCTAGGCGCTGTGGAGGTGTGCGAGAATGGAGTGCCTCAGCTTGGTGAAGCACCCTAAAGGAGATACCGCTAAGAGGGGTACAGGGTATCGTCCTTGTGTTGGGTGGGTTGAATGAAGAATAATGTCAAGCACCCTGAATAGCACAGAGGAGATACACGAAGGGTTGTTATCGTCCTTGTGTTGGGTGACTTGGATTGGTACTTGAAGTACTGTTGGCACTTGGTGTGCTGGGATGGAGGACATCCAAGAAATGAACAATGCGGAAAAAGGTATGTGCATTGCAGGTAAACAAGTACCGATGAGGTAATATGCTGAATGATTGACATTATTGATATAATGGATTTCAATGATTGTAGACATGTTTTTTTTTAATGTATAAATTGCATTATGGAAAATAATTGGGTAATATGACACCCAGGAACATTAGAAAAATTGCAGATTGCAAGAGAATCTATGACTTTTGTTTAAGTTGAATTGTAATTTGGACATGGATTATTGGAAAGGACTGAATGGTAGTTATGATGTTGCAAATGACCTGCTAATTATGTTTCATGATGAATTGAATCTTACCTATGAAAAATTTGGGTAGACCTGATTTTATGTTACAGGAAAAATGCAGGTCCTACAAACCTACAAAGATCAGAAAAAAAAAATCAAATAGATCCGAGCAAGGCGAAGCAAGACGAGATGACTCCAGAGAAGAATAAAAGTTTTGTCGAAGAAACAAGAAACACCAAGGACGGTGTTCTTTCTTTAGGGGGGGAGGATGTAATATCCCTCTCCTATGCCCTGGAATATTTTGTAATTTTGCATACTATTGTACTTGTCTCGGTGAGGAGCTCAAGGCCAAGGCCCCCACCAAGACAACACCTCGTGGTTTATAAAGATTAACCGCCTAAGCGAAAATGCTTAGAAGACGAAATACACTGACACAACTTAACAAAGGGCTAACTAAACCCACCATGGATAAAAAACTTATCCCAACGCAAGATGCCCTAATGGAATACTCAATCCTAGTAACCTTGACGAGAAGGTTGAGGGATTAAAGAAAGAACCAAGGAGAAAACCAATCCAATGAATTAAAATATATATATATGTATAAAATTAAACAAAGGCTAGATATATGCAAAACGGAGAATATATATAGACACATATATAGAGTATCCTGGATAAAATTTAATAAGCAAAAATGCTGCCTACGGCGGATAATATTCCTGTAACAACCACATGGGAAGCCATATCCCTATTGACTAAGATATATTATCAAGGGAGATATTAGATTATGTGAAAACAACAAGTTCAAGAAAGGCCTATGAAATTATGAGGAAAAGGGAGGCGCTTCCTTCGAATTACTTATAATAACCAGAAGGAAACTTATAAGTTTATTCGCCACCTGTCTCAATGGATAATTAGTAACTAGAATAATTATTACAAGGAAAAAGGGACTTCTAAGGTTGGCTTCGACTCACTTCATTGAATTATTTTAAAAAAACCACAATTTACTCCTTTAATGATGGATTAATTATAGCAGTATTAATCCAGGTTTTGGAAAAAGGAAGTTATTGGTTTTTTTTCCCACGCGCTCCCAGAAAATCAGCCACGACGCAGATTTGATGGGATTTTTCTTGTAAGAGATTATGAAGGCGAATAAAAGCCATTATTGAGGGGGTGGAGGGCATGGAATTACCGGAGCGTGATTTTTTGAATCTCTGCACCTGCTAAGCAGAGCTCTGCGATTTCCTGAGGAGAAAAAAGATGCTCCCTACGAGATGGGATCTCTGCGAGGGGGATAGGGGATTTGATCTCAGATATTTTTATTCTTGCGATTTTTATAGAGAGGAGGATCTCTGCAATTGGGGGGGAGGACGATACTTGCGTTTTTATAAGAAAGGTGTTTTCTCTAGCGAGGAAGAGGAGCGTTTTTCCTCTGCGATTTCATGCAGAGAGTAGATCTGCGTTTTGATGGATGGCTCAACCATCTCAGAGAGAGTAGATCCCCATTTCTGATAGAGAGCAGCTCTGCGTTTTGATGGCACAGCTCTGCATTTTCAGAGAGAGTAGCTATGCGTTTTGATGGCACGGCTCTGCGTTTTCAGAGAGAATAGATATGCGATTTGATGGGGCAGCTCTGCCATTTCTGAGAGAGGGTAGATGTCCTTTTTTTTGTTTTGATAGAGAGCAGCTCTGTGCTTGAAGGGGAAGCTCTACATTTTCAGAGAGGACCTCGCCAGTTGGAGGGGAAGAGAGAGTACTAAGATGGTCGCCAGGAAATAGGTAACGTGCGGCTCGAGAGGAAGTTTCCTCCACCTCAGGAAAATCTGAAGCCATTCGCGGTATGTAGAGATGAAGATAAATCTCTTCAAAATCATGGTATGTCTTTCTGTACATGTTTTATACAAATCTGTAGGTGATCATAAAGTTGCATTTTTAATTACAGGAAACAATCATTACGCAAATTTAGTATATTGTTCCTTCCTCCACATGAGCAATCGAAGCGAGAAACCATTGGAATCCATGCTCGGGTTCCTGGTTATCCCTTGACATGTTGAAATAAGTATAGGGTTGATAGATGTCTGTATTTAAGCTTAGAGGATCGTATTTCAGATCTTTAGTGTTGCCTTTCCTTTCCGGAAAAATATATGGGGTTTTCATAGCCTGTGATGGGAGTATCTATCTTCATGGATCAAAGGTGCGTTAGTTTTTGAAATCTGCAAAACACTTCCTCAAACCCCGATCATTTTATGTGCTTAGATGGATCCTGTGTTCACATTTTTTGCCTATTTGAAGCAGTTTTGGTGACCGTGTGAGTTAAATGCTGGCCATTTCCCGTGGTAATTTCCATCCTCGTTATCGACCCTTTTATATCCTTTTCCTGAGTCAAAGCAGCGTGTGGTTTCTTTTACAAATGCATTTTGAGGCATCTGAGTTAATATCAGGGTTTTGCGATATGTACAGAAGACTGGCCTGCTTAATCGTGGGTGCTCCAGCCGAGGGAAAACCTTGGGGTTCAGTCTGCTTGCCTGGGTTCCTGCGATGCTTTTAGGTATCTTATACCTGCGATTGAGTTGACTTTGATAAGTACTTTGGGATCTGATTAAGCATGCCCATAATTGTTTCTCAGTATCTGTATGCTTTCGGCCCGTGACCCCAACTGTGTCGCCTGCACTTACCGAATCCGCCCTATGTGTTTTCATTATTGTTTTATAATGACTTATTTATATATATGTATGTAGCCTGGGTTACATATCATAACCTCCCTTTTGTTCTAATTCAGGATCTTTAAAATAATGGTTATAGGGCTCGGCGCTGACTCTGTCGGATATGAAATAAATAAATAAATAACTGCCACCTTATTGTTTAAAGTTTTGAATAAGAAAATCCCATAAGCGTATGCTAATGAGTTTGACATGTACTTTATTCCTTGGACCCAACCTTATTGAGTTGAGAATGTCCAGACAGGGGGCGGGATTACCATGTGTCTTTATGATCAGTCTTTTAACCTGTGTATATATTATATATATAAATATATGCACTGTAATGTGTCTAAATTAAATTGAAATAGATATGAATGCTGAAATACTTGGAGATGTTCTATTAATATTATTCAGAAGGGAAAGGCCTCGCAGTAAGGCTATTTTGGTAATATCCACTATAAGAGATATATTTTGAAAGGCTGCAGTATGGGAACTGCTTATATTGTAACCTTGTTAGAATACTTAATAAAAATAAAAGAATCCGGACGGTTTGGTCTGGACTATCTTTGGTGGACGTAACCCCAAGGTTGGGGTGAACCACGTGAAATTGGTTGTCTCATTGTATTACTATGTTGTGCTGGTTTATTTCTTTTGTTTACATCATGATTATGATTATGAATGCAGTCCAAATGTGTTAATTGGTGAAAGGACTACTAAATTTTTTTTTCTTGCAGACTTCTTGAATGCTTTATAGCTCTAAGGTAAATCAGAGGTACTTTACACTCCATGATCAGATGTGAGTGCATGACCTTCCGATGCAGTGCTTTTGAGCATGGTTGGATATAAGTGCAGAGCCCTTTTGATGGGGTGCTTTCGAGCATGGTCGATTGTAAGTGCTAAGACCTTTCGATGCGGTGCTTTTGAGCATGGTCGACTGTAAGTGTTGAGCCTTTTCGATGCGGTGTCTTCGGACATGGTTAGATGTAAGTGCAGAGCCTTTCAGATGCGGTGTGCTTGCACATGGTCGAATATAAGTGCTGAGCCATTCTAGCGCGATGTGTTTACACATGGTCAGATGTGAGTGTTGGGCCTTTCTGACAAGATGAGGTTAGATGTGAGTGATGGGCATGCCTTTCTGACAAGATGAGGTCAGATGTAAGAGCTAGGCGGGCCATTCTGACTTAAGTGTCAGATATCAGTGCTGATGAAGACCTACATGAAGGGTAGGCCTACAGGACTAACTCTGTAGAACTTCCTATGACGAGAAGAATGAAGAAGATAGCCCCATTTGATTAAGATAGCAGAAGCAGTAATGATAATGATGATTCCGTGATGATCTAGCTTTGATGATGATCTAGATCAAGTGATGATCTAGACTTGATGATGATCTAGCAGAGACAATCTAGATCAAGTGATGATCCAAACTTGATGATGATCTAGTAGTGACGATCCCGGTCAAGTGATGATCCAGACTTGATTAAGATCTAGCAGAGACTATCTAGATCAAGTGATGATCCAGACTTGATGATGATCCAACAGTGATGATCCAAATCGAGTGATGATCTGGATCCAGTGATGATGATCAAAATCAAGTGATGATCCAGATCCAGATGAAGATGACTTGAAGATGAAGATGACATGAAGATGAAGATGACTTGAAGATGAAGATGACTTGAAGACTAAGATGACTTGATGATGATCCAGATGATACAAAGAAGAAGACTTGTGCTGATAAATTGTGTCAAGAGAATACCTTCCTAGTTAAGAGGGAGTTTTGATGTATTTGTAACTTCAGAATGTATTCATCTGTATATCTTATGTATTGTACCCCGATTTTTATTCTGGGATGTGTCTATAGTGTAATTGAGTCATGTCATGCCTCGATGTTTCGATTGGGAAGTTTCTATAATGTAAATAAGTCATGTCAAGTCATTGTGGGTAACCCTCCTATTGGTCAAGGGTTAAAGTCCCCGCAGTTGTGGGGCCCTAAGGTTATTAGAATATCCTAGTGAAGTCGATCCCAGGTGAGTCATTATAAGTTGGGGCAATAGTCCCCACCATCTAAGTCAAGGTTAACCCTCCTTGTTGAGCAGAGGGCAAAGTCCCCACAATTTGTGGGGCACTAGGGTTATTAGACACTCTTAGAGATGTCAGCTCTAGTAAGTATTTGTTAAGTGAGGTCGACATGTTGGAGTGCGCTTCAAGTGAACAAAAGAATATAAATAGAGAGTGAGCCTCTCTATTTATCACACACACTCACTCATTGGGGCACATGAGTGAGAGAGCAGAAGCTCTCTCAGTGAGAGAGAGAGAGAGAGAGAGAGAGAGAGACAGAAGCTGTGGAGATCATTTTTATGTTTTTGGGTTTTACTGCTGCCATTGGTGCTCATTCTACCTCTGAGGAAGTTGCAAGGTTTTCTCCTTTATGGTTTCCCCGAGGAAAATTATTTGTGTCTCTTGTCTCTTGTGTTTTATTGCTGTGCATGTTATTCTCTCAGTTAAAGATCCTAAGATCACAATGCTAGCTTAGAATGATAAAAATCTAACATTCTCATCTCTATGTCTCTGTATCCTTCTCCCCTTACCCATTATCCTCTCTCTCCCTATGTCTCTGATAATCCCCCTACTACTTACCACTCCCCAATCTCTCTCTCTCTCTCTCTCTCTCTCTCTCTCTCTCTCTCTCTCTCTCTCTCTCTCTCTCTCTCTCTCTCCCCCCCCCCCCCCCCCCCCCCCC